>JAOTOM010004799.1:220000-477862 GCA_034440615.1 Ashinkailepas kermadecensis | reverse complement strand
CAGTGCAGCGCAGACACAGACGGTGAAAGTTCAGAAAATCATCAATTTTGCTGCGCGGGTGATTTGCGGTCGCAAAAGATTTCACAATATCTTAGTTGTCAGGAAAAATATCCATTGGATGTATGCCGTTGATCTCGCTGCGTATCATGACGTGTGCCTCTTCCACAGTATACCTATGTCACGAGAGCCCATTTTATTGTACAGACAGATCGCATACAACTGCGACGTCGTATCTCGTTGCACCAGACAGTCGAGCATTCTGCACCTCCCACGCATCAAGACAAACTCCGAAAAACGGACATTTATATATGGGGCGTGTGCAGCGTACAACACAAATGTTATTTCTGATGATGTGAACGCTGCTTCGGTTGCTGCATTAAAGTGGAGACTGAAATGGTATTTTACACAGCAGCTATGTTGGAGGCAACCCGTCGTGTGTATGTGCATTCTTTTTGGCCTCATCCCATATGTCGCTTGTACTCTGGTGTATCATCTTTTATGCGGACACGCTGTTTACTCACTTCCCATGCGTACTCCACTTCTTGTATTCCTTTACGCACTTGTATTTTACGTCTTCTTGTATGACGGAAGGCGACAGAATAGCCTAGTTTGTGGAGTTGGTCTGATAACGATAACAATGCATGCAACACAATGCAATACCCTGACATAGTACTTGCTATCATTAGACATCACATCAGACCTCTGTCTTTGCACGTCACGTTTGCTTCACGATTTAGCCTCATTGACGTTGAATAAGACTGCATTGTCGTTTTCAGCATACCTAGAATGTCATCTGGACATTTGAAGCTCAGCTGAAACACCTCCTTTTGACTGACCGGCTCAAAAGTATTCCCTGTGTTGACTATTAACATTGCTCAGGCGTATTTGTGCATTGTGTTCCCACTGGTGTGTGCTTGCGTGCACCGGCATTTGGATGTATTAACAAAGCGAACTTATCGAGGTACCGAGTGCTTTGCTGTCGTGTGCTTCCGGTGCCCTTGAAAGCTTGAACTCCAAGTAGAGAGTTATGATGATGACTGTTATGAGTTGAGTTATGATCCCTGGCCAATGACGCTAATGGGCCTTGCCGTGAGTCATAAACTCGCTGTATTCTGTCTTTTAACAAATTATTGTTCGAACTGTATGGAAGCTGGCTAATACGATATACATAATAATAATATGTATGCACCCGCAGGGCTTGTTCTGTTATTGTCACCAATATTTCAAGTCACGGTTTAAAATAAAAGTTTGATTTTTCACATATCGCAGAACGTATCACTCGATCATATTGATATAGATTTTACAACGACCGTTTTCCTCGTGCCAGACATAGGTTAAAATATGGTTTCATCTTCGCCTCGCAGGAAAACAGTTACATGGGCGTAGGAACGTACTAAAAAGTTGGAGTCAAGTCATTTTTTTAAGTTATTCTTCCCATGCAATTCTTATGCCGCCGATAGTTAAAACTCCCCAGAAGCTGACGTCATAGTCTCGTAACGCCCGAGAGAGTGAGACCATAGTGTCGTAACGCCAGAGAAGCTGAGGCTATGGTGTCGTGACGCCCGAGGAGCTGAGGTCATAGTGTCGCAACACCCGAGGAGCTGAGGTCATAGTGCCGTATCGCCCGAGAAGCTGAGGTTATAATTTCGCAACGCTCCATGCAGTACTTAAACTGACGCAGGAGCCACTAAGCATCTTAACTTGTCACCCTGACACCCTGACACCCTGACACCCTGACACCCTGACACCCTGACACCCTGACACCCTGACACCCTGACACCCTGACACCCTGACACCCTGACACCCTGACACCCTGACACCCTGTCCTGGTCGGGTCCGACGCGGCGCAGAAGCTCAGTCTTGACGTTCATCCTGTCAGAACACATGCCATGGTTGGCGTTTTACATCTTAAGTGCATTGCGCTATTCAGGACCATTGAAGGTTACTGTTTGCTAGTCATTGGCGGCGCCAGCTGTGCTTCTCCGTTGTTGACATTGGTGTGTTGCACACAAGCGAGTGTCGAACTAACAACCGCCGCTCGCAACGACAACTCGGTAATACACATTGGTGCCGGCGTGGATCTGAGGACATGTCTGAAAACTCATCCGTTTAAATATTGGAAAATAGCAGTCGCTTCGACAATGCGACATCGTCGAAATCGAGCCATTACTATAATTGCGCCCCCACATGTATCCGATTCTTGTGTGGCAGTGCCCAGTTCGCCCCATAAATGTCCAGTGCACACAGAGTGGACCGAGTGACCTCACCGTCGCCTCGGCAACGAGGCAATAAGGCACGCGTAACGACACCCTAACAAGGCACACCATATCCCGGGGGACAAAAATATCAATGGAATGCCAGCCGGGCTTGGCTGGCTCTTCTCAGCGTGAGCTTCTTGCTGCACGGCATTTCGGTCGGCCACCCTCACAGCAGGGCGCTGTGGAGGAGCTGCGGCCAGCAGTCGTCGGCCACCGGCACAGCAGGGCGCTGTGGAGGAGCTGCGGCCAGCAGTCGTCGGCCACCGGCACAGCAGGGCGCTGTGGAGGAGCTGCGGCCAGCAGACGTCGGCCACCCTCACAGCAGGGCGCTGTGGAGGAGCTGCGGCCAGCAGTCGTCGGCCACCGGCACAGCAGGGCGCTGTGGAGGAGCTGCGGCCAGCAGACGTTGGCCACCCTCACAGCAGGGCGCTGTGGAGGAGCTGCGGCCAGCAGACGTTGGCCACCCTCACAGCAGGGCGCTGTAGAGGAGCTGCGGCCAGCAGACGTCGGCCACCGGCACAGCAGGGCGCTGTGGAGGAGCTGCGGCCAGCAGTCGTCGGCCACCGGCACAACAGGACGCTGTGGAGGAGCTGCGGCCAGCAGACGTCGGCCACCCTCACAGCAGGGCGCTGTGGAGGAGCTGCGGCCAGCAGTCGTCGGCCACCGACACAGCAGGGCGCTGTGGAGGAGCTGCGGCCAGCAGACGTCGGCCACCGTCACAGCAGGGCGCTGTGGAGGAGCTGCGGCCAGCAGTCGTCGGCCACCGTCACAGCAGGGCGCTGTGGAGGAGCTGCGGCAGTCGTCGGCCGATCAGCGCTGATGAGTGTGGCCGGCACCACCCTCGGACTCGAAATGGAGGTTTTCGGTTCGATGCCAGGCTGATTTTTATCCTGCCATTGCTTCAAACGCACGGCTAGGGTGGTCAGAAAATAATTGTATTAGCGCTATGGTGACGCACGGCGACGTAGGTATCTTATTATCCGATATACTTACCAGGCAGGTACCGGGGAGTTTTAGATGGATGCAACCTAACAAGGATGCAGTTTGCTAATTAAGGTACTGGTGATATATAATATTGACAGGTGTAGTTGCGAGGGCGATATCGGAGAGCTTTATATGAATAAAGCCCGACAACGGCTGAATATTCCACTTAGGGTACCACTGAGGCTACCATTTAGGGATACCACCTATGGTACCACTTATGATACCACTTATGGTACCACTAAGAGTACTACTTAGGTTACCGCTTAGGGTACCACTTAGGGCACCACTTAGGGTACCACTTAGGGTACCATTTATGGTAACACTTAGGATAACAATTAGGGTGCCACTCAGCAGAATCTAAGTGAGGGTGTAAGAATGCAAGGAACTGAAAATTAACGAGCCACTTCTCCAAGCGGCATCGCCACTTGAGTTTGCAATGCATTTGCGAGTACTGTGAAGTGTGGATATTTATTGAGTTCCGAAAGTGAGAAGTGTGGATATTTGTTGAGTTCCGTAAGTGAGAGGTGTGGATATTCGACTCGACCCTTAAGTGTGAAAATTTGATCAGGCCTTTAAGCGTGGATATTTGATCAGGCCTTTTTGCGTGGATAATGAATTGATCAGGCCCCTCAGTGTGGATATTTGACCACGCCCATTACTGTCGGCGTACACCTTGTACAGTCGGCGTACAGTCTACCCTTTTTCTATATCGCACAGGCAATCCTGCAATAACTGCCGAAACTTATTCGGTATTTTCTTACCTGACAATTTCTGAAACAGGTGTATTTCTTGGATAAAAGAGACCAAGCTCATCAAGCAGTACACAGCAAACAGCCAGCTGGCGCGCTAGGTGTGCGGCTAGACTGGACTGCAGGTGTGTACAGCCGGGTGTGTAAGGCAATCGACGTGTGTAGCGGACGACCGGTACTGACACGGCTGACGGCAGGTACTGACACGACTGGCGGCCGGTGTTGACACGGCTGGCGGCAGGTGTCGACACGGCTGGCGGCCGGTGTTGACACGGCTGGCGGCCGGTACTGACACGGCTGGCGGCCGGTACTGACACGGCTGGCGGCCGGTGTTGACACGACTGGCGGCCGGTACTGACACGGCCGGCGGCCGGTACTGACACGACTGGCGGCCGGTACTGACACGGCTGGCGGCAGGTGTTGACACGGCTGGCGGCCGGTACTGACACGGCTGGCGGCCGGTACTGACACGACTGGCGGCCGGTACTGACACGCTGGCGGCAGGTGTTGACACGTAGCTGGCGGCCGGTGTTGACATCGGCTGGTACTGACACGGCTGGCGGCGGTGTAGAACTGCGGCCGGTATTGATATCGGCTTTGCGGAATGTGGTTTTAATACTTCGTTTCCTTTTTTTCGGACGAGCGGCAAAAAATAAGAAAACTGAATACGTCGTTTCATTTCCATCAGCATCAGACCCGTGAACAACATCAATGCTAGCAACGAGAATATGGCATAAACAACACTAAATGATATTCATTAGTAGCATAATACACATTTGCGGGATAATAAACATAGGATAATAAACATCTATGGCATCTAAGCTGACGCATCTTGGAATTATTTGAAGCAGTCTTGAACCAGAAGCGTATGGGGGCCTGGGGGAGGGGTCAGCGTCAGCTGGTGCAGCTGCTAAAACTGGCCTTAGACTCCTCCCCGCACCCACCACACTCAGGGGCGTCGATTTGTATCCTTTTGCGGGGGCCATGGCCCCCCAATGCTGATCTTGGCCCCCCAATGTTGATTTGGGCCCCCCAATAACCCATGCTATTTTTATGCTGATAAAAAGCTAAAGGGAAAAAAAGAAGAAAAACACTGTGTTAGGTACATAGAAAACTTAGTTGATGTCAACCAGCACATTTTGTACTGAAAAAGAACAGATTTGGATTAGATAGTGGACTGAGTATCCAACTTTTGCTACACAATTCAAAATTATGTGCAAAAAAAACAAAATAGCTAGATTTCCCTCCACTGTGCAAGGAAAACTTACGCCATAAAATGTTAAGATTCGCTGATGATGCATTTTAAACCAGATTGTCTTTTTTTAATGTTAAGCCACAAAACAACAATTGGATTGTCATACTGATGTTTGTACACACCACCAATGGCAAAACCCACACACATGTGAGCTTAAACAGGAAAAAATCCATTCTTAATTTCCAGTCATTGTCAAACTTGCATTATCCAGTGAACAGCAGACAATCATCCTTGAGATTGTGGATATGCAAACTATAATTATCTTCAGCAGCCCACCTATCACACCATCAGCTTGATATTTACCTAGGTACCTACCTAAATGCCCAATAACAATGCATGCATTCAATATTGATATGGGGAAAACGAGAGCCATGTGTGGGCAAATCTGCCAGCTTATGATGCCATGACAGAGAAAACTCAGCAAGAAGCTGCATGGCCACTGCAATATAATTGGTATTCCTAAAAGAATAAAAAAGAAAGCTATGGCTCACATGACTTTTAAGCAAACCTTAGTCATCCACGACCAATGCTATACAAGACAAATAGCCTTGACAAGCCCAATGTCTCGTACGCCGCAAAAACACCATTATTAAACGCCGCAAAAATACCATTATTTTAAAAGGTACAGCAAAGTCGCATTCAAACCTTGATGACGTCACAGGTTTTTATTCGTATATTGCAGAAATTGGTAGCATCAGGCAAGTTTCAATTTAACTGCATGGGGAGTGACTTTTTCAGGCGTACCGGACCACAGAGGTCATTTGCGCCACCTTTTTTGAAGCGAGTACGTTACATGTCTGACTATAAAAGCGGGTGTTTGCGATCAAGGTGCAGGCATGTGGACGTTTACATAAAGGGAATTTTACGTTATAGTTTGTGTTATATTTTAGGCGCTGAAGGCGGGGCTAGGATGGGGACATCCCCCTAATGTCTAGATGGCAGGGGCGTCGATTTGTATCCTTTTGTGGGGGCCAGGGCCCCACCAGTGTTGATCTTGGCCCCCCAATGTTGATTTGGCCCCCCCAATAACATATGCTATTTTTATGCTCATAAAAAAGTTGAAGAAAAAAAGAGAAAAAACACCATGCTAGGTACATAGAAAATGTAGTTGATGTTAACCAGCACATTTTGTAATTAAAAAAACAGATTTGGGTTAAATAGTGCACTGACTCTCCACCTTTTGCTACAAAATTCAAAATTGTGTGCACAAAAACCAATTGTCATTGTCAAACTTGCATACAATCCAGTCCCGTGAACAACAATCAGTTATCATTGAGAGTGTGGATATACAAACTATAATTAACCTCAACAGCCCACTCATCACACTATCAGTTTGATATTTGCCTGGTACCTAGGCACCTAGGTACATGCTGCAGAAAGACTTAGAAGAGCTTGTGAAGTGGTCCAAAAATGGCAGATGAAATTAAATTTTGATAAGTGCAAAATCATGCATGTATGCAGGGGCGTCGATTTGTATCCTTTTGTGGGGCCCCACCAATGTTGATCTTGCCCCCCCACCCCCCATGTTGATTTGGGCCCCCCCAATAACCTATGCTATTTTATGCTGATAAGAAAGCTAAAGGGAAAAAATGAAAAACACCATGCTAAGTAGAAACATTGATGTTAACCAGCACATTTTGTACTGAATAGAAACAGATTTGGATTAGATAGTGGACTGACTCTCCACCTTTTGCTGAAAAATTTAAAATTGTGTGCAAAAACAAACAAAACAGCTGGAATTCCCTCCACTGTGGAAGTACAGCTTACATCTTTCTGGGTTGGTTGGTTGGTTATTTGGGTTTACTGGCGCATTGACTGCGTTGGTCATACAGCGCCAATACAACTTTTCTTGTTCCCACCTTAAAGCACAATAATACCCAAAAGCTTCCGAAAAAAAATTACAACCATGTTCACAAAAATATAATTTTGTATTCAAAATCAGCTTAGGTTAGGTTAGGCTCGGTTAGGTTTCTTTTTTAAGGTTGAGAATTTTCAGAAAATAAATTAAGTGAAATTTTAATTTAGTTTAATTTTTGTTCTCAAAAGATAGGTTAGGATAGGCTAGGTTAGGTTTTGTTGCATGAAAAAAAAAATGTTTATGCGATGTTACCGAACTCAAAGCCTTTTTGGCATTATTTTGCTCACAACCTGAAAAGTAAGCACAAGAAATAAGTGGGTCCAATCATCTTAGTCACCTTCATAAACATGGTATTCTGCATATTTTTCTTTGTTTTAAAGGAAAAAAAGAACACCTTAGACTGCAAGGTTACCAAATAATTTGCAATTTTGGGGGGAAACGTTTTTGGAATTTTTTAAAAAAGTTTTCCAACTTGAAAAGCCTAAACTAACCTAACTTAACCGAACCTAACCCATTTGCTTGCTATATGGAGGCAAATGTGTGTAAAAACTTGTCTTGTTACCACCTTAAAGCACAATAATACCGATTTAGCTAGGTTAGGCTAGTTTAGTTGTTTACCTTGGAAAAATTGTTCAATCATTTTCAAAAATAAAATAAAATTGGAAGTTTTCCTTCAAAAGCAGCTGACATTAGGTTCGGGTGAGTTGGGTTCGGTTGTTCAATTCAGAAAATTTTCAGAATATATATTGCTTAATTTTTGTTTCTATTTTTTTATCCAAAGCAGGGGCGTCGATTTGTATCGATAGACACTAGCGCGCATTAAATGTCACACATCGTGATGGGCGTTCCTCAGAACATCCAAAATCGTAACATGCAAAGAAAAAATTCCATTTACAGAAATTCCAGCGCCTGAAGTCTAAATTTGAGGTTACAGTGACAAATGTGACGGAGGTAAGACATCTGTGGTGCAATTGCGCGCAGTGTTTAATCTGGAGGCCAATCTCATGTGACGTCGTACTGATTCGTTTTTTGTACTTCGCACATTCTGATGTATCGCACCTTCTGATGTATCTGCGGATTGGTGTGATTTTAGATAGTGAATAAATAGCTTGCTGATATTTAATTCCCAAAGGAACAGTAGTTGAAGAAGTTGGCAGGTAAGCTTGAAAAAGTCCAGTCCATGCTTTTTTCTGATTTGTACTCAGGGTTTCCATGTCAATATCACATAACTACCACGTTTGTCTTCAAGAAGAGCTGTTTTTAGTTTACTTTTATTAAAATTTTCATTCCACTGCTCTTAGTGCCCTTTCTGCCCAGGATTGGGGCACCTAGTGTTGCATTTCCGTCCAGGGATTGGCACACCTTTTGGTAAATTTACAGCTTAAGGTAATTTCTGATTAATTTTTTCCCATGCAATGTTTAGGAATGTGATAAACACGATTTTGGTAAATTTGTGTTTCAAGGTGTTTTATGAATTCGTGGAATGTATCATTTCAATGCAATGTTTATGAATGTGACTCAGATGATGGGACCACTCATTTTCGATACAAATGCCTACATTTCAGGTTGTAAGCAAAATAACATCAACAAAAAGCTTTGAATTAGGTGACATAGGGTAAAGTATTTTTTTAAAAATAAAATAAATGCAACATAACCTAACCTAACCTAACTTAACCTCCCCTTGGAGAAAAACAAAACCAAAACATCAAGTTGTAAAAATTTCCAGCAATGTATTTTTTTTACAATAAAAAAATGTAACCCAATTTAACCTAACCTAACATAAGCTGCTTTTAAAGAAAAAAGATATATTTCTTTCAAATTTTGGAACAATTTTTGCAAAAAATGTCGAACTTAAAACACTTAAACTAATCTAACATCACCAAACATAGCCCATTTGTTTGCTTTATGGAGACAAATGTGTAATAACTTGCCTTGTTACCACCTTAAAGCACAATAATTCTGGTTAGATTAGGTTGGGTTAGGTTTTTTCATTTGTAAAATTTCAATAAAATAAATTGCTAGATATTTTTCCAATCTTGTTTTTATAGTTGTTTTCTCCAAGGTCAGCTTAGGTTACATTAGGTTATGTTGAATTTTTAATGTATTTCTTTTAATTGCTATGTTACCTAACTCAAAGCCCATTTTTAATGTTATTTTGCTCACAACCTGGAAAGTAAGCATTTGCACAGAAACTGAGTAGTGCCATCAGCTTAGTGACATTCATAAACATTGCATTGGAAATGTAAATATACAAATATTAATAAAATACATAAAAGCACACATTTAATGTCCTTTCCTCTGCAAATGCATGCCTTTCAATTGGGAGTAAAAAATAACACCAAAAAGGGGTGTGGTGTAAGGAAATATAGCATACAAATAATGTTCAAGATGTATGATAACCTTACCTAACATAGTTCAACTTCCCATACAAGAAATTAATTGTTTTTAATTTAAATTTTCGAGGCATTTTCTCAAATATTTTCAACTTAAAAAACCTAACCTAAGCTAGCTTGAACCGTTTATTATTTTTTGTAGAAAAATCATAAACAAAAATTATTTACGAACAAATGATTTTTTTTATAACTTACAACAAAAGCCTAACCTAACCTGACAAACCTCACCCCTTTGTATGCTTCATGGAGGTAAAATGTGTGTAAAACTTTTCTTGTGGTTACCTTAAACTGTGATAATACCTGGCTTTTTGGGTAATATTTCAGCTCATGGTACTCTCTGACTTCTTCTAATTTATTTTTTAATGCAGTGTTTGTTAATGTGCTGAACATGATGTAACCGCTCATTTCCTCTGCAGATGCACACTTTTCATTTGTGAGGAAAAATAACGTGGAAAAGGGGGCTTGGATTTGAGTAATATAGGATGAAAAATAATGTTCAGATAAAAAAAATGTAACCTAACCTAACCTAGCCTAGACTTCCATGCAAGAAATGATTATTTTTATGCCAAATTCTCCCCCCCCCCCCAATTTCTTTTTTCTCAAACATTTGAACTTAAAAAGTCTAACGTAACCTAATCTAGCTTGAACCGTTTTTGAAGATTTTTTTTTCATTTACTAACTTACAACAAAAGCCTAGCCTAACGCAATTAGACAAAACCTAGCTCCTTGGAATGCTGCATGAGAGCATTGCACTTATTGGTTCACAAAGAACAATAACATTTTGAAAGTACAATATTTTCAAGAATGGAATCCTGTGCTGATAACATTTTCTGAGTTATAAATTTGCAGATCAGATCTACATCATTTGTGTTAATAAATATGAGAAATTCATAGAAATGCATACACCGGTTTGTAGACAAGAAGTTATTCTGATGATTTCTGATGTATTGGAAAATGACAAATTTTCATGATGGAAGCAGGCAAAGTTAAAGTACATATATCTCAATAAGTGGTCAGTTCACTAACAAGACAGCAAATTCACTCAAATAGCACTCAAAATGCCAGGTGGCCCACTCTTTTTGCAAGTTTAAAATCGATGACAGTGCTTTCTTGAATCATGTTTAAAGCACATGAAGGAAATGTATTGCTGAGACTTGTTAGGAACTGATGTGTGTAACGTAATTAACATTTCTAATGTCCTGATGTTTGTACACAAAATATAGCTCACTATTGTAAATAGCATGGGAAGTATGATGCCATATATCATGGCTAATTTATGGTCAAACTGTTATGCAACAGATTCCCTGCATTGTTACTTAGTTATTTGGGCTTTAGGGCACAGACCATGTTGATCACATAGCTCCCTGCATTGGTGTTAACTGATACATCAGTATGTTTGCAAATTCACTGATGAGTGAATCCATACCATTCTCACTGGGGTATAAAAGCTACATTATAACATTGTTTATACCGGGCGGCTGTGTCGGTGCATTGACGGCACGTTAAACTTTCGGTCAAAATTCTGCCGTTTAACTTGAATGAATGGATCGGGTGGTGGGGCCAGGGTTCACGCAACAAGCTCTGCTTAGCAATCCGACCCTGGTTCATAAAGCCAGCCCAACAAGAACTCGGATGAAACTTATTAAAAAAAAAAAAAATGCATATAACAGAAACCCATCTCGATTGTCCTGCTTACTCAGGACACCATAGAAGTCAATGAAGCCAATGAAAACCATAGAAGTCAATGAAAATGTTACTTCATCCCCTGTATTGTTAATGGAAACAAGTCTCTTGAACCATATGTTATGTCCTTCACAGTGCTGCTCCATCCACCTCCAACTCCAACCCTGACCAAACTTCAGGAGCTCATCCTTCTCCAAAGCAGTGTGTTGAAGAAGGTATGTATTGTAGCATAACTACTCTGACCGGAATTCCATGGTATCCATGTTGCCTTACAATCCATCCTTGCTGATCCATGTAGCAGATGTTTGACTTTCCTCAAACTGTCTGGATAACTGGGGAGTTGAAATCACATGTGTGATGAAACAGATGAACTATTCCTGGATTCTTATGTTGCATCATTGCATGGCACAGTGACATACCGAATGGGGAGGGGGAATTGTGGGAAGTTCCCTCACCCCCCCCGTCCTGATAGGTTGTGGGGCCCCCAAGAGTCCGCCGAGCTTAGGAAAAAAATGCGCTATGCTCCCTAAGAATTTCACTCGGTCGACCAAAAATCGCACCGGGGCTCAGAAAAATCACATTCGGGGCCCCCAAACGTAGCGCAGGGGCCCCGATAATGACGCTGGGGCCTCAAAAGTTTGCACCTGGGCCCCTGAAAATCACGTTGGGGCCGCAAACAAGTCGTGCCGGGATTCAAGAAAATCACGACGGGGGCCACAAACGGTCGGGCCGGGGCCTCCTGAAAATCACGCCGAGACTGGGGTATTAAGAATTATCACCCGGGCCCCTGAAAATCACGCCAGAGGCCTGATAGGTCCCACCGGGGCTCTAAAAGTCTCGTTGAGATCACCCAACAAATGAAGCCGGGTGAATGAAAAACAGTCCGGACACGGAAAATCAATCTGGGATCTCAACAATAGCTCCAAAAGCCCACACAACTTGTTGGGCCCCCACAAACGTGTCGTAGCCACCGCAAGGGATCCCAACAAGTGACGACGGGGCCCCAAAAATCGCACTGAGACAAAAACAAATTCACGCCGCTTCTCTTGAAAATCTCACTGGGGCCAAAACGTCGTGCCGGAGCCCCACAAGTTGCAGCTGGCTTCCCAAGTACCAATATATACCCGGAATGTCACCTTGCGGACGGAAAAATTGCGTCAAGGATCCACAAAATAAGAAGTCGTCGGACGCCGGAAAAGAAACCTGTTTGGGCACCGGAAAAAACGCACCGAGAGCCAGAAAAATCGTACCGGGTTCCAAAAATAGCCTGCAGGGGGCTTATAAAAATAGACTTCACCACAAAAACCACAAGGAGACTCCATCGAATCGACCAGAGCACCGGAAAATTAAGAATGGGTCCCGAAAGAAAATTATCCGAAGGGCCTTTCTACTCTCGATCGTGCAATCTGCGGAAAAAACACGTTGAGCAGCCGCAGTGGCGTACTAAATGGAAAAATTCCCTCCCCTAACGTTAGGCACCAAGGAAATACTTTCACCCATTGTCATTACCGTTCAGGTCTGCTGTGCTCTGATGCTTCATCAATGCCGGTGTGTTTTAGCCTGCATCTGATCGCTGAAGTATTTTTATTTAAGCCGGTGTGTGTTTGTTGGTGTGTGGAGTGAGGAGGAGGGTAACAGTGACGGTGACGGTGACGATAGATCCGAGCCTACTATATGGCACTGCAGTCGCATGCTATTACTCAAAGTTGTTATGTTGGTGAGTTCGAGTCTCACCTGTCGCTACTCTTCGCCCGCGACCAATCGGCGTGAGAGATTGGCGACGCTATATGACACAACGGTCGACGTGTCGTAGAACCAATGACCAACCAAGAGTTGTTGTGTTGAAATGTACTGAGCACTGCTCTTTTAATTATGTGACTTCACCAGTTATTGGGCGATTTTCCCCGTCGGTGAGGATGCTGAATAAACATAAACATACACATCGTCGAATAAGAAATCAGAATTTCTGAGATCTGAAAATATAGTGGGCTAAATCCGATGAGTTTTTTTTTGCGTGTGTGGGGGGGGGGGGTGTCTAGTGTTTTGGCACTTCGGCCCCCCAATGTTTTTCAAAAATCGACACCCCTGCCCACACTCCGTAGCTTTCCAGAGGTTCGGTCTTCAGCGATGCTTTGCACACATTAAGCATCGACTCCACAATCCACACTCCACATCCATATCACTGAATCTGAATGGCAATTATACCATGATCCAGATTCTACGGTGAATGTTGTATTCTGTATACTGGATTGCCAATGTAGCGCCATGTAGCGCGACGTATCACAAGCAAATCTCGCCAGTTTAAGGCAAAATTGATGAGCATTGCTGGGTACATAATCATGTATTTTTCATCTATTCATGTGCTATAACAAAGTATATATATATATATTGTATTGTGATACGGAAACTTCAGGTGATTCTCTCCCTCCTTCGGGATGCGTAGCGCGGTGTATACACTTTTAATGAAGTGTACACACTTCCTATTTGCGCATGATTTAATTATTTCATAATATTCCATGCTGGGTAAAAAACAGAAAATATTTCTTTATAATTAGAAAAGTAACAAACAGTTGTCTCATTTTAGTAATGTATGGAACAAGCATATATTCACAAGTCAATGCGCCTATTTATTAAAATCCGTGATATTCGTTTAAAACTGGCAGCATTTGCATGCCAGACGCCACAAACGTCACATTTCTTGGGTCGCTCTATCAATTGAATTTATTGCGATCGTTGCCGCTAGGCACCGCTGGCAGCACGCCGTTCTGACGTCATGTGTTATTTAAAGAAACGTTTTCCTATAAATACTGATATTGAACTAAGCAATGTTGTATTTTGTGATAATTTTTATTGGAGATTAACTACTGTAAGTAGATAATGTAGTCCATGCCAGGTAATGTTAATATAATATTAAGCCATGACGTCAGAATGAAGTGACTCACGAGCGGTAGACAACTCCAATAAATGAAGTTGACAGAGCGACAGCTGAGTTTGCTTCCGTGCAGTTCCTTTCAAACGTGACCAGTTTTTACGCGGTTATTGCGGGTGGGCTCTTCCTTTTCGAGTGGTCCCGTGATTGGTTGCCACAATAGTTGGTTTTACAGCGGCAATTTGCTCTCCCCGTCTAGTCGCTTTTCATCCTTCCAAGTCATTCCTTGCTTCAACTAAACATTCCGGACATGAACATAAACCATGCAATTCTTGTTTCATAAACAAGAATTGATTTCACTCAATTTTCTCAGCTTTTTCATTGACAAAACTTGTTTCTTGGTGGTGAGAATAAAACGATTTTAGACTGATTGTTTTAGTATAATTTTCCTTAAACCAGTTTATATTCCGAAACCTATATCCCAGTACGCGGCAGGCAACAAATCAGTCGGTGCACGAGCGTCCTACTCGTGGGGTGTGTTGTGATTATTTATTAGTTGTGCGTCGTGAGCATGTCGGCAGTATCAGGTATGGATTTATAAACTTGGTTGACATCGATTAAGTGTACTTTTGTTATCATTTTCTCTACCGTTGCTCAGGAAGTTGGCTTATAACCTCATCCTTCGCTAATTTAACCACAGCGCCAATTTGTCATCTGGCAGTCATCCGTCGGCTGCCAGATACCGTACAGCTGAGTGCAGTCTCGACGTAAATTAGAAAGCGATTGCAATTTGCTGATATTCGTAAGTTTAATTCTACTTATTTCAGCAGCGTCACTAGTAAAACATATTTCGTTATTAAAACTGATGTGAGAATTAGATTTGGTGGTCGCTTTTAATTTATGCAGATCACTATGCCGGGTCTTCTTCCTCTATCTTGTTCCTGAGACCACGTGACCTGGGATCAAATTTCCGCTGTAAAACCGACTACTGCCCAAGGAGCGAAAGTTGAGCAAGATCAGAAGTCCCAAGAAGTCAGATGCCTGGGCATCAAGGCAATTCGTGTATTGTGGCGTACCAGGTTGTAGTTGGTACAGCTACGAGTATTCACTTAAACGTCACGTGGCAAGTAAGCACAAGGAATTGTCTGAGAAGGATATTCGGTTCAAAGGCACAGGATTTGCAACCGGGGAGAAGTTTGCGAGCTGGTGCCCGGTGTATGTGGTAAGTACCTACCTAGGAATGGGTAGGGGCGATGTCTCGGAACAGTTTTATGGGTCCTGAGCACTTCCCTTTGCTATGTAAAAGATACTTAACTTCATGATCATATCCCCTCATCTTTAAGCTTGGCACACACCCTACGAGGTGAGTGATTAATCATTTGCAGATGCAATCTTTCATGGAAAAGGCAATGGCTCTGGAGTCTGAATTTGAGAACTGTTTGGTTGAAACTCTACTTAATTATCTTGAAATGCCACCCCTCCAGCCCTCTTGCAATCCCCAATTTGTTGAAATGCTGCCCTTCCAGCCCATTTGCAGCCATCAGCTGCATGTCTGACCAACATTGAGCACACCTTGATGGCCATGACCAAGGCTTAAAAATTGGGCTGTTTTGCAACACGACAAGATGTTGGTAGGTAGGTATTTGCTTAGCAGTATGGCATCTTGGGTTAAGCATGATGCAATGCATAACATTAACCAACCTAACAAAATTTGGCTAAATCTGAAGCCTAATTTTGCGTGCATGGGCTGCCAATGTTAGCAAGTGCTGTAATACAGCTGGTTTTGGACATGTTCTTTCAATACAGTTCTGGTTGGCTTTTGGCATCATCTTGCGCACCACAATTGCCACCCAGTTTGCCATGGTGTTGGTCCATGTAATTCCATATACCATTGTCCAAAAAATGCATGTCTACCTGTGCAGATGAAGATCATTGTTGCTTAGAAATTGTGGATGATTTGAGAAAAAACATGACATGCATTCAAGGATGGAAAGTCAGAATTTTACATCATTGATCAGTTATGGTTATCATGTCTGACTAAACAGTCTAAGCAGGGACATGCTGACAACTTCAGAAAGGATGATTGAATGCTTTGCCATAAATTGTGATTTCTCGACTTGATATGTGCTAGTATATTGAACGAATCACATATTCTCCGATTTGATATGAACCTTTAGCTGATTTAGTACGGTGCCTGTGAAGATCAGCTGTGTTGTAGAATATTCAAACTGTAGCGGCGACCACGCCCTAATCCCAAATATACCCTTAGCTGTAATCCGTGCCATGGAGTTAACTGCAGGTTAAAAAAGGCCATAACCATGTCATGGGATAACTGGAGCAAATGTGAACAAGTTATGAAGCGATAGTCCGACATTAAAGCGCTGGTTTGATCTTATTTACATCAATTCATTCCATGTATTTTTATGTTTTGACAAGAAACACAGAATAAATGACCTAAGGATAAGCCTAGAAGTACCTTAAATATTTGGTATACAGAGATGTTTTATAACACATAAAGCGACGACTTGGCACATGTTCTTCGATTATTCGTAGTGATTTAAGAAGTGTTCGCTCTTCATGTAGCAATTACGTGTTTCCATAAATTGGTGTGTAGCGGAACCGGCAATTTTTAGAGCTCTGCTGACACGGCTGGCGGCAGGTGTTGACACGGCTGGCGGCAGGTGTTGACACGGCTGGCGGCCGGTACTGACACGACTGGCGGCCGGTACTGACACGGCCGGCGGCCGGTACTGACACGACTGGCGGCCGGTACTGACACGGCTGGCGGCAGGTGTTGACACGGCTGGCGGCCGGTGTTGACACGGCTGGCGGCCGGTACTGACACGGCCGGCGGCCGGTACTGACACGGCTGGCGGCCGGTACTGACACGGCTGGCGGCCGGTACTGACACGGCTGGCGGCCGGTACTGACACGGCTGGCGGCCGGTACTGACACGACTGGCGGTCGGTACTGACACGGCTGGCGGCCAGTACTGACACGGCTGGCGGCCGGTGCAGACACGGCTGGCGGCCGGTATTGACACCGCTGGCGACCGGTTCTCAGAAGCGCGCCAGGTGTTGTCGATGACTCAGCTAGGGCGCGCGTCAGCGGCGCGCCTTTCTCGGAAGTGGCGCCAATGTCCGAGAAGTGGAGCCGTGGCACACGAACGGTCAGTGACGTCAATGACGAGCGGCAGGTGCACGCACACAGGCCACTGATTCACGCTCGCCGCTTGTTTTCCTCTTGACAGCCGGCTGTCGCGCGTGGCCCGGCTCACTGCAGAAATGCCGGCTTCTTGTTCAGTCTCGTGCGAATATGAATGCATTCCACGAAGCGGCGCGCGTTGTGCAACCAAGTCAGATGAGGATTCACCATGCCATAGCTGTGTTTTAGGCACATGTGGGATACATTTGAGTATTATTGGATGCTTCTTTAAATTGGAGACTCCCTTACTTGTCGATGAACATTGGCAATATTTTGAACATTCTCAGAAAATCATTCCTGTGGATTTGTGCCACATTTCCTACTTAATGAGCCTGAATTCATGCAGGCTGAGCATGGGTTGCTTGTTCTCACATGCAGAGAAGGCCACCATTGAACTCTCCTGACACCATGGGAAACTCTAATTGCTCTACTCTAATGGAACACCATAACCATTACCGCAGGGGCACCAGTAATGCCTTGGTCACAAATGGCCTGCGGTGTGTTAGTGGCGACCATAAGTCCCAAAAATTGCAAGAACCGTGCGGTGGCCGTACGAACACGGTAGCTGTGAGGGATCTCAAGGTTTTTTTTGTTCGTCGCAGGCGCTTACGATTTGTTTAATTTGACATTCAACTTTTTTTTCGGAAATCGCAAGGCCGTAGACCGCAACCCCGCCGCATGTGGTATCGCAAGGTCACTGTACGGTGGCCGTGAGGTGACTTCAAGGTCACTATATATATATATATTACCTGGTGTGACACTAGCCAGATCGTCAAGATGGGGTTGATTCCACCACAGAGACTGCGCCTGACACACCTGAGATTACGACTGAGGCAGATCCACCGCCGGCAGGAAGAAGTTATAGCAGCTATAGATTTTATGATATCCACATCTACCGGGTGCAAGGACTTTCTTTGAAGTCCCATTATGTCAACAAATTTTCAAGGAAAATACAATGAATCAGCGATCTCATCATGACCCCTGTCAGGTCACGAGAGGTCGCAAAAGCCCCAAATAATAAACATGTATCCAGGCTTGTGATAGATGCAATAAGTGATTTGACTTGGTGCCAAACTCTATCAAGCTTATTGCAGGTTTCCAAAATGGCATATGTCAGGCCTTTGAAAGCTGTTAGTCACGACCTCATTAGCATGAACTATGCGAGAATGCACGGGTCAACAGCAACACGACGGGTTCCACAAAGCGGGGAACCATAATTATTGTAGCGGAGATGAAAACAACACCCATCGTCAGGAACGAACCCATCTATAAACAAACTTGACAAAATGCAAACCTTCATATCCTAACTTGCACTGGTCTCCTGTTCTCCACAAAGTGTGGGTACTCTAGCCATTGGATTAGGATACGCACACAAGGCATATGCACACGCACACTCACACGCACACATACATACATACATATATACATAAACATATATATATATATATATATATATATATATATATATATATATATATATATATATATATATAAGGCCATTTATATATAAGCATGCATACCAACATATATGCATACATATGCGCGCAGATACCTAAGTGAAGACGGATTGTAAATCGACCAACATTTTCAGTTTTGATTGTACCGTTCGCCAAAAGCCATCACTAGTCGTATGAGAGTGAATCCTTTCCATTTCATGCAATGATTAGAAAGATGTGTACCAACTATTCACGAGTTCTTTACCCCCATTTCTCAACAACTAAACAGCCAAAGTAGCGACAATAACCCGCCATCGGTTCCCAATTTATTCAGTGGGTATGTCGTGCAGTGGGTATACCGTACAGCACAAAGACTATATCTTAACATAGCCGTCACGACGTCGACGAAGCGGCATTGGGAACAAGGTTATGCAATCTGGGGTCATCGTCGCGCACATGCAGCAGAGAACAATGAGGACGGCCAGTGCAATTCTGAATGTTCCTGGCGTCCACGCTGTTCTTGTGGCTGTTTTTCTTCGCTGTCAATAAGCGATGCCGCAGCACACACAGAGGACGCTCTGTTCAGCTTCGACTGTAATTACCAGTTTTGACATTGTTTTGTAGCAAAAACGTCCTCATAATAGGCGAACAACGCGGACAGGCGCACAAGGTCCTGCTGAGAACAGCACGGACAGGCGCACAAAGCCCTGCTGAGAACGATGCGGGATGAAATGTGGCTTTGAAGACGATATAATGCTTTCTGACCGAGCTCAAGCCAACAGAACTTAAACATTTTCTTTACATTCCATGAATATACGCAATTCCTCATGGAACGGGCAGACGAAACATCAAACAAGGGCAGAGAAAACGTTCAGGGGTAGAGGAAAAATGAATGAAAACCGGCACCATTCTGGAACAACACCATTAACTAAACTACTTCCCTAGATCGTTTCCATATCGAAACATTGATGTGCTTTATCGATGATGGAACAATTGCACACAATTTCGCTTAACAGCTTGTTTTAGGGTTAAATTTGAACAAAGTCCTCCACATTACGATATCAATCTTGAGAAAAGGATTCGAGTCAACTCTGCATTCAAACTTACTTGGCGCCGGACAGGTGCTGCCACAGGACTGAAAATACGACACTGGTCCTTTTAGGCTGGACATTCGAATTCCCGCGGTCCATATAGACTCACGTCACTGCCACAACTAACGACACGCTTTCCAAGCACATCGGGTGGTTCGTCACTTCACAGTGTTGTAATATGGTTCGCCCTAATGCAGTTTACATTAGAATATCCCACGTTTGCCTAGCCGCCCTCTCAATTGCCTCGTATGCCAAACGGGGATAAGTAGTTCATCGGTGAATTTTCTCCTTGGTTTCAACTACGATGTGCCAGATCAAATTCAAGAACTTTAGCGCACTCGTCACCTCTAGCTTAATCAGCAATTACGCGACACTGCAGTTACTGTCACTGTAGTTACTGTTAATCACGCAAACTAGTGCCACTCTAACAACTGGTGATCATGTGTACCCGCGTCACTCTAACAACTGATGACCACACGTGCCAGCGTCATTCCAACAACTGGTTACCACACATATCAGTGTCACTCAAACAACTGGTGACCACGCGTACCAGTGTCACTCAAACAACTGGTGGCCACGCGTACCAGTGTCACTCAAACAACTGGTGACCACGCGTACCAGCGTCACTGTAACAACATTGACCTCTCCTCTCCAGGTCTGCATAAATGCCTGGTTTTGGTCTACTGTCTTCCACGCCAAGGACAGCGACATCACGGAGAAGTTGGACTACTTCTGCGCCTTCTCTATGGTCCTGTTCTTCTTTTATTCAGCTTGCATCAGGTAAGCGGGAATCTGTAATTACAAATTCGTTCGGAGCAAAATCAATATACTTGTAATGGCTTTTAATTTATTATTATATGTTCTATGCCCAGGCATAGTTTTCCGTTGGCGCATGTTAAACCCATCATACTCATCATCCAAATAGCACTAACAACCTTCTGCAGTAAAAGGGTTTATAAGGCAATACGTCAGAATCAGACAGCATGTGTCCATACTTGCTGGAATACCAGTCTAATGCGTGCGGATTTGTACTTGGTGTCAGCTATGTGTACACCTAGTGTCAGCTACGTGTGCACCTGGTGTCAGCTATGTGTATACCTGGTGTCAGACACGTGTGTACCTGGTGTCAGCTACGTGTGCACATGGTGTCAGCTATGTGTACACCTGGTGTCAGTTGTGTGAACACCTGGTGTCAGACACGTGTGCACATGGTGTCAGCTATGTGAACACCTAGTGTCAGACACGTGTGCACCTGTTGTCAACTATGTGAACACCTAGTGTCAGACACGTGTGCACCTGTTGTCAGCTATGTGTACACCTAGTGTCAGCTATGTGAACACCTAGTGTCAGACACGTGCGGACCACCTGGTGTCAGCTACGTGTGCACATGGTGTCAGCTATGTGCGCACCTGGTGTCAGCTACGTGCGCATCTGGTGTCAGCAACGTGCGCGCCTAGTGTCAGTTATGTGTACACCTGGTGTCAGTTATGTGAACACCTGGTGTCAGCTATGTGTGCGCCTAGTGTCAGCCACGTGTGTACCTGGTGTCAGCTACGTGTGCACCTGGAGTCGGCTATATGTGGATATAAGGTCAGCTACGCGCGCATCTGGTGTCAGCTATATGTGGATCTAAGGTCAGCTATGTGTGGATCTGTAGTCAGTTATGTGTGGACTTAAGATCAGCTATGTGTAGATCTGAGGTCAGTCATGTGTGGATCTAAGGTCAGTCATGTGTGGCCTGTGGTTGGTTGCATGTAGACCTGGGGTCAATTATGTATGCACTAAAGGTTCCGCCACGGTTTTCGGAGTGGGTGGGATGAGCTCTCATATTGGGCCCCGGTGATTCTGTCCCCCGTGATTCTGTCCCCCGTGATTCTGTCCCCCGTGATTCTGTCCCCCGTGATTCTGTCCCCCGTGATTCTGTCCCCCGTGATTCTGTCCCCGGTGATTCTGTCCCCCGTGATTCTGTCCCCCGTGATTCTGTCCCCGTGATTATGTCCCCGTTATTATGTCCCCCGTGATTATGTCCCCGTGATTCTGTCCCCGTGATTCTGTCCCCGTGATTATGTCCCCGTTATTATGTCCCCCGTGATTATGTCCCCATGATTCTGTCCCCGTGATTCTGTCCCCGTGATTATGTCCCCGAGTGATTCTGTCCCCCGTGATTCTGTCCCCCGTGATTCTGTCCCCGTGTGATTCTGTCCCCCGTGATTCTGTCCCCTGTGATTCTGTCCCCGTGATTCTGTCCCCGTGATTCTGTCCCCGTGATTATGTCCCCCGTGATTATGTCCCCCGTGATTCTGTCCCCCGTGATTCTGTCCCCGTGATTATGTCCCCGTTATTATGTCCCCCGTGATTATGTCCCCCGTGATTCTGTCCCCCGTGATTCTGTCCCCCGTGATTATGTCCCCCGTGATTATGTCCCCGTGATTATGTCCCCCGTGATTCTGTCCCCCGTGATTCTGTCCCCCGTGATTCTGTCCCCCGTGATTCTGTCTCCCGTGATTCTGTCCCTACATCATCGTCGGTGCCCTCCCCCAATTTTGAATCTCATTTATGAATTCTTAAATAATTTGTGAGGCCCTGCCACTGGATGTTTGGAGCCTTTTCTTTGGAGAAGATAAGGGAGCTTCAGCGGAAGTCGTGGGCCACTCAGCTTCAGGACCGGAATTGGATGTCTCGAGCTCTGGCATATGTCAGGGACCTTCCTACAGCTTGGGCTTCCTCAAGGTTTTCAGAAATATTCGCCTGCAATCAGGAATCTCTCAAGACTTTAGTTCTTCCGCGTCTTTAGCGCGAAGGGCCGATGGGCCGATGAATCCACGCGCCCTTAGCACGAAGGGCCATTACGTTCCACCCACTCCGAGAAGTGCGCGGAACGCGTCCCCCTGGGCAGAATCCATGAACCTGGGGTGAGCTATGTGTGGGCTGGGTTAGTTGTGTTTGGGAGGTCAGTCGTATGTACACTTAGGGTTAGTTGTGTGTGGATCTGGGGTCAGCTGTATGCGCAACCTGCACACGGGAGATCATGTTGGATGTCATGCTTATATGATTAGGTGTAGCAACAATGTAATACAGGTGATGTAACATTAACATTTATCAGAAAAAATCCACAAGTGTGGCTGCAATATATGCCGTAGGTTTCAGTGTGAGAAGGTCAAACAGCGCCAGCACTTGATGTTTGGATGCTCGAGGCAGGCTGCACAAAACATGTGAATCTGGCCGAGTTTTCGGGCAGGTTGCCTCCATGACGGATCATTGCAGTAGTGGAGATAAGGCCCTGCATCAAGCTCGCTGCTGCGGTTGTTGGATCACGCTTCATGCTGTGAGTCATCTCAAAAGAGAAGAAAAAAACACTTTATGTGTAAACTATTCACATTTGAACATCAATTAACTTTGAGAGATTGCATACAAATATAGCTGATTGTTAAGACGAGCGTTATTACATAAATAAATTGAAACATGTAGCCTATGCTCATTGTCTAAAAAGACCTCTAATAACATCAAAAGCATCCGTATATATTTGGGTTGCCCGTCGTCAGACCACATTTGAATGACAAGCAGGCAGGACGATTGGAAAACACCCGCAAATATAATAATACGCGCATCAATCCTGTAATTAATATCGGTTGCAATACAACACTCGAATAATGGTGCAATGACTATGGTAGTACTCGTCCAACACAAAAATGACAAAATTGAACACCTACCGATGGACTAGATCCAAAAGAAAAATTGTATTGACTTTTTGATCGAATTTTCTCGCAACTACTCCAATTTGTGCCAGCTCACCTGAGCAGCACATGGGATTAAATATTCGAGGAGATGGACTCGAACCTTCCCGGAGGGGCGCCTTTTTCTCTCGGAGGGACGCCTCTGGTTAAAAATGATAAGGGGTGCACTAAAGCCTGCCCGGAGGGACTCCTTTCATTCCAAGGGGTGCCTTTTCAGAGAGTCGGCTCTGGCTGACAAATTCGAGAGGGGTGTACTTGGGCCTTCCCAGAGGGGCGCCTTTTCCGGCCAAAGGGGCATAGTCTTTCCATGGGGCATATGCCTCCAATTTATCCGTCCCTGTGCAAAATCAGTTCAAAGGGCGCTGAGTGAGCGAACCACAGGAGCGTGACCTCAAGAGGAACTCAAATATTGACTAGAATGGCGCTTATCTCACCACAGTTCGATAGACTGGCCTTCGGTGCGTCCTCTACGTCCATGAACTGGGTAGCATGCGTCTTCTGCAATGCGCGCACTGACATAGATGGAAAACATAGATACATGGAATAGTTACATAACATGGAAACAAAGATATCCATATGTCACGGTCAGGCGCCTATCTCGCCAATACAGGTGTTTTCCGGACAGCTGCGTGACATGAGATTGCAGCCACCTACCTGGACCGTTCGGGCACCGCGCTTCGTAATATGCGAAACATTACTGGCTAAATATGCTCCTCCCCCGGCAATAAAGGCTTCCTTCTAGACAGTTGCGTGCCTTGAGAATACCAGCAGACTTCCGGGCCAGCCGATGCTCTCTTCACAGTTGGATGCTTCCTTGGGCCAGGTGATGAGTTGAAAATAAAGGCGCCGTTTCAGATAGTTAGCACCTCTAGTGCAAATCTAGACACCGTGGTAGGCAACCTGGCGCCTCCGGGGGGGGGGGCGAGTGATATTTTTTAGGCTTGCCGGACCATAAAGGTCATTTGCGCCGCCTTTTTGGCGCTTCTCTTGACAGTACAGGCACTCTTCTGACCGCCACTCTTTAGGACGGATGCGCCTTCCTGGGCCAGGCGAGCGCCCTTCATGATAACGTAGGTATACTTTACAGCTTCGCTTCACTTCGCAATATAGTGCAGTAACTGGTCAAGCATAGCCAACATGGTCATTGGTGTAGCTGGATAACGCAAAACGAGCATACCGTCTGTCATATTGGACACCTATTTGTCAGATCATAGCCTGCAGGCAATTATCTAGTTCGGATACAGAAAACGCCTGTCTAATGCATCATTCACGAAAAGAAACCAAGCAATTATTTTCCACTCATGTACCACCGTACCACCTGTACCACCATGAAGAAGGTTAGCGAGAAAAAAACATCTTGAAAATTACTTGGCAGAAGCAAGCACGGACGAGAAATTTAAATGCAGCCGAGCTTTCTTCTGGTGGGCGGGTGCCTTCTCCGGTGAGGAGCACCACCGATGGAGAGAAATTAATGGAGTGAACTCAGACCTCACCAAGAGGCCCATATTTTTCAGAGCGATGACGTTGGCTGAAAAGAGAGAACGGGAACAGGCTGCAGTCGACCGCTCCTGGGGGAACGCCGATCTGGGGGAACGCCGATCTGGGGGAACGCCGATCTGGGGGAACGCCGATCTGGGGGAACGCCGATCTGGGGGAACGCCGATCTGGGGGAACGCCGATCTGGGGGAACGCCGATCTGGGGGAACGCCGATCTGGGGAACGCCGATCTGGGGGAACGCCGATCTGGGGGAACGCCGATCTGGGGGAACGCCGATCTGGGGGAACGCCGATCTGGGGCACGTACATTCAGTGACCCCATCTGGATCCCAGGGCATGTTTTAAGAAAGATTCGCCCGGGAGGTGACGATGATAATATACGCCGAAAGTGAAGAACCTGGTCGGGGTTTGTAAATTTACTCCTAAAATCATTACATTTGTACATGGTTGGAGGAACTTTCGTCCCCAGTTAACATGTCAACATGTGCTCCGCTGAATCCTCCACTGAGACCAAATTGCTCGGAGGAAGTGGCCGCAATTCAGCTTCAAATATCGCAAACAAGATCACTTTTAGTGAACTTTGGCAGCGATGTCGAGCAAAGCGTGCTGTGCACCAGGACAATAATGTACTTAGAGGTACCGACGAATTGACCAGCAAAATTATGAACGTGTGATCTAGCCATGCCTACGTAAACTAATGTCAGGATGCAGCGCTTAACTTTGACGATTTTTTTATTTTAAGAAGGATGGCATCTAGGGAGAGTAAGCAGTTTTAGTGAGCTCACCAAGAGGTATGACCCCCCCCCTCCCCCCCTCCTCCCCCCACGACCACTTGCACGCGCAACGAGGGAGGTGGTAGCGTCCCAGCGTCCCGCAGTCCCTGCATCCTCCCACTGCCTATCCCTATGACTCAATGTGGCGCCAGCGCCCCCCCGACCGGGAAAGGCTCAGGAAGGCTCAAATCTCTAGTGTACTCCCTTCCCCGCTGATCGGATTTTTTCAGCTAAACATGCCCTTTTCAGAAGAAAAAAGTCATGTTTCAGCATGTTCGAGTGTACCCCTTTCCCCCGTTCAACAAATGGTTCCGCCAAAGGCGCCCACCGCCCCGAAACTGTTCCCCTTTTTCATGAGCATTACTGGACACGCTCCTAGGCACTGTATTGCAATTGTCGTACATTCAGTAGGTACAGTTAGCATAACGGTGATATGACGCTACCAGACAACCAATCAATGCCAGCTTATTCGTCTGAATTGAGTTACGGCTCCCAAATAAGTCATATTTAGCGGCACTCCGAACCAACGTGTGCGTGTCATATCTTCCAAGTTCGTCAATTTGAAGCATTGCCCCGCATCCGACAACCAATCCATTGGGAGAAGAGCTACATGCCTTGGACTGCTGGAAAAATATGATGTGTTCTGGACCGTTCGACAGAGCGTGTGTTTTGGCCTGTTGGTGCGGTAGAGCACACCGCCGGCGTGTTCTACGTTGTTGGACATTATGTTCTGTTCGGACTGTTGGACGTTGTGTTGTGTCCCAGACTGTAGGACAACGTGTTGTGTTCTGGGCTGTAGGACATCATGCTATGTTCTGGACTGTGGGACATTATGTCGTGTTCTGGAATGTGGATAACTGCGGTGTTTTCTGTACTGCTCGACTTCGTGCTGTGGTCTGGGTTGCCGGACTTTGTGACATGGTCTGGGCTGCTGAACATTGTGCTATTTTCTGGTTTGTGGGACATTATGATGTGTGCTGGAGTGTGAATCGATGCGAGTTTTCTGGTCTGCTGGATGATGTGCTATGTCTTGGCCTACTGAATAATACAGTAATCTGATGGGGAAAATAGTGAATGGGCCTACGTATGCTGTCACACTGGATGATGGAATGCAATTGATCTGACGTCTGGGCTACCAGGCTCGGACAGTAAAACTGAGATGACAGAACTTCACTGGGCTGCCGCCGGAACGGCCTGCCAGCAGCCAATGGCTTCCGCGAACTGCCTTCGTGTTCCGACGTTACTACATTAATGCCGGTCTTATTTTAGCCGCCATGCCTCGCCGCGCGGTGTTCTGCCTGTCGCTGCCCCACCTCTCACACCCCGGTGCATTGAAGCTCGGTGTTCTGCCTGTCGCTGTCCCACCTCTCACACCCCGGTGCATTTAAGCTCGGTGTTCTGCCTGTCGCTGCCCCACCTCTCACATCCCGGTACACTGGATAGCTGTGTTGCACTCTAGGATATGTATCTCCTGTGTGATATTCCATGCTACTTATTTTCAGTATGGAACTCCGAGATAATCAGCTGTCGTGTGATACCCCATGACACCGAGCTAGTGCAAACACCACATAAACATTGAGTCGTTGTGGGAAGATCCGGAATATTGAGCACCGCTTTGTGAGACCCAGGGCACTGAGATGCATTGCGAGGACTTCAGGATTTCTGCCGCGTAAGCATCTCGAGGAATCGTGATGTTACGTGTAGGACTCCGAAGTGTTGAGACAGCGACTTGTTCTGGGGTTGTCTACGAGCGATTTCTGCGCTATGGTTACCTCAATTGTCAGTCTTACGGCTGACTCTCGTAGCTCACGGTTCATGGACTCCGACAGGCTTTGGCAACCAGTAGACTCGGACCAATGTTTGATAGCCCATGGACTCCGACAGGCTTTGGCAACCAGTAGACTCTGACCAATTTGTGTAGCCCGTGGACTCCGACAGGCTTTAGTAACCAGTAGACCTGACCAATTTTTGTAGCCCGTGCACTCCGACAGGCTTTAGTAATCAGTAGACTACTTCGACCGAATTTGGTAGCCCGTGGACTTCGACAGGCTTTGATAACCAGCATGCTCCGACCAATTCTGGCAACCCGCGGACTCCCCCTCTGAGGTTCGCCGGAACAGCCGACAGTACCGACCAATGAGTGGCGCCGGCGATGTGACGTCAGAGCCGACACCTGCATTCTGCAGCCGTGCCGTCACTGCAGCCTGTCTGGTGCTGCAGTGGTGGTGTTCGCCGGCACGACCGGCCACTCAGCACTGCCAGCGTTCATGACGTCTCTGTCATCGCCAGGTTCGAGTTCCCCACTGGAGTGCGCAGAATACTGACGATGTCTCATAATAGAGGTCGGTAGAGAGTGGCACTGATGGTGTCTCATGATAGAGGTCGGTAGAGGATGGTACTGATGGTGTCTCATGATAGAGGTGGCAGCTGATGGCAATGATGGTGTCTCATAATAGAGGCCGGAAGCTAATGGTAGGTAATGATAGTGTCTCATGATAGAGGTCGGCAGCTGATGGTACTTTTCGGAATTTCGGACCAGATCTCTATTCGGTGGGTTCATTGACTGATCTACTCAATGTCTACCTGGGCTGCTGCATATCTGGCTCACTACATATCTGGCCCACTACATACCTGGCTCACTACATACCTGGCCCACTGCATACCTGACCCACTACATACCTGGCTCACTACATGCCTGGCTCACTACATACCTGGCTCACTACATACCTGGCTCACTACATACCTGGCCCACTACATACCTGGCTCACTACATGCCTGGCTCACTACATACCTGGCTCAATACATACCTGACCCACTACATATCTAGCTCACTATATACCTGGCTCACTACATACCTGGCTCACTACACACCTGACTCATTACATACCTGGCTCATTACATATCTAGCTCACTACATACATGGCCCACTACATACCTGACCCACTACATACCTGGCTCACTACATGCCTGGCTCACTACATACCTGGCTCACTACATACCTGGCCCACTACATACCTGGCTCACTGCATACCTGACCCACTACATACCTGGCTCACTACATGCCTGGCTCACTACATACCTGGCTCACTACATACCTGGCCCACTACATACCTGACTCACTACATGCCTGGCTCACTACATACCTGGCTCACTACATACCTGACTCACTACATGCCTGGCTCACTACATGCCTGACTCACTGCATGCCTCTCTCACTACATATCTAGCCCTCTACACACCTAACCCACTACATACCTGGCACACTACATGCCTGACTCACTACACATCTCGCTCACTACATATCTGGCTCACTACATACCTGACTCCACTACATGACTGGCTCACTACATACCTGGCTCACTACATAACTTACTCAGTACATACCTGGCTCACTGCAGTACGTACCTTGCTCACTACATACCTGGCTCACTACATACCTTGCTCACTACATACATGGCTCACTACATACCTTGCTCACTACATACCTTGCTCACTACATACCTGGCTCACTACATACCTTGCTCACTACATACCTGGCTCACTACATAACTTACTCAGTACATACCTGGCTCACTGCAGTACGTACCTTGCTCACTACATACCTGGCTCACTGCAGTATGTACCTTGCTCACTACATACCTGGCTCACTACATACCTGGTTCACTACATACCTGGCTCACTACATACCTGGCTCACTACATACCTGGCTCACTACATACCTGGCTCACTACATACCTGGCTCACTACATACCTGGCTCACTACATACCTGGCTCACTACATACCTGGCTCACTACATACCTGGCTCACTACATATCTAGCTCACTATATACCTGGCTCACTACATACCTGGCTCACTGCAGTATGTACCTTGCTCACTACATACCTGGCTCACTACATACCTGGCTCACTACATATCTAGCTCACTATATACCTGGCTCACTACATACCTGGCTCACTACATACCTGGCTCACTACATACCTGGCTCACTACATACCTGGCTCACTACATACCTGGCTCACTACATACCTGGCTCACTACATACCTGGCTCACTACATACCTGGCTCACTACATACCTGGCTCACTACATACCAGGCTCACTACATACCTGGCTCACTACATACCTGGCTCACTACATACCTGGCTCACTACATACCTGGCTCACTACATACCTGGCTCACTACATACCTGGCTCACTACATACCTGGCTCACTACATATCTAGCTCACTATATACCTGGCTCACTACATACCTGGCTCACTACATACCTGGCTCACTACATGCCTGGCTCACTACATACCTGGCTCACTATATACCTGGCTCACTACATATCTAGCTCACTATATACCTGGCTCACTACATACCTGGCTCACTGCAGTATGTACCTTGCTCACTACATACCTGGCTCACTACATACCTGGCTCACTACATACCTGGCTCACTACATACCTGGCTCACTACATACCTGGCTCACTACATACCTGGCTCACTACATACCTTGCTCACTACATACCTGGCTCACTACATACCTTGCTCACTACATACCTTGCTAACTACATACCTGGCTCACTACATACCTTGCTCACTACATACCTGGCTCACTACATACCTGACTCACTACATGCCTGGCTCACTACATGCCTGACTCACTGCATGCCTCTCTCACTACATATCTAGCCCTCTACACACCTAACCCACTGCATACTTGGCTCACTACATACCTGATTCACTACATACCTGGCACACTACATGCCTGACTCACTACACATCTCGCTCACTACATATCTGGCTCACTACATACCTGACTCCACTACATGACTGGCTCACTACATACCTGGCTCACTACATACCTTGCTCACTACATACCTGGCTCACTACATAACTTACTCAGTACATACCTGGCTCACTGCAGTACGTACCTTGCTCACTACATACCTTGCTCACTACATACCTGGCTCACTACATAACTTACTCAGTACATACCTGGCTCACTGCAGTACGTACCTTGCTCACTACATACCTGGCTCACTGCAGTATGTACCTTGCTCACTACATACCTGGTTCACTACATACCTGGCTCACTACATACCTGGCTCACTACATACCTGGCTCACTACATACCTGGCTCACTACATACCTGGCTCACTACATACCTGGCTTACTACATACCTGGCTCACTACATAAATTACTCAGTACATACCTGGCTCACTGCAGTATGTACTTGCTCACTACATACCTGGCTCACTGCAGTATGTACCTTGCTCACTACATACCTGGTTCACTACATACCTGGCTCACTGCATACCTGGCTCACTACATACCTGGCTCACTACATACCTGGCTCACTACATACCTGGCTCACTACATACCTGGCTCACTACATACCTGGCTTACTACATACCTGGCTCACTACATAACTTACTCAGTACATACCTGGCTCACTGCAGTATGTACCTTGCTCACTACATACCTGGCTCACTGCAGTATGTACCTTGCTCACTACATACCTGGCTCACTGCAGTATGTACCTTGCTCACTACATACCTGGCTCACTGCCTGTTGTACAGGCCGCCAGACGACAACGCCATTACACGATTTGTTTCGGCATTTAGGCGAGCTCCCGCCCGGCCGCCGGCTGATGGTTCTGGGCGACTTCAAAATTCCTGAGCTTGGCTGGGTACCGTCTGCGTCAGACTGGGCCAACCCGGTTCGGCCTAGACCAACTACCAGGGCCAACTGCTTCCTGGAAGCGTGGGATTTCCACGGTCTGCGCCAATACGTCACTCAAGCTACAAGAGCCAACGATATGCCTCTGTTCGGAAGGGTATCATAGACTCGGACCATGACGAAATCGGGGCTAATCTCCTTCTGCCGAGATCATCAGATCCGGCTGTATCCAGATCGGCTGCCTATGACTACAAGGGAGCACATTTCGACTCATTGCGAAGCTGTCCGGAACTTTTACCGTGAAGCGTGCTGGATGGCTTAGATGTTGGCAATGCTTTTGAGATGCTTTGCTCGTTAGTCGGAGCTACTCTTCGTGATAATGTGCCGGTCGTGACTTCTCGCCGTAGACTTCCGCCCCGGTTCGACGGTGAGGCCTGGCGCGCACTAGCCGCGGAAGAATGTGCACATCGTCGGATGAAAAGGCACCCGAGTGACAGTGTCATTCGGCGCGATTTTACGGAGAAGCGCGACTTCCTTAAACGTCTGATCGGACGCAGCTTCTGCAGTTATCTGAGGGGACTAGTGGATGATTTTAATACGAACCCAAAGCGATACTGGTCATTTTTGAAATGTTTTGAGAGGAGTGGTTCCGTTCCGCCTCTGCTCGACGGAAACATGCTAATCAGCGATGACGTTGGACACGCCAACCTGCTCAACAGAGCATTTTCAGCCATGTTCACGGTACGGAATGTAGCCCAGTACCCACTACTACAGAACTACGGATTGTCAAGGCTTACAGACTTTCGGCTCTCACTAGAACACATCCACACGATTCTCATTGGACTTGACCCGCAAAGCATGTGAACCAAATATATCAGCGGCCGAATCCTCCGAGAGTGTGCTGACAAATTATGCGTTCCGCTGCACAAAATGTGTAGCGAAATGTTAAGCAGAAAAAGTTCCAAACCGGCGGAAAATGGCAATCGTCGCACCAATATATAAGAAAGGCAACCGGAAAATGTCTGCAAACTGCCGCGCCGTTTCGCTTGTTTGCCTGTGTGGCAAGGCTTTAGAAGAACAACATTTACCATGTTTGAATACTCACATTTTACCAGTACTGACTGACACCAGCACGGTTGTATTCCAAAAAGGTCAGGTGCTTTAAACCTGGCAGTTTCCTTGAGGCGCGCCTAGGATTCGATCGCTGCCGGTTACCCGACAGATGCAATCTGCACGCACTACTCTTCGGCTTTCCAAGGTGTCAACCATAAGCTGTTGCTATACAAGCTCGAAAATGCATATAATGTTTGAGACAAAATTATCTCTCTGATTGGCTCATACCTGACTGATCGCCGGTCTCGGACTGGGCTGATGTCACTTCCGGTGTACCGGAAGGGAGCTTGCTGGCCTCTCTGTTATTTGTCCTGTTTGTGAACCACCTGCCATCCAGAATTGACTCGGAATGTCTAATGTTTGCTGATGACGTCAACATTTTTAGCAGGGTAGCGTCTGTGGACGACGTGACCCGCCTGCAGAGGGGTATTGATTCCCCCTGCAAGTGGTGCATGTTATCCTTGAACACTCTGAAATGCAGGTCGTCCACAATGACTCTCCGTCGTACTCCTGTGCGTTTCGAGTATAAGGTGCACGATACGACGCTGCAGCGTGATACTGTGATGCGAGACCTGGGTGTGTACTTGGACAGTAAATTTACATTCGCACAGCATGTGGTGAAAACATTAGATCTCGCCTTGCATATTGCTCCTTCATCTGGGCAGGCGCAGCCACAACACATCTGGCCCGGATAGACAGGATAGAACATACATTTGTAATGTGGCTAGCTGAACACTGAAGTGACACACCCAGGCCGGAATCTCTACAATATCAGGACCTTCTTGCTTTTAGAGCATGACGTCTGTGTTCACTTGTCGCGTACAGTCCGACATCATGTTCTTACGAAATGTTTTATGTGGTAGGACGAACTCATCGGTTTTATTGAAGAACTTCTGAGTATGTGTCGCAGTCAGGAGAAACAGGCAACATATTTTGTTCCATGTACGGTATGCACGTGTGGAAACAATACGTGTGGCTTATTCAGCAGATTGCTAAGAGAGACGAACACAATTTTAGCGAGGACACCAAGAGAGGATATATTCGCGAACTCGCTGAATGCATCTAAGGTGCATGTGATTAGATACGTGTGTTCTGTGTTACACGCTGACATCTGAGTCGCATAGCCATCGGGCATCGATGCAGTCCTAACAGCCTTTCCCCTGTTTGAACTGAAACCTGTTCACCTGTTCTGTTTACGCTTTTTAGCTCACGACTTCTTCTGTAAAGGGCTAATATGCTGTTGTGTAATATGGACAATAAACAACCTACATGCCTGGCTCACTACATATAGTATCTGCAGCACTCCATCCGTGTATCGTATCTGCGGGACTCCATCCGTGTATCGTATTTGCAGTACACCATCCGTGTATCGCATATACCTAGTGAAATATAGCCCATCCGATTTTTAAGTATTCCTGCCAAAGCATCACGTAGCGGTCCACAGAAAATCCTACGGAAAGTAGTTATAAGAACACAGACTCTAGCTTCAAGAGCGCGTCGCTCTCTTATCATTTAGCAGCTCATTTTGTCAACCAGGTAATACATTTTCTATAGACCGATAGCTGTCTCGCTTGTAAGAAAATCTGAGAGAAGAGTGAAGTGAGTGCTACCCGATCTATATTTCCTGAGCGCGTTAGCTTGAACCGTTCCACCTTGTCACCTACATGCGTTTGCATCCCTCTTAAACCACCAAGTTGTGACACCATAAGCAATTCGTTTGGAAAGGTTGCATTACTATCCCAGACGGAAGGCAGCCAATCTTCCGTTCTGTGCGATCCTTGTCCGGCTATATATCCCCCAGCGATGTATTGCCAACGGCCGCATCACGTGCTCTCATGAGTCGCATGCTGCCATATGGCACTGGCAGCATTATCACACGGCACTGACATTGTTGCCACACGACACTGGCATTGTTAGCACACTGACTGACTCCGCAAATGTTGTCGGTTTTCCAGCGTGCTCAGGCAGTGATTCTCAGGTGGCTGCGTTCCCCCCCCCACCGCCTGGTCCCACGTGACAGTGATTCTCAGGTGGCTGCGTTCCCATCCCCCACCGCCTGATCCCACGTGACAGTGATTCTCAGGTGGCTGCGTTCCCATCCCCCACCGCCTGGTCCCACGTGGCAGTGATTCTCAGGTGGCTGCGTTCCCATCCCCCACCACCTGGCCCCGCGTCATCTGGTGTTGATTTCCAGACGTAAGGATGCCAATTCGCTGTGCCGCCAGGTGTTTGGGACCGCAAATGACGTGGTCCACCATCTCGGTCAGTCTGCTCTGTCTGGGCTTCATGGCCTATCACATCCTGTACCTACTGCTGGTCAAGTTCGACTACGGATACAACATGAAAGCCAACATTCTACTCGGTAAGTGAGTGTTTGCGACATTATTAACACTTGTTGATACTAAAGATGCCAGCTCGCAATGTTCGATTTATTCGCTGGTACTGGTAGTGATAGTGGTAATAACATTGGTACGGGCATGCAATGGCACCTTTCATGAGACTTTAAATGGCTTAGATGCACTGACACAAGGTGGTTTGATGTCTGCATCATTCCCGATGTTTTCATGAGTCCAATAACAACTTGGTTATTGTGCTATCTAGAGCCATGTCGAAGCTATGGCTTGGAATATCCTAATGGTGGATAGCTTTTCAGCCTAACCACCCAACAATGAGAACTACTGTTAAGAAACCAATAAATGAGAACTTACTACAAGTGTTCTCAAGCTTAATAAATCTATAGAAGAGACAGCGCGAATTGTTAGCAAGAAAATTGCATGCATTTCTGCCCTTGAAATTTTAAGAATTTCCAGCGCAGAGTTGGACCATGAAACGCGTTCGGCCATGAACCGCCATCAGGGCTGATACCTGCCTATGGACAGCAACCTCGAGTATTTTGCATGATTCCGGTCAGGTACCCCAAACATTTATTTTGTATATGCGTTCACGTCGTTGTTAACTTGACTTTCAATATGGCAGCAATGCGCAAGTAATTAAGAGCCTTCCTCCGTCACATGAATACAGTGGCAGCGACATGTATGTCGCACTGAAGCGCTGTGGCACTTCCTCTGTCACATGAATACAGGGGCAGTAATAATTATGTCGCACTGAAGCGCTGTGACCCTTCCCTTAAACGCCAATGCTGAGCATTAACCCCAGATCGCTGGCTGTGAGAAAACGGTAGCTCCGAAGATTCAGGCAACATCCTAACGAAGCATGCCTGCCAACGCCGACCAGAATCATTCAGACCGGTATTCGGATGCTTGGGCAGCGCATTGAAGTGACACGGCGTAGCTTTCTGGCCTGGCTATCTGACTTGGTGCTTGTTAGCTGGATCGTGATGCCTGGTCGTGTAGCCGGCTTGGCTCGTGGTGCCTGGTCGTGTAGCCGGCTGACTCTTGGTACCTGGTCTCCTAGCCGGCTGACTCGTGATGCGTGGTCGGTTTATTAATGCCATCCACATGAAACAGCTTTTCAGGCCAATTATACAGGCATATATATACGGCAATTATACAAACCAGATCCAAATATCCTAAAGCCGACGACAGTAAAGCACTGAACATGAAATGCACGGCCATGATGTTAGAAGTAGGACAAAGAATAAGGAACGTGCAAAACACGTTCTAAGATGGTAAGAGACGCCCACGTTAAATGCAGCGCTCAAAAGTAGTCGGGTATTAAGCAGCAGTTGCGTCCGAAGACAGGCGATTCCATTCCACAGCAGCGCGATACGAAACACAGCGAAGTCGACAGCCCAGACACTGACGAGATGAGGTCGCTCGGCAGCGGTGAAACGCTCTTCACGCAGGGATAAGTCGGCGCGTGACCGGAACAGGGAGCAAAAAGAGGCTGGAGGCCACCATTCTGTACCTGGTGGAGTTAATGATAGCTCTGCGCCACCAGCTTCTCAATTCGCTGCCACTTCAGAGAGTGGTGGAGGGGTGATGCGCTGCTTTCGCCTCGTTCCAGTAACAATTCTAGCGGCAAAACTAAGAGGCTGTTGGATGCGTGATCTCCGTTGTTTTAATTTACCCCATGGGGTCATTGGTTGACATCTCGGGAAGTCAAATCTGAAATATGGTGGGAAAATTAATGAATGTGGTACAGTTTGCTAAACTTACTTCTGAGATACTTATGAAGTGTTCCTTAGATTCTTGTCATTCGAGTGTCGTATCGCTCGTGTCGCATGTCACCACATAGGAAAGCCAAATGTCGTGACCCCACGTTATACATTTTGAATTTCTTGCTCAATTTCTAGCTTCACTTCCCTTGGATAAATAGGGACACCGAATTCAAATTCAGCACCAAACAATATGATCATCTGGTTCCAATCCAGAATATTGTCATTTGAAGATATCTTAGATCAATGAGCCCGGTTAACCTTGAGTGGTCAACAACCTGTGCCATGTGTTAAGACAACGCCAAACGGCTCAAATGGCCAAAACCTTGTTCCCTCAGTGCAGGAAAGTGTCCAGAAACCGCGAAAAGCAGAGGTTTTCCCAAAAGTGGCCGAAGATTACTTGTAACGAAGTCAACTTCGGGCCCCTCTCTCGGAATGCGTTTGGCTCCTATGTGTCCGGACACGTCGAATCCAGTCATAAACGCTCCGAGCTGAAGCCGCCGCCGAGGTGCCGATGCTGACGTTGCAGTTGGGCCCTGGCTGTCTCGTTTCGTTCTCACCGCGTGCAAGACCGGCCGGCAAATGCTGTGTCCTTGCGCCATGACACAGTCGGAAGTCATTGTGACACCGTGACACCATTGTACCATGTAGGGGGCTAGTCGGAGTGCGATGACCGGACCTCTCCCTTCGCGGTGTGATGCAATAGGTGATGCCGGCCAATGACAGGCCAGTGCGTTGCGCCTCCCCCCCCCCCATGGGGACTGGCATTCCTCTCGCTTGCGCAGCTCCGAGACCGACGCGACTGGACGGTCGAGGGGGTAGGATGTAACCGAGCGAGTGAAGGTGAGAGACGCACAGACGCTGGACGGATGTCCATTACGGATGTCGCTAAAGATTTGGAGGCACGAACTTAGAAAGAAACGCGCTGGTGTTGGATTTTGTTGATTTTGAACAAACTGCTGCACAAGTTGTCGCCGTATTGCTCACTAATCAGCCCGGTCAGTCAAGGCCATTGGCGGCTGTTGGATTTTATATCTTGGTGGTCTTGAGAAGCCATTGGAATTGAGAACCAGTTATCGTACAAGGAAGGCAAAACCATGGACTATCACTGCCTGTCAAACAAAGCTTTCCTGCATACCCCATTCATTACATTATACCTCTGTAATCAGACATAGCCTCGGGAAAAGATAAACAGAAGGCTCGGAAAAGATGCCCTACGAGCAATTCACAAAATTCACCACTCTGCGGCATGCATTTTATATCTATTCCCGAAAAAAACATATGGGACTGTTGGATACCCACACCCTTTGGCGAATATCCAGCCCATTTGTCATTTAGTGTAGCTGTACCCCCGTACTTGAAGCGTTTTCCCTATTCGATGCATGCAAAATAATCACGGAACGGCATAGCGCACTATAACCATATAGAACAGCCTTTAGAATAGAACAGTTGAAGCCACTTTAATTTTGCATGTTATCACAAAATGGGCATCTTTGTTTTCTATCACTTTCCCTGGCAGAGGAGTGAATCATTCTAATGCAATATCTCTCCCCAGAGAAGTCCCTGCTTATGCCATACATGACTGGCAATGCCTTATTTGGAACGAGGCGTACGCGTTTAAAATCTACACTATGAACTCTTGCGATAACCATGAACTCAGTATGAACATAGCTACGAAAACTATGAACTCACTATGAAATCTTGCTACTGAGAACCCCAGAAGTATACAGGTGCAGCTTGAATTATTTGGTCATGTGAGACCTGAAAATTAAGTTGTGATCAATGGTGTTATTCTATGCATTTTCTATGTACCCGGAATGATCTCCCTTTTAGGTTTGTTTTCCGCTTATCATTTATTAAATGTCGTACTCTTGCGCTTGGTGTGAAAGTGAATTGCGCTTGCGCGGCGTTGGTTTTCTTTTTCTGCTATTAAATCTGTGATATTAGGACATTAAGGACAGGCTTAAGTTGGGTCACGAAGTAAATTAAGCTACGTTTCGGAGAAGAAACTGTGTTGTTTTATTTGAGATGATTTCTAACTTTCGAAATTACAATTTTCTTGACTCCATTTTGAGTCAGGTGTCAGATGCAAGAATAAGATGGAACATTTTTGGAATGTCTCTGAAACGTCCGTATGTCTGCTTGAATTGCATTAGCAAAATTATTGTGGAAACACTAATGAGCCCCACCATGTCTTCAATTTTCTTATTTTGGTATGACGTCAGAACATCATAAAGGATGCAAGTAAAGTTGTGTTAGGTGTCAGCTTCCACTTAAACTTATGAATTTGTGAATACTGCTCCATGCAGTGTTCACAAGCTGTCTGCGGCTGGACATTGAAGGGACTCTCGGACACTGAGCACTGCACACCTTCGTACTTAGAATTGGGAGTCTTGTGTTTCTGACATGGTAGGTAACGATGGGGAATATGGACTAGAACGTGACTCTACCTTTGAGCGCTCTCTTTAGTATTTCAGTTCCTGGGTCTGCGCCTGCTAAAAATATAGCTCTTTGGAAGCAATCGTCTAGCATTGTCGGCTCTCACTTCGGATCCACTGTAGGACTATCTGTGAGTGAGATCAGAAGTGGCAGGAGTGCATGCGCCTGGAGTGAGATCAGAAGTGACAGGAGTATATACGCCGTGAGTGACACCAGAGGTGGCAGCAGTCTATACGCCATGAGTGAGGCCAGAAGTGGTATGAGTATATGCGCTGTGAGTGGCACCAAAAGTGGCCGGAGTCTATGCGCCGTGAGTTGAACCAGAGGTCGCATGAGTATTTGCGAATGTCGTGTTCACTGCAACACGCACAATTGTCGCTGCAGCTTGCAGCTCCGGTCGTGGGATGCTGAGCTGTCGTAGCGGAGCGAGCCGGATATTTTTTGCGAGCACAAGCACCGTACTGATCTGGCCACCATCGATCTCCAGCCGGACGGAGGCGACGACCGCACGCCTACTCCCGTGCGTTTCCGAGCCGTGCAGCTGGGACTTCACCGGGGCCTTGCACCCGCTCAACTGGGAGAGCTCGCTGACCCACTGTCGCCAGGCGGGCGTCGGTGTATGATCGGTAACCGGGTCGTCGCAGTGCTGACGACGCACCACCTGGTGTTTTGTAGCGGACACTTGGCTTGCAAAATCCAGGGCGCCAACATGCTGAGTGGATCGAATACCGACGACACGGTGCTGGGGATCCCCCGCTTCGACGCCTCTGTCGCTGTGGCGCTGTCCGTGGCCTCGAAGCTCAGCGTGTGGGCTGCTGAGTCCCAGTGCACGGCCAGAGTGCGCTCGCAGTGCGATAGGCTAGATCTAGGTCACGGGCGGCGGCCAAGCTGCGGTCACAGTCCTCGACCGCTCGTGGGGAGGTGGACGACGAGCTGGCACATTTTGTGAGTTGGAAACCCCATTTCTTCAGGAGCGTTACGAGTGATTCCGGCATGGTGGCAGCTACTTCGACGCTTTCCATCTGATCTAAGTAGTCATCGAATGGCTGTGAAGCGAGTGTGAACGGCTGCGGCTGCGGCTGGGTAGTGAGCTTGGTGATCGTCTGCACATTTGCGTATGACCTGCATAGCCGAGCAGGGGAACGATACCGCCTCCGAAGATCAACACCTGCATCTTGTATGCATCGGACGGCCGCGGCCGCTGTCGGTCTGCTCCCCGCCACAGGAGCCGGAGAGCGGGCTGATCGGACGGCCGCTGTCGGTCTGCTCCCCGCCACAGGAGCCGGAGAGCGGGCTGATCGGACGGCCGCTGTCGGTCTGTTCCCCGCCACAGGAGCCGGAGAGCGGATGCACGCGGATCTGGTGGAGCATCAAGTCTATGTCAGCGGTGAGGTGACCGGTGGACCGGTGGTGGGGCATCGACCCTGTGTCAGCGGTGAGGTGATCGGACGCTGACCAAGCCGCATTAGAATTCCGCTGAGGCTGTTCGTCAAGTTCGGTCTGGTTAGAAGGCTTTCATTGAGTGAGGTCCGCCATAATGCGCTGCGGCGTCGAACACGACGCGCACCTGTCCCGGCTCGTGAGAATTGGTCTCCGCGTGGTGCGACAGCAACCACTCACGCTCGTGTCGCACGGTCAGCTCCGCCGGTTGTGAGAATTGGTCTCCGCGTGGTGCGACAGCAACCACTCACGCTCGTGTTGCACGGTCAGCTCCGCCGCTTGTGAGGATTGGTCTCTGCGTGGTGGGACAGCAACCACTCACCCTCGTGTCGCACGGTCAGCTCGGCCGGTTGTGAGGATTGGTCTCCGCGTGGTGCGACAGCAACTACTCACGCTCGTGTCGCACGGTCAGCTCGGCCGGTTGTGAGGATTGGTCTCTGCGTGGTAGGACAGCAACCACTCACGCTCGTGTTGCACGGTCAGCTCGGCCGGTTGTGAGGATTGGTCTCCGCGTGGTGCGACAGCAACCACTCACGCTCGTGTCGCACGGTCAGCTCCGCCGGTTGTGAGGATTGGTCTCCGCGTGGTGCGACATGAGCCAATCACGCTCGTGTCGCACGGTCAGCTCGGCCGGTTGTGAGGATTGGTCTCCGCGTGGTGCGACAGCAACCACTCACGCTCGTGTCGCACGGTCAGCTCGGCCGGTTGCAGGCTGCAAGCAGAACCCTCTCGGATGTACTCATGTACGGCCCCGCTGTGTGACTTGGCTAGCACTGGGTCACGATCCAATGCTAGTTCCGTGGACCGGAGTCTGGACAGCACGTTGCCGAGTCAGCAGGCAGTTTCACTGTCGGCACCGTCTACAGCAGGCCGGTCTCGTCATGTTCGCCGGCCCGCCGTGTGGTGCTGTTCAAGACATGGATAACAGCATCGTCTTTCCTTGACCGACAGGGTCGTCGGTGTATTTCGTCCAAAAATAATTCGTTCGCCACCATTTTGCTACTTGTTCATGGAGACTGGCCTCTTCAGACATACGGAGGAATGCACATGTTGCGCCTCGGTGCTGCAGAGGAAACGGCCTGGCACCTTGCCAGCTACTACCCAGCCGAGACGGGGTTTGACCGCTCACAGGGCGCCGGCCGACCCCTTCCTGACGGTCTCTGGTGAGGCTACTGCCGCTCTTTAGATGGACAGTTCACTGCCAGCACGGACACGATCATGGGTGCTGTCCGGTCGCCGACCACGAACTGCTCGCCGGAGCTCAGTAGCCGTGTACTCAGCTCTACACGCTTCGATACGTGTGTCGAATTGCTATCAATTGTGCCTAAGCACAACGGCTCCGTAGGTTCCTGCAGTCTCAGATCGGTGGCCAGCTTTTCGGTAACTAGCGTCACCTGGCTGCCGAGCCAAACATTATGTTTACTGCACGCATTCCCTTCGGTACTTGCACTGTTACAGGTAGGATCTAAAGCAACACTTTGGTAGCTTCTGGCGCCGCAAGAGTCCCCACGTGGTTCTGAGCGAATGTAGGGTCAGATGGGGCCGTGAGCTGTAGCGACCAGGCGGCTCGTGCAGTAGGCCATGGTGCGGACTCTTGCATGCTCGGTCTGCCCTGCAGGACTTCTTGTTAAGACAATGCCATACTCGGTGACCTGACATCAGGCAGACGTAGCCGAGCTAGTGTTCTCTCTCGATAAATAGCGGCCTGTTCACTCAGCGTGGTCGCCTTGAATGCGGAAATATGTCCACAAGGTAGGGCGGTCACGCTGCACACGCAGTCGGGTCGGTCCGTCTGGGGCGACCCCTGGTGCGGCCGTCACATTACACACAGTCGGGTCGGTCCGTCTGGGGCGACCCCTGGTGCGGCCGTCACACAACACTCAGTCAGGCCGCTCCGAGGGCGACCCCCGGCGCGGCGGTCACCGCCGACGCGTCGCGCTGTTTACGACCGCTGTGGTGAGCTATCCTGACCTGAGTGCGATCGTCCCGATTTGAAGTGCAGATGACGTGCCCCAGCTCTACGTATAATCGGAGCCAACTGCCCAGATCTGCGAGCATAGGCGTGGCTGGCCGGAGATTAATGACCCGCTCTGCCCGGTGCCAGGCTACCGCTTCAGGGAGCCTGGCCACGACCTGCTGCAGTGTGGCTGTCGCTGCCAGGTCAGCAGTGTAATTCATGAACCTCAGCACTCTCACCGTGCTGTGCAGCGCGGTCGACAGCACGCCGAGTGTGCTGAGGCTGTTGTTCCTTGCTGGATCCGTGGCCAGCAGCCTTTCTGGGTTGACCCGAACGTCGTGGCCTGGGTGGCCGAACTGACGCTCCAGCGCACCGAGAGCTTCGCCGCGATGCGTTCCGTCGCGCGGCAGACCGGGCACCGCGTCTCGGGCCCGTCTATCAGACTGCACTGCACGTACGCCAGTCGCTCAGTATCGCTCAGCCCGCCGTTATCGTGCACAAGGACTTTGCAGAGAGAGTTCCAACGAGGCCATTCCTGCGGTGCGCTGAACCTTCGAAGCTCTCGAGCTTCACCTTTTTCAGAGTTGAGTCCAGCCATTGCATGGAATGAGCGGCTGGCAAAGTGACGACTTCTGGGTGGCTGGATAGTCGCTCCACCCACCTCTGTGTGCGCTCCTTCACGTTTGTTTCTGGTATAGCCAATGTCACCGAGCGTCGTTGCCAAGGCTGATGTGCGGACGCACCGGCGAGACGACGCGAAGGTGCCCACTCTTACTGAAGGAACTGATGCGCTGTGCCTATACAGTGCATATTGTGTAACCACGTCTGATGCGCCTAAACAGTGCACAGTGTGTAACTACATCTGATATGTCTGCACAGTGTTTAACCACCGTCAGACGTTCACACGTCACCGTATTTGGTAGTGCCAGTCGTATTTTACGGTTGATATGGTACTGCCGGTTGGCTTGCTGCAAAATGTAATGCATTGAAGGCGGTACGTAATAAAGTTACTACACAATTATGCACACCAAGAACAAGTTTGTGGTTGCTGATTCCTGGTGCGTGTGTCGCTTCGCACCGAAGCGACACCACCGAACAGCAAAAGACAACTGGACAAAGTCTGGCAACATGGAATCCTCTAGTCAGGTTCGTACAGCAAGCAATCAAGGCAAAGTTGGGTTGTTCAATATCGAGAGATAAATCAGCGATTTGAACTTTCTGGACTCTGTATCGTGTCTGGCAGTGACATGAGTGAATCCAGTGCTTCCACCATTAATATTTCCCACACTACTGGGGAAAAAAAACATTTACCTGATACATTGGTAAAGGACACTAATCGAAATTGGTGTCATTTTAGTTGCGCTTCGGAAACCCTAATGATGGATGGTGGATCAAGTTGATATACCGGCTAATATGGCATGTTTTCATGCAGATGGAACATGTGCATATGCAACAACGCTGCACGGGAATCGCAAAGAGAGCGCAATTTGTCACACTCGGACAGCCCATGCACCCTGCGACGGGCCCGAACATCAGGCAGAACACTCGGACAGCGTGTGCACCCTGTGAGGGGCCCAAACATCAGGCAGAACACTCGGACAGCGTATGCACCCTAAGACTGGTCCAAGCATCAAGCAGAACACTCGGACAGCGTGTGCACCCTGTGAGGGACCCAAACATCAGGCAGAACACTCGGACAGCGTGTGCACCCTGTGAGGGGCCCGAACATCAGGCAGAACACTCGGACAGCGTGTGCACCCTGTGAGGGGCCCGACCATCAAGCAGAACACTCGGACAGCATGTGCACCCTGTGAGGGGCCCGAACATCAGGCAGAACACTCGGACAGCATGTGCACCCTGCAAGTGGCTCGAACATCAGGCAGTGCACTCGCCATTGAACTTGTGCAATTTTGTGTAATTAAACCTGCAAACACACTACCGATACTCTGACAAATGGCGACTGAAGGTGAATGGCACATACGTACGGACAGGTAATGAGCATGCATGGCGACGAATGGTGAGTGACGCTGCATGTATGGCGACGAATGGTGAGTGACGCTGCATCTATGGCGACGAATGTTGAGTGACGCTGCATGTATGGCGACGAATGGTGAGTGACGCTGCATGTATGGCGACGAATGGTGAGTGACGCTGCATGTATGGCGACGAATGGTGAGTGACGCTGCATCTATGGCGACGAATGGTGAGTGACGCTGCATCTATGGCGACGAATGGTGAGTGACGCTGCATCTATGGCGACGAATGTTGAGTGACGCTGCATCTATGGCGACGAATGGTGAGTGACGCTGCATGTATGGCGACGAATGGTGAGTGACGCTGCATGTATGGCGACGAATGGTGAGTGACGCTGCATCTATGGCGACGAATGTTGAGTGACGCTGCATCTATGGCGACGAATGGTGAGTGACGCTGCATGTATGGCGACGAATGGTGAGTGACGCTGCATCTATGGCGACGAATGGTGAGTGACGCTGCATGTATGACGACTAATGATGAGTGACGCTGCATCTATGGCGACGAATGGTGAGTGACGCTGCATCTATGGCGACGAATGATGAGTGACGCTGCATGTATGGCGACGAATAGTGAGTGACGCTGCATGTATGGCGACGAATGGTGAGTGACGCTGCATGTATGGCGACGAATAGTGAGTGACGCTGCATGTATGACGACTAATGGTGAGTGACGCTGCATGTATGGCGACGAATGATGAGTGACGCTGCATCTATGGCGACGAATGTTGAGTGACGCTGCATCTATGGCGACGAATGGTGAGTGACGCTGCATCTATGGCGACTAGTGGTGAGTGACGCTGCATGTATGGCGACTAGTGGTGAGTGACGCTGCATGTATGGCGACGAATGGTGAGTGACGCTGCATCTATGGCGACGAATGGTGAGTGACGCTGCATGTATGGCGACGAATGGTGAGTGACGCTGCATCTATGGCGACGAATGGTGAGTGACGCTGCATGTATGGCGACGAATGGTGAGTGACGCAGCATCTATGACGACTAATGGTGAGTGACGCTGCATCTATGGCGACGAATGGTGAGTGACGCTGCATGTATGGCGACGAATGGTGAGTGACGCAGCATCTATGGCGACGAATGGTGAGTGACGCTGCATCTATGGCGACTAGTGGTGAGTGACGCTGCATGTATGGCGACTAATGGTGAGTGACGCTGCATCTATGGCGACGAATGGTGAGTGACGCTGCATCTATGGCGACGAATGGTGAGTGACGCTGCATCTATGGCGACGAATGGTGAGTGACGCTGCATCTATGGCGACTAGTGGTGAGTGACGCTGCATGTATGGCGACTTATGGTGAGTGACGCTGCATCTATGACGACTAATGGTGAGTGACGCTGCATCTATGGCGACGAATGGTGAGTGACGCTGCATCTATGGCGACGAATGGTGAGTGACGCTGCATCTATGGCGACTAGTGGTGAGTGACGCTGCATCTATGACGACTAATGGTGAGTGACGCTGCATCTATGGCGACGAATGTTGAGTGACGCTGCATCTATGGCGACGAATGGTGAGTGACGCTGCATCTATGGCGACGAATGGTGAGTGACGCTGCATGTATGGCGACGAATGGTGAGTGACGCTGCATGTATGGCGACTAATGGTGAGTGACGCTGCATCTATGGCGACGAATAGTGAGTGACGCTGCATGTATGACGACGAATGGTGAGTGACGCTGCATCTATGGCGACGAATGGTGAGTGACGCTGCATCTATGGCGACGAATGTTGAGTGACGCTGCATCTATGGCGACGAATGGTGAGTGACGCTGCATCTATGGCGACTAGTGGTGAGTGACGCTGCATGTATGGCGACTAATGGTGAGTGACGCTGCATCTATGGCGACGAATGGTGAGTGACGCTGCATCTATGGCGACTAGTGGTGAGTGACGCTGCATGTATGGCGACGAATGGTGAGTGACGCTGCATCTATGGCGACGAATGTTGAGTGACGCTGCATCTATGGCGACGAATGGTGAGTGACGCTGCATCTATGGCGACTAGTGGTGAGTGACGCTGCATGTATGGCGACTAATGGTGAGTGACGCTGCATCTATGGCGACGAATAGTGAGTGACGCTGCATGTATGACGACGAATGGTGAGTGACGCTGCATCTATGGCGACGAATGGTGAGTGACGCTGCATCTATGGCGACGAATGGTGAGTGACGCTGCATCTATGGCGACTAGTGGTGAGTGACGCTGCATCTATGACGACTAATGGTGAGTGACGCTGCATCTATGGCGACGAATGTTGAGTGACGCTGCATCTATGGCGACTAGTGGTGAGTGACGCTGCATGTATGGCGACTTATGGTGAGTGACGCTGCATCTGTGGCGACGAATCACACCAACTAGCATGAACTAACATTCACAACCATATCCGTAGGAACTATAGATGGATGCCATCCCAAATATCAAACCCAGCTACTTGTTCAAAGTAACCGAGCAGGGCAAGCTAAGCTGCTGTTGCTACAAGCTACATGCTGCTGATGAGTTCAATCCAACAAACTGTACCTCATCTCATCAGCTGTACCTGGGCATTAGCTAGGCCAATCGAGCCGTACCTCATCTCATGAGCTACACCTTAGTAGTATCTAGGCGAATCGAACCGTACTTCATTTGGCATTATCTAGGCCACCCGAACCGTACCTCATCTCATCAGCTGTACATTGGCATTATCTAGGCAAACCCAGCCATACCTCATCTCATCAGCTGTATCTTGGCATTTTCTAGACCAACCGAATTGTGTAATTGTTTGAATTAATTGTACCTGAACGTTGTCTGACCGTACCATGTCCTTATTGATTGGTGCATCACTAATCCGATCGGCGGCAGTCTACATCATCTGACCTTGGCGAATGTCAATGCTCCCAACAAGAAATGGAATGAAGATCGTGCCGTTGAGCTGTACTACGAATTGCCACGGCCATTAGCAGTGTATTACCCCGAGCCAGCCTGTGTCAGCTGCATTAGCAAGCCATGTTGGATTTGCAGCATAAACATGTCAAGCTGAGCAGACTGATGAATGTGCATTTTAGCACGCGTCCTGGCGGCCCTCTGAGAATCACGCGCATTGGAATGGGGGCGGATTCCCCCCCCCCCCACTAAGATATCGGCACCTATTGAAGCTAGGTTAAAACAACTTTTAGAGTAGATTGGTATGGCGGTGAACTCTGTTGTGTGCAAATTTCATGACCTTATGTCAATATTTTCAAGGTCAAATGAGGTCCAATATGTTACATTTTGCTTGTTTTGCATGGCTTGGCCTGACATTGTTATAGATTGCTGCGATTGTGTTGAAATGATCCAAAATAGGATTCAGTGATATTTTAATCATGACTAACGATGCAAAACAGATGGTAGATGCGGCATTTGACCTCAGATCACATATATATATATCAGCACTTTATAAAGTGCTGCTATAAAGTCCCGGTTCCAGTTACCAGAACCGGGTAGTCCGCCTGGTCGGGCGGACTGGCCGGGCAGGCGGCCTGGCACAATCGCTTTCACGAAGAAACGGCTGAATTACATGAATGAAATATGGAAACGCTTTGGTTCACAACGATAAAAACAGTAGTTTTGAGGGTGTGTAGTGAGCCACATGCAAAATGGCAGCAATCGCATGAAAGTCATTTGCGTTTATGACAACCTTCCAGTTGACCAAGTTTGGTTCCATTGATCTGTCATAAATTTGACCTGACTTGACCTCGGTGATCTAACATGACTTTGAAACTATTTAGCGTGACAGTATACATCAAACAAGCTGCTGGTGTTGCCAAAAACACTTCCCTCTTGCTGATATACTGGAAGCGCATCAGCGCCTAATTTTGTGGTCTGTGATATATAAATGTCTTAACTTTGATGGACGCTAACTCGAAATATTTTCAGCCGATTTACGTTTTTCTTGCTTTAAGCGACGCATCTGACATTTTAAAAGCACGTACACACAAATGGCGTACATCGACCTGTAAAGTCCACAGATATTTACGAAACACCCAGGAGTGGGCGGATTTCTCCCCCCCTCCCCGTCCAGTGCGCTTGTTAAACACGGCAAATTATGGGCGTCAAAATGCAGTGTAATATTGCCTTCAATAGAATCGGCCCAGCGGTCTGGGCGGTGTTCGTTTTGTACTCAATGGATACGGCACCCCCACCTCCTAAAGAAACAAGTACTAAATAGAAGAGCGCGATGCAACTGGCGGTACGCTCTTCCGTGGGATGGATCGGTGGAGACTGGACCAAGCCTAGACCCTGGCCTTGTAGCCAATCGATGGACGTGGAAGCCTCGCAAGGGCCATATTCCTCCTCCCCATCCCCCTCCCCGATCGGGGAACCTTTAGTGTGGGCTGTGACTCCGAACGACCGTCCGACAGCCACCCGTAAAATCCCGACATTGACGTCCACGACCTGGAGTATGGGTCAATGTTAATACGTACACACGACACACACACACACACACACACACACACACACACACACACACACACACGCATGTATATATATATACATGTATATATTTATATAGCATATATATATATATATAAAATATATATGTATGTATATATATATATATATATTTATATATATATATATATATATATATATATATATATATATATATATATATATATATATATATATATATATATATATAGGTCAGGCACTCATGGAGCTGTTCGAAGGAGGTCAGGCACTTTTGGAGCTGCTGGAAGGCGGTCAGGCACTTATGGAACTGCTGGAAGATGGTCACGCACTTCTGGAGCTGCTGGAAGGCGGTCAGGCGTGCCGACGAATTAATGTTGCGAATACTGAGACGAAAGCTAGAAGGTATGCCGAGCATTTTGGCAACCATACTGCCATCAACGTACATAGGAAAGTTAATAATCATCTGCGCTATTGTGGTGTTGAGTTGCGACGAACCTTAGTTCTAGCTGTGTCAGATCTGGATTCTGGTTGCCCGGAGGGTGGGGTTACGTCCTGGCTGCGGGAGGCCTGCGTTCTGGCTGCAGGATACCCGAGTCTTTCTGTTATCGTAGCAGGTGGATTACAGCATTAGAAGATAATGCATCGCCGTGGGACACCGTGGGATACCGTGGGACGCCGTGGGACACTGTGGGAAGCCGTGGGACGCAGCGGGACGTCGTGGGACGTCGTGGGATGCCGTGGGACACTGTGGGACGTCGTGGGATACCATGGGACGCTGTGGGACACTGTGGGAAACCGTGCAACGCAGTAGGAAGTCGTGGGACGCCGTGGGACGCCCTGGGACTCCGTGGGACGCCGTGGGACTCCGTGGGACGCCGTGGGACGCCTGGAACGTCGTGGGACACCGTGGGACGTCGTGGGACACCGTGGGACACTGGGAAGCCGTGGGACGCCGTGGGACAATATGGGACGCCGTGGGACGCCGTGGGACGCGGTGGGACACTTGAGCCCTCAGTTGGCTGATCTACGACAGTGTAGGCGGCACATTCAGCTATGTGTAGCCACAGATCCACACTGCGACGAAGATGGCATTGTGTAGAGCAGACGCCACCTGGGCCGCGTCGGGGTACAACCTGGAGGAGGCTCCGAACTAGAGGTGGGAAATATTGAACATTTAGGGACCGACGACTGATGGGATTAAGCCCGGCTGAGGCCCGGTCAAAATACCAGTTCTTTAAACACATTTATGTTTGCATTTGAAGTCGTGCCATTGCTTTTTCCTTTATTCAGGTAATATAGGCAGTTGGCATCACTTCGGAACGCCTCGTTCACACCCAGATAGGCGATTGAAAATAAATATCGCATCAAGACTTCATTTTTCAATTGACAGGTATTAACGGTAACATCTTGATGGTTGCAAAGCAATTCTTAAAACACCCAGGTTGATACACATTACTTACAGTCATCAATCAAGGAAGCAAAACAAGTAAGATTAGATACATAGATACAAGCTTTCAATAATCCAGTATTTGATCAGCTGTAAAATGTTGCATCATGTATTCAATAAGCACACCATATCACTGCGATATTTTATATTCATACTCTAATATTCTTCAGCCTACAGACAAGGTATTTTAATATAAATGCGATGCACCTGTAACTTAAAAGTGACTAGTTGTTACCCGACCATTTTTTGGCTACATGTGTGATAAAATGCCTTCCTTTGTATTATCTGTGTCTTGTACAATAATGCCTATTTTGGTCATTTTGCAGGCACGCGCCTAGGTACTTGGGGAATGGCCACACAGGTGTAGGAATTTTATCATATAATAACTCCAGGACACAGGATGGAGAGACATCAGGAATGGATGCTTCTTAGAATAGCTACACAGACCCACAAAATAGTGCAGACACATGTATTGGACTTAGTACACGATCACTTGCAACCGATACCTGAATGCCCTGCCTTACTATTGCTTCCTGCATCGCGCTCGTATTCAGCCTGCGTCTGATTCTAATACGTATTCCACTGCAACTACGAATTGCGTGGCTAAACCAGTGCATCAGGCAATCATGAATAATTAGCACGCACAGCAATGAAGTCGAAAAGGCACTAGGTATTAATCCCAACCTAAGCTGATATTTGCCCTTGGCTGGAAAAGCATCACTATCATTAAACAAGGATGGGTCAAAGGAAGGTGGCATGCTACAATAATGCGACCATCGACTTGCGATGTATTACATTTATATACGGTGAAAACTATGGACAGTTTTGCTATGGGATACGGTTGCTTGTGGATAAATTGAAGTTAATTGGGTGCGATTTGAGTTTATGTATAATTTTCGAGCACCAGTCTGGCAAGCTGCATTCCACTTTGTGAATTACCTTTCCTGTCCTTTTATCTCATGTCGTCACATACTGATTAATGTCACACATCAAGGTCGAAGCTTTGGAGGGGGTTGTTATTATTTGGGCGTTAATGGCGCACTAATAACACCTTGAAAGAAATTGGGCTGGCGTAGAGTCAGTATATCCAAGCATCAGAAGGTCCAGCAAGCAGAAGTGGTTTGTGGGACGATGGCCGACCAGGGCATGAATCGTTTTAAAAAATGATTGAAGTCTTCAATAATTGGCAAAACATTTTAGAGCGAATGTAATAAATACGCTTTCCTGAATTACACTACACAAATACGCTTACATTCAATCATACTGCCTCGCTTTGCGCATTGTATTGAACTAAATGGGCCAAAAAGAAGAATCGTTCCGAAATTTTTACTTTTTTGAAACCAAAGTCTTTGATCAAACATTGGACGGTAGTCGCAGTAATTGATGGGAGGTAATTATGCTGTTCGGCCTTTGCTTCTCATTGGTATATCCGATGGATGATGCTGTTCCAAGGTTGGCTTTGCTGTGAATCCGTTCATTGATGATTCAGTGCTTTATCTTTTATCTTTTATACTTTAAAGTTAACACCAAATTATCTTAATATGAATGAGTGTAGTATGCAGACGAAAACGGCGCAGCAACCGGTTGCGCGGCAAGCAGTCTGAGCATGACGCATGGATTGTATTGTAGACGATGTATTGCGAATCTTGAAGAATGAACAATTTTGCGTTTTGAATTGTGGATATGGTGGTAGAACGATGACCACCCTGGATATGGTGGTGTAAAACAGGTTGCAGATTAGTCGAAGATAAATGAATCAAACCTTGTTCATGATGGCAATTTTGCTGTGTCAATTTTGCTATCTTTGGATTAGGGAGACTAGTATTAATTAAGCTGTGCATTTTAAGATATGAATATTCTTGGATTTTTGCTCTAACTATGGAAGCCTGCCAATATACAAAATAATTCCTTCTGTGAGGAATACTGGCTTTTCTCTTGCATCGTCATTGAACAAATTGTAAACAAAGTGATGTACATTGCTTATGCAACCATGTACAAGAAGCAATGCTATTGGCACAATATCGTAATACAATGTGCTTCAGTGCTAGTCTGATGGCACGTATATTTGATCTCCATTGTAGCCTGTTCCCAGCCATATTTTATCTCCATTGTAGCCTGTTCCCAGCCATATTTTATCTCCACTGTAGCCTGTTCCCAGCCATATTTTATCTCCACTGTAGCCTGTTCCCAGCCATATTTTATGTCCATTGTAGCCTGTTCCCAGCCATATTCTACTGTTCAATATCAGATGAAACCAACTGACAATTTTGGGCTTCATTTCGGTTGCATGTCTTCCTTTTGAAAGCTGTATATCATGAGCATGAGCACCAACCACTAGCATTGATAATATGTTGTTTTCAGCAATTAGCATGCCAAAAAACTTTGAAATTTTAAAGGATTCATCATCAAATTGTTCAAGGTGTATGACAAGCTTGCTGGCTGTAATGTTGAAACTTGCCTCAAAATATGTATGATGATAATAATTATTAGATTTTTTTAAAATAAAGTTTTAATTGCCTAAGAACGTTAAATGAAATCAACTCACCGACCGGTTGAAGGGCCGGCACATATTTCCAGGCCGGTGAAAAAGTCCGCCGATCCTAATCAGGCTTTCGGTCCTTACACGTGCCACCTCTACTCTCAACACAATCTAGTTAATGCTGCTGGAGACCACTATGGCCGCCACTCGCCGCCCACACCAACGCAGTTGGCGTCCTGGGACCGTCTGTGGCGAGCTTCCGGCGTCGAATGACCGACCACGCCTGACCGGGTGTGACCTGGTGTTGGGCAGCGCGTGGTGCCACACACCAGTGAGGTGGCGACAGTAGTCAGTCAGAATGACCGACCACACCTGACCGGGTGTGACCTGGTGTTGGGCAGCGCGTGGTGCCACACACCAGTGAGGTGGCGACAGTAGTCAGTCAGAATGACCGACCGCACCTGACCGGGTGTGACCTGGTGTTGGGCAGCGCGTGGTGCCACACACCAGTGAGGTGGCGACAGTAGTCAGTCAGAATGACCGACCACACCTGACCGGGTGTGACCTGGTGTTGGGCAGCGCGTGGTGCCACACACCAGTGAGGTGGCGACAGTAGTCAGTCAGAATGACCGACCACGCCTGACCGGGTGTGACCTGGTGTTGGGCAGCGCGTGGTGCCACACACCAGTGAGGTGGCGACAGTAGTCAGTCAGAATGACCGACCGCACCTGACCGGGTGTGACCTGGTGTTGGGCAGCGCGTGGTGCCACACACCAGTGAGGTGGCGACAGTAGTCAGTCAGAATGACCGACCACGCCTGACCGGGTGTGACCTGGTGTTGGGCAGCGCGTGGTGCCACACACCAGTGAGGTGGCGACAGTAGTCAGTCAGAATGACCGACCACGCCTGACCGGGTGTGACCTGGTGTTGGGCAGCGCGTGGTGCCACACACCAGTGAGGTGGCGACAGTAGTCAGTCAGAATGACCGACCACGCCTGACCGGGTGTGACCTGGTGTTGGGCAGCGCGTGGTGCCACACACCAGTGAGGTGGCGACAGTAGTCAGTCAGAATGACCGACCACGCCTGACCGGGTGTGACCTGGTGTTGGGCAGCGCGTGGTGCCACACACCAGTGAGGTGGCGACAGTAGTCAGTCAGAATGACCGACCACACCTGACCGGGTGTGACCTGGTGTTGGGCAGCGCGTGGTGCCACACACCAGTGAGGTGGCGACAGTAGTCAGTCAGAATGACCGACCGCACCTGACCGGGTGTGACCTGGTGTTGGGCAGCGCGTGGTGCCACACACCAGTGAGGTGGCGACAGTAGTCAGTCAGAATGACCGACCGCACCTGACCGGGTGTGACCTGGTGTTGGGCAGCGCGTGGTGCCACACACCAGTGAGGTGGCGACAGTAGTCAGTCAGAATGACCGACCACACCTGACCGGGTGTGACCTGGTGTTGGGCAGCGCGTGGTGCCACACACCAGTGAGGTGGCGACAGTAGTCAGTCAGAATGACCGACCGCACCTGACCGGGTGTGACCTGGTGTTGGGCAGCGCGTGGTGCCACACACCAGTGAGGTGGCGACAGTAGTCAGTCAGAATGACCGACCACACCTGACCGGGTGTGACCTGGTGTTGGGCAGCGCGTGGTGCCACACACCAGTGAGGTGGCGACAGTAGTCAGTCAGAATGACCGACCACGCCTGACCGGGTGTGACCTGGTGTTGGGCAGCGCGTGGTGCCACACACCAGTGAGGTGGCGACAGTAGTCAGTCGTCTTGTTATCTCTCGACAGTCTAAATAATTGCGCTGTGTAGATTCGGAGCGCAATGAACGGTGCTTTTTGGCAACTGAAATGACAAATTTGTGTTCTTGGTTGCAACTGAAGTGATACTGACATTTGTTTTCGAAAGAATGACGAGGTAGGCATTTTACCTGGATAAAATCGCGAGAGTTTCAGATTTGATCGGATGTTACCTTGAAATAATTGGGGGAAATATATTTTGTTCTCTGGGTATGAATACACATATAATATATGCTTAATTTGCCGCCAAGCTCACATTTGATTTCCTTAAGGTGTCCTTTCCGCATCCAGCTTCTCGGATATAAACATAGGTATCACCGTGTTCCAACCATGTGCTATCCTAACCTAACCTATCCCTGCCCAACCTATATCATCATGCTCCTTGCAGCCGCACTGAAACACATAAAACTAACCCATCCTAACTTAGCTCAACCAAACCAAACCTTACTTAACCTAACAAAACCTAACCTAACCAACCTAGCCTAACTGTCATTCGGTATTATGGTTAGTTTATATGGTTAGCTTTAAAAGACAAAAAGTGGTTCTTCACAGCGCAACATCACGTCTGTTATGCATGCAACATCACATCAACTGTTTCAGAAGGCACCTATATCAGCATCAGTGTATATTTGTCATTTAATATATCCATACCTACTTCGAATTATTTTTTTTTTAAACTCAGCAAATAGCAACACCCAGTTTAGCATGCACGAACGTACCGCGCTAGTATGTCGTGCAATGGGACAGAGGAGCATAGCCTAGTTACCACTGCCTTCAGCTCAGATACCGAACCAAGGCGAGCGCGCTGGGTTGTGCACCCCATCCCTCCCCATCTATCCCAGGTTAATAATGGGCCAGAGCTCGTGGCCTCAATAAAGGCCTCGTTCGCTTATGCACATCAGCGGCGTTCCGCACTATGGGAGGCATGATCGTTTTGGGATCCGCTATTTCCATGCAACGCCCTCCGACCCGTTATCAGCCTGGGCTAGGTGGGAAGGGGCGGGCTGCGTACCCCAGCGTGTACTCCTTGGTTCGATAGCCGGGGTGAAGGCAGTGATGACTAAGTTGTTGTCCTCTGTGCTACTTTATGCTATGCTAGCAGTGGCATCTGCTAGGTGTATTCTTGCTGTTCAAGTGGATGTTGGTTTTCAGGCTTAATGCTAAAATTTACAACGTTTGAAGGGCACAAGTCCACATCCCCTCGTCCCCCCTTGGCCACCGCACATGCTTATGCAACATCCCCCCCATCAACAATCCTGGAGCCATGCCTGGTCCACTAATTTATCTAGATCACTAGGGGTGGGGGCGGGGGGGGTGAGTTGCTGTTTGACAGAGCGAAGGTACAACAAATGCATACGGATTTTCATAACTTCAGATGTGTTTTTTTGGCCTAAGGAACTACACAAAAAAAGCTTGTTCGTCACACATGTTTTTCAGTCCAGTAAAGCGTAACTCCTGATGTTGTGCTGTTTGTGGGTGGGAGATGGTAGGGGTGACAAGATGGCCTCGGTCTGCTAGTGCCCCACCGGGGGCGGATCCAGGCATTATCATCGGAGAGGGCACATTTCCTCGAAGGAGTGCCTCCCGTTGAAAAAAAATCGCTGAACGCGGGACGGTGGCGAGGTGGACTCGAGTATACTGAAGGCTCGTCTTTTCCCTTCAACGGCCTGTTTTTTCCTCTGAAAAGGACGTTTTTGGCTGAAAATCCACAGAGCCGGAGAGAGGGAGCGGGTACCCTCGAGCCCTCCTGAACATTTTCCGCCCGACGGGGCCTCATTTTTCCATCTGGCAGGATTAATTTGCCAACCCAGGCCATGGGCACCTTGGCATTTGCATTGCATTTAACAATGGGGTATAGCGCAGGGAAAAGGCTGTTCCCAGCCTTAAGCTTTTTACGAAACCTTCCTATGCTGCCACTAGTTTACTTTGACTACCTTTTAGCTACTTACACTGCACTACTACTACTACTTACTTACCTGCACTCACATCAGCTTGACAGCTTATTTGCCCTCAATCAATTGCACATTACTTGTGATGGGATTGTGGCTCAGCTCATCCACCGTCATATGGCCGAAAATTAGCCATGTTTTAACTTCGAACTACTGCTGGATCCCACTCAATTCCATCACATACATCCGGGCTTTTCCCCTGCTGGACGCACGCATCTGCAGTTTCCGACAGACCAGTTGCTGTCAGCACCCCTGGCGGCCATTTCCCGCTGGAATGGTCCATGGTCACACCGGATCAGTGGACTGGTGCACCAACCCTGAGGGGACGAGACGCTCATCAGTCAGGGTTGTGGTCAGGGATCGATGTGCTGGTGCAGGCACCAACAACGTCCCGAGAATACGAGACGCTCATCAGTCAGGGCTGTGGTCAGGGATCGATGTGCTGGTGCAGGCACCAACAACGTCCCGAGGGGACGAGACGCTTAACAGTCAGGGCTGTGGTCAGGGATCGGTGTACTGGTGCACCAACAACGTCCCGAGGGGACGAGACGCTCATCAGTCAGGGCTGTGGTCAGGGATAGGTGGGCTGGTGCACCAACAACACCCCGAGGATACGAGACGCTCATCAGTCAGGGCTGTGGTCAGGGATAGGTGGGCTGGTGCACCAACAACACCCCGAGGATACGAGACGCTCATCAGTCAGGGCTGTGGTCAGGGATAGGTGGGCTGGTGCACCAACAACACCCCGAGGAGCCGAGACGCTCATCAGTCAGGGCTGCCGTCGTTAACAGGACCCAGGGTGACGTCTCAGAGTCGTCTGGGGTGATCTTAGAGTAGGTGGCGCTATTTGAAAGCCAAGTTCGGCGGACTAAACGTGTTAATGCCACGCATTGGCGTGGGGTGGCGGTGGGGGGTGGGGCGGCATTCCAGGTAAAGGTGTTAGATGATTGGATGAAGTCACGAATTTGACCCGACTGCACCGGTGGAAGAATTACTGGGAAGTTCATATTGATTACATCGCAAGCTACCCACAGTTGTGGTGTGTAACCACCAAGCTCCAGCAGAAACAGTAACCCATAAAACTAGGTATAATGGAACGATACTAGAAGTTCACATACGATATTCACTCGTATATCCACTAAAATTGTTTCAGTCGAACAAATACCACATTTTAAAGCTGTTTATCCCATCCGCTGGAGATTCTTCTAGGACACGTACCGATCAGCTGTAATAACGGATTAGTGCATCGACCTTCAATTTACTTGCCCAAGAGATGGATGCAGTTATGCATGATAACAATCATACATAGAGAACAGCCAGCAGATGTGCTATTCCAATTTTGCTGGCATGTTTGATGGTATGTATCCACATTCCACACAAACACACACACACACACAAACACGCGCGCGTATATATATATATATATATATATATATATATATATATATATATATATATATATATATATATATATATATATATATATATATATATATATATATATATATATATATATATATATATATTGTTTACTACAACGAAGAATGGCTCTTAAATGCTCCTGGATTTTAGACATTACGTGTAAAGAAAATATACGACCTTCAATATACCAGGAGGTGCTGAGTTGATATCAAAAGTAACGATAAAGGTATATTTTTTACTCAACGTTTCGGCCAGGGGCCATCGTCAGGAGTGATGAAAAAAAGCTCCAGCTTAAGAAATTAAAAAAGGCACGGGGGAAATAGCGTGCAAAAAGACACGTGGAATGCAGAAAAGTCTCCTCAATGGTGCAGGCACTCACAGAAACTCCAAACAAGAACCAAACTATGTCAAGAAGGAATCATCTCAGGAAGCCGGAGCCATGTGTACATATACATATCGATACATACACTCACGCACATATATAGACATATATCCAATACAACGCGTAATACATACTATATATAATTTATGTTTATGTATATTTTATGTGATATAACAAGACGTCGTTTGCGTGTTTAGTTGCGGCCGTAGATTACGTATATGTTGAGATTCGAGGACCGTCAGATCAGCATTGTCCCTGGCTGTTGCTAGAATTTTACTTTGAAGTTTGTGTTAGTGTCGCTGTGTTCCATGTTAGAATGTTTGTCGATCATGTGTTCGCCTAAAGGTGTGTATGCTCTCCGAAGTCTGGCATCTCCTAAGTGCTCATTGTACCTATCCCTGATGCTACGTTTGGTTTCACCGACATAAAATGTTCCAAGACAGCGATTGCACGTTATTTTATAAACTACGTTTTTTTTCGTGTGCATCTACCTTTGAGCCCGTTGATACAGGTGTGGCACGTTCTCCTACCAGCAGGGCATGGCGGCATTTCCAGGGCTGAGCGTACCAGGTAAGATTTCAGCGTAGGTCCGCTAGTCCAGGCTACCCTAACATGGTTTAGATGAGACGAACGGATGGCTGCGTTTACCTGTCGACATAGTTGGTCATCGACAAAAGGAAGTCTCATGTAAACATAGTTGGGATTGCTACATGCTCGATGCTGACGTTGCCCACCTATCCTACTACTGTTGTGAGGATGAACAGCACGAGCGGCGGAGTGTACCCGATGTGCTGGGTATCCGTTTTCCAGGAAAAGAGTCGTCATCTTCGCAAGGCTCCGCTCGCATGAAATAGTATCGGAGGAGACTCGTGCTGCTCTCCTCATTTGGGATGTTAGAACGGCCTTTTTAGTGGCCATCGGGTGGGCCGAATCATAGTGCAAGATGATGGGGGCTGCCATTGGTTTAAAGTTCAGCTCGGTGGTGTAGCTCCCATCAGCCTAAACTACAAACAACGTATTGTAGGGGGTCCGGGCCACGTCGGGCTGGACGGTGTCGGAGCGGGCTCCGGGGCACTGGGAGGCCCTGCCGGGTGGGTGGGTCGCTGTGCGGGCGACTGCGCCGGCGGCGATGACGACTCTTTTCCTGGAAAACGGATACCCAACACATCGGGTACACTCCGCCGCTCGTGCTGTTCATCCTCACAACAGTAGTAGGATAGGTGGGCAACGTCAGCATCGAGCATGTAGCAATCCCAACTATGTTTACATGAGGCTTCCTTTTCTCGATGACCAACTATGTCGACAGGTAAACGAAGCCATCCGTTCGTCTCATCTAAACCATGTTAGGGTAGCCTGGACTAGCGGACCTACGCTGAAATCTTACCTGGTACGCTCAGCCCTGGAAATGCCGCCATGCCCTGCTGGTAGGAGAACCTGCCACACCTGTATCAATGGGCTCAAAGGTAGATGCACACGAAAAAACGTAGTTTACAAAATAACGTGTAATCGCTGTCTTGGAACATTTGATGTCGGTGAAACCAAATGTAGCCATATATATATATATATATATGTATATACATATATATATGTATATATATATATATATATATATATATATATATATATATATATATATATATATATATATATATATATATATATATATATATGTGTGTGTGTGTGTATATATATGTATATATATGTATATATATATATATATATATATATATATATATATATATATATATATATATATATATATATATATATATATATGTGTGTGTGTGTATATATATGTATATATATGTATATATATATATATATATATATATATATATATATATATATATATATATATATATATGTATATGTATATATGCTTCTTGCGTTTCGTCAATTCACTAGATATTATCAAGCTCAAGGGTCGTACAGCAGCATATAGATATCACTACTATTTTTCAATTTTCTAAGTCCTAAATTTGCGCGCTACAAAAAGAAAAACGCCACTCTGCTTAAAGACGCCAAGATCATAAACACGCGTTCCGAAATTGTCACACACATGTTAAGATTCCCGCCCCAAAGCCAAGAAATACATCTCAGCTGGTAAGTATCATCTGGCAAGAACTCTGCGTGTTGAGGTTGTCGAGTCGTTCTCGGAGGAATGCGGCCTTCAAAATGTAACGAAGTTAGTTTCGGACCCCCTCCTTTGAATGCATTTGGCTCTCATGCATCCTGGGATCCGAGTTCTGAGCGGATCCCAGGCACTTCGTCCGCACCGGCCTGCGCACTGACCTCGGCTGTTTACACTCCACAGCCCCGGCAACCGTGGCGTGTGAATGCTTAGTAGGAACTACGTCTCACAGGAGAGCTTGTTTAAATGTTGACAAATTTGACCATTCGAGATTACTTGCACCTCCTGTAGAAGCTAGAATATAGCATTAATCATAGCAAGCCCACTTTGGTGGTGTTCTTTCACAAATCCACCACCAGAGCGGCGCCACCGGTATTATGTTCGTTCATGACGTCGGACAAGGAAGTTTTTCTCCCCGGAGGGCATGATATTCTGTGGCCCATGATATTTTACCGCTATATTCTTTCTAAGTTGTATTTTTCCCAGTTAGATTAACCGACGAAAATACCTGCATTCCCTTGAGATTGATCTGGCGCTAACTCTACCAACATCGAGTTCGGCTGGCGGCTTCCCTGGCCGTAGACAATTCAGTTTTGGCGTCTATGCTGGTGTGATGCCTTGCATGAAAGCTGACACGAGCCGAGAGTCGACAACATGGATTTGACTCCTGTCACCGTCCGTAGCCTGACCCCTGACAGCCTAGAGCCGGCAGCATTGACCCGACCCCTGTCACCGTCCGTCATCTGCCACCTTTGCATGAAGCTGACCCGAGCCTAGAGCCGACAGCACTGACCCGACCCCTGTCACCATCCGTGACCTGACTTCTGAGAGCCGAGAGCCGACAGCATTGACCCGACCACTACCACCGTCCGTGACCTGACCTCTGCCACCTGATTTGTCACTAGCAGTGGCTGACTCCTGTGACCTGACCGTCTCCATCAGCCGTGTGTTGACCTCTGCTATGGCCCCAGGCGCTGTGGATGTGGCCGCCTGGCTGATCTGGTGTCACCACCACCGTAGTCACGCCTACGTCTGGAAGTGCGTCGTCACCGTGGTGCTGGTGTCGGTGACCATCCTGCTCGAAACTGCCGACTTCCCACCGATCGGCTGGGTGTTCGACGCGCACGCCTTCTGGCACCTCAGCACCTTTCCGCTGCCGTTGATCTGGTACAGGTCAGTATCTGCGGGCGCGGGTCAGTACCCTCCACCGCTACCCTGGTACAGGTCAGTATCCACCGCCGCTCCTCTCCTCGGGTACAGGTCATTACCATCACCGCTCCTCTCCTCGGGTACAGGTCAGTGCCTACCACCGCTCCTCTCCTCGAGTACAGGTCAGTACCACCACCGCTCCTCTCCTCGGGTACAGGTCAGTGCCTACCACCCCTCCTCTCCTCGGCTACAGGTCAGTACCACCACCGCTCCTCTCCTCGGGTACAGGTCAGTACCACCAACGCTCCTCTCCTCGGGTACAGGTCAGTACCTACCACGGCTCCTCTCCTCGAGTACAGGTCAGTACCCGCTGGCACGGGTCAGTACCCACCGCCCCTCCTCTGGTGCAGGTCTAGAATTTCAAAAATCTACACCGAGAACTAGAGAGAAAGTGTGTGTGTGTGTGTGTGTGTGTGTGTGTGTGTGTGTGTGTGTGTGTGTGTGTGTGTGTGTGTGTGTGTGTGTGTGTGTGTGTGAGAGAGAGAGAGAGAGAGAGAGAGAGAGAGAGAGAGAGAGAGAGAGAGAGAGAGAGAGAGAAGGGAAAGGAGTTACAGAAAGGTAATAGGAGGATGCAGAGACAGAGCGTGGAATACAGAGACAGAGCGTGAGATACAGAGACAGAGAGCGAGAGACTGAGACAGGGCAAGATGCAGAGACAAAGCGGAATACAGAGACAGAGTGCGGGATAAAGAGACAGAGAGCGAAAGACAGAGACAGATAGCGGGAGATTGGACATAAAGCTTGAGACAGAGACGGAGAGTGGGATTCAGAGGCAGACAGACAGACAGACAGAGAGCGAGAGACATTCAGAGAGACAGACAGACAGACGGAGAGGCAGACAGACATACAGAGAGCGGGAGACAGGCAGACAGACAGCTACAAATAGTGTTGTGCAGCGACATTCACAACGTCAGCGTATGTGAAGTCGGTACTCTTGTAGCTGAACAAGCTGACGTTATTGCTGCGGTTTCTGCTGTCACTCAACTCCCGAGCCTCGGCCAAGGTCACTCCTAGCGCTTCTGTTGTGTTCCAATTGGCATATTTTCCAGTACAGTGATAAAGTTCAACTAAGGTAATGCACATGCGCGTCACCATTCTTAAGAGACGTAGGGCCAGCACCACAAGATTCATACAATCTAGTATTGCTCCTATGACGTTCCATGAAAAAAATTGACCCAAAGATCTCCTCATCGACCCCCCCTCCATATCTTCCAAAGTGGGTATGTGGCGATTGCCGTGGTAATGCTGGACAGCGCTGTACCTGATGTGTGACTGTATCTTGCATTGTGTAATGGTGACCTTCCCTTTTCAGCTTCATCATCGACGATTGCCAATATCTTCTCAGTCAGAAGAAACTCAACAAGTCCGCATGATATTCGGTGTACTTTATCCGACCCAAAGTACATCCGATGCGACATCCGCCTACACTACCCGGGTTCACAACAAACTTGGAGTTGACACCGGTATCGCTAGGTGGCAGCACAGCGCAACGCCCTCATCTCAAAGAGTGGTTTACTTCGGTGACCGATTGTGGACCTGCCTGGGGTCGGGCCGGGTCGGACTGGATCCTGGACCATACTGTTATCGATATGTCAGCTGACTACGAATTTAGCTGACTATCCGAGACAACAACGTTACGTCACAAAATACGACATCCGCGAGTCCAGCCCTCGTCCCTCAAAGGATTTTTTTACGCTGTGTAACCTGCCGAAATGATGTGGACTGGTTTTCCTACTTTGACGCCACTGTGTCTGGTGTTGGCGTGCACCTTCTGACGAAGAGTTGCCATAGTGCAGAAGAGCAGCCACCAGATGACATTTCTTCTGCTGTGTGCGAGAGCTTCGAGGCTCCTTTCTCCCGCAGCCGCGTGCAGTGTAATTTTCTGACATGTTTTCCATGGTGCAGTATTAGTAGCGACCTGTGCATACCCAATAGAATAGGAAGAAATGTAGAAGCTGAATAAGAGCCGAGAGACGACTCCCATAAGGCTTCCTAGCAGTGGCATAGCCAGTATTTTATCTAGGACCCTGCCCACTGCGAACACCCATCATGTGATGAACCTCTGTTTTTGTCCTTTTTAAGCCATTGGGAAAGGCAACTGGACGTGAATCCCACGATGGTTTTGGTTTTACAATGTTCAGAGCGCACCACAGACCTGCGTTTTGATTAAATTCAGGCAGGAGGGGTTCAGAAGGTCATCCCAAACGTGCCGAGTCTTCAGCCATGGTAGATGTCTGCATCTTTTCTTGATGTTTGGTGCCTGCAATTGAACACGAGTGTTGGCTTCATGTGAGTGTTTTACTAATGTGTGCAATTTACGGAAATGATGTACCTTACTGCGGGTATCTTGTGTCCCGTTCAAGGATTTCCAGCGTAATCGTCTGGAAACTCCGAGGAATGTTAGGACCACAAGGGCCACATCCCGGCCATGCCACTATTTCTGACCACTAGAAAGGGCGTCTCCCTGATCGACGTTAAATGTCGCCCCTAAAGCGGGCCAGGAGACGAACTCCTGTCAGCCTCCGATGTGTGTGTACATGAAGCCTGCTTCTATGGCGAGTGAATATTTGTAGGCGTGCAGCCCCTGAGTGAGGTGCGATGCTAGTATTGTGGTCCTCGTGGACAGCGCTGTTTCAGAACAGCTCCAATGTCGACAGCTGTTGCTGACAGCGCTGTCGATTTGGAGTTGCAGGCGGTTGGTGCAGTTTGTCGTACGATTTCCAGCGACGGCCAGCACTTGTGCCAGCAAAAGAGCCTATTTTGTATACGGTAGGTTGGCGACCGGCCATTTTGTACGGCGGGTGTTTTATAGCCACTGTGCGGCATCGGTTGTAGGTTGTCGTGTTGTGACTTTGCCGTCTGACTTGCTGGTGAACAACTTCGTTCGCTGTCTGTCCACAGCTCCATCATCTGCCTGGCGCTCAAAAACATGCCATCACACGCTGACTGATTGATACATGCCTTGAGAGCAGGATGAAAATGAGCATAGTAGTATCAGCATTTCAAAGTATACGTCAATAGCAATGGGCGTATCTAGACATAGTTTGGTAGGTCATTTAGGAGATGAAACATTATGTTAACGCATTTCCCTCATCAAGCAGCTTAAAGCCAAAATATGGTTTGCGTAAGAATTAACGGACATGAGCAGAGATTCAATGGCCAAGCAACGTGGAGGTGGGTGTGGGTGGGGGGGGGGCGGTTGAAGCAAGCCTATCGGTTTTCGTTGAAAGCGGATGAAAAAAAAACTCCGTTGATTGGCCGAACATGGTTCACCTGCGCTATGCACAGAACCTATCAGCATGTCTTGGTGCAAAGCACGTGTTTCAGGCGGATGATGACGTTTGGGATATTGACGTACCCGCATTTGTGTCAGGCCCGTGCTAACATTGCTCAGTAAGCAAGCATATTGGAGTACAATGTCAACAGGAACGAGTCGAATCTGTTTAATATTGAAGACCTTTTGGTGCTGTTGCAGTGTCCATGCTGATATCAAACAAAGCTCACGGCCACGACTCATGTGATGTCCGTGATATCAGGCAACAGTCGACAATATTCCCGGTGAAGCCAGAGTCAGTTTCGCCAGACCTCCCATTGCGAACCTCCTCAGCGTAGCAGACTGTAGGGACGAAATCGACCAACTTCCATCATCGCACGTACGAGCCAGCATTACCCCACCATGCGTGCAATCCGTGACGTTCGGATGGCTTCAGCGATGTGTGCTGAACTGATGTAGAATCTTCTGTCTTTCGTTAATTTTTACTCTCCCTGGCTTGTTTCCGTGAGTCATACCTTCGATGAGAATTTCGTGGAAGTGTGTTGATACCGACGTACTGAGAGGGTTAGCACGCTAAGCCGGGCTTGCACAATGGATTGGGCGATGAGCTTTCCCCGATTTTGTAATATCTACTTTGAATGCTGATTGCTGTGATTATATGTGCAAAGATGCGTAAGAGTGATAACTGGTTCTCCAAGAGCTTCAACGTGATCATGAAAGAGGAAGAGAGAAATGGGCTAGCTTGTTCGGGCATGGAGAGCACGATAGGTCCGTGCTCGATCACAGTCCTCAGGCTGGGAGAGCACGACAGGTCCGTGCTCGATCACAGTCTTCAGGCTGGGAGAGCTCGATATGTCCGTGCTCGATCACAGTCCTCGGAATCTTGCCGGCAATCCAGCAACTCTTCAAATGTGTCGTCAGTCCGCTTATTGAGACAGCCGGCTTTCGATGGTTTGTCTGTGGATCGCCCTCGGCATCCGCTAGAGGTCACGTGTCGGATCACTGAGCTCGTCTGTGCCCCCCCCCCCCTGGGCTGTTGGGAGGGGCTACGTGTCGGGTCACGAGCTTTGTCTGTGACATCAACGCTTGTCTAACGCAGCAATCTCAGAGATCAGCAATTGTCTGGTTTTTCGATCCCAATAGCTGTGGTACAAGATGGAGCTTTTTGCGGCGCATTGTATTTGAGGTGTACCAGACCTCCGTATTCATTCGAATTGCTTGCATTTGTTGCTTGATGCTTCATATTTCATGCTTGAAACATTTGTGTCGGCCCTATTTGTCAGCTGGGCACTCCAGGTCCTCAACTGAAAACAATTTTCCCCGCGATAGTGAGTAAACCGAACGCATTTGAGTGCCCCTGTCCCCATCACGTCTTTGACACCCTATGCACGGGTTGAATTTATCGGTTGAATTAAAATAGTATGTTATATTCTCTTCCGCTGAGGGCATGTTTGCTCTTCTATTTACCCGTCTCCCCCAGATAGCACCGCAACAAAACTCTTACACAGCGGGTAGCTTAACATACGCACCGAGAGCCCTCTCGGGCGGATTCCGTCCCTATGCGGAATTCGCCCATCCCTCTTGTTTTCGACAATATCTCATAAACGGGCGGCGATATTGCGAAATGAAACTGTGTGTCTTTTTTACTCAAAATTGATGCGCGCATCCTATGCAGTGAACAATTTCGACATCCTTCGTAAATATAGTAGCTGCGGGGGGGGCGCAAAGAGCGACCGACCTGCCAGCGGCTGATCTCCTGCCGGCCGCCCAGCCGCCAAGCGTTCAATATTACAAAGGTTTTGTCGGTGCAGTGGAGCGGCGGCGCGGTGCGGCCGCAGATTTCGACCTTATTTAAATTTGACCCCGAAGACATTGACCTATGATTGCGGTATTTATGCTGAAGCAAGTTCACTACAGCAGTAAGTTACCTTCGAAATTGTGTGCTTCTAGCTTCAGTAGATTCCGAGATCTTATGGGGCGCTGAATCCGTCACTCCCCGGTGAGGGTTATGTGAGAGGTGAGGGACCTTCCGGCGCGCGTGTTAACACGCCTCCAGCGAGTTCACCTCCGCTGCTAGAAAGCAATTCCGTCCGCAACACGTTTAGACTGTGTACAGGAGTATATTTTACACGCTGATCGTTGGTTAATTCTCTCTCATCGGATAATTGTATCCGGCACCTGGATCATCCTTTCTAAGCGAATATCTATGCACGTTTACTGCAGATTAATCCTCGTCCGTCCAGTACATTATCAACAGCATATTTTCAATCCCTGAAAACATGCAGTTTATACCCGCTAATCCAGGATAAATTCATGCATGCGATGTATAATACACGCACGCACGCACGCACACGCACACATACATACATGCACATACACATGCATATATATATATATATATTTATATATATATATATATATATATATATATATATATATATATATATATATATATATATATATATATATATATAGATATATATATATATATATATATATATATATATATATATATATATATATATATATATATATATATATATATATATATATATATATATATATATATATATATATATGTATATAGATATATATATATATATATATATATATATATATATATATATATATATATATATATATATATATATATATATATATATATATATATATATATATATATATATATATATATATATATATATATATATATTCATATCTATATATGTATATACATATATATATAATTTTATTTATATATATAAATATATATATATATATGCATATCAAATGTATTTTATATAGCCACGGGAAGTTCATGTGGAAGTCATTTCCCGTCCCGCGATCGCCAAAACTGTTTATCGGCAGGTGGCTGATTAGACTGCCGTCTATTTGGTCGCTGTAACTCGTTATACGCGTGTACACTTGTCTCCTTTTAAGTCATCCGGATAAGCAACATAATATATTCAAAGGCATATTTTTGTATTTGTGTATATTGCAGGTCATTCGCATGACCTTTCATGGCTCACTCGTGTGACCTTCCATGGCTCACTCGTGTGACCTTCCATGGCTCACTCGTGTGACCTTCCATGGCTCACTCGTGTGACCTTCCATGGCTCACTCGTGTGACCTTCCATGGCTCACTCGTGTGACCTTCCATGGCTCACTCGTGTGACCTTCCATGGCTCACTCGTGTGACCTTCCATGGCTCACTCGTGTGACCTTCCATGGCTCACTCGTGTGACCTTCCATGGCTCACTCGTGTGACCTTCCATGGCTCACTCGTGTGACCTTCCATGGCTCACTCGTGTGACCTTTCATGGCTCACTCGTGTGACCTTTCATGGCTCACTCGTGTGAACCTTGATGGCTCACGCCCCGTAGTAAAAATTGGAACATGTCTAAGTAGGAAAAGCTTCCATGTCAAACACTGTCACAAACACATCCACACAAACCCAGCAAGTATTCACTCACATACACACCAAAGCATGCAAATACATACTTAGATACCCGCCCATGCGTTCAGGTACTGGCGACGTGCCTCTGAGTATGCAATGGAAAAATGAGGGAAGACCTCATTGGGTAGACATCCCGCATCGCACTGCTCTGTGGTAGTCATGATTATCAAAATTATGAATAACTCTGTTCGTTCCAGAATAAATGGCCTAGCATGTTCCCTTAGCACAATAGTTATCAGCGTAGAATGAGCAGATCTAGATCACGGCCACACGCTCGCCCGGCGTGATGTGGCCAAGAGGCAGCCGAGATGACCGAGATGACTCGCGCGCCTAGTGCCATGCCGTATCGCAGATGACTCTAGGCATACCTGGTACCTCTGTATCACATCCTATTGTGTCTAGGGTAGTCGCAGTTCACCCGGAGAAAACGAAATTACGCAACGAAATCAGCTAGCTGCATTCTCACAGGCGTCAATTCGCGCAACAAACATGCTGCAGCATATAATATTCTTAGCAGTGTTGCAAGCTCTGGCAACACTGGATACTGATACCATGCAGCAGTGCCTAACATCTCGTGGCGACAAGCGGCTCTCGAGGCGTGTCTTCCGTCACCACCGCGGCACCAGACCGGACAGACATGTATCCACCATGAGCGTTGTTCAGCCATACTCGCAGGAACCACAGGCTGAAAACAAGGATTCGAGACCACCGCACGCCAAAGTAACACAGCAACTAACCGAAGAATGTGAACGCCAAACGGAGGTAAGGATACACTAATGTCTCAATGTTCGTGTTAACCCGCGCAGAATCGTGGGATGGTTTTGCAACCTCCTACTCTGAGGTATTTTTCAGCATAAATGAAAAGTAGCTCGCTTGAACGCGCTTAGGTTTTTGACATGCCCATGGGGCTATTAAAAATGGTACATTTTGTACACCAAAAGACTGGGCATCTTTTGGTGTACAATTTTTGCTTGTAACATATGGAGCAGGGAAATCTTTGGGGGGAGGGGTAGGGGCGTATCGACTGCAGTAGTCATGCAGCAAGCAGGGAAGTCGAATGAGTATGACTGAGATGGCTCAAATGCCCGAATGCGTGTGATACAATGCATATTAACGGCCTTGGGAAAACACGTACCAAACAGATAAACACGGAAAATGTGATTATGTGTTAATTATGTGGGGAAGTTCTCTTTGCCTGGCAGTGATAGCCTAGGGTATTCCTCGTTCCGCGATAAATGGTTCTAGATTCAGTAGCTTCTCCAAAACCACCACGTTCTCAAATACCACAGCCGTTAATGTCCTTGTATTGATCGGCCTCATTGTTAAACAATACGGTAATACTTGTGCATCAGTTTCAATATTTTCTTCAAACCAACAAGCTCCAACTCCAGCGCGTTCCTCACTGAGTTCTTGGCTCCACGCCAACAGACACCAGCAACAGTCAACCGTTCAACGTCTGCCCTTCTGCTCACCTCTGTCTCTTGCCCACGCCTGACCTCCTCGACTCCCCTGTGACGACTCCTTGACCAGAGCTCGTCGCGCGTGCGAGAGTGGTACCGGTCACACATGGGGAGGGGCGGCAGAGCCTCGGACGGTCATTGGTCAAGAGCACCCATTGTACATACCACACCGCGAGGGGAGGGTTCCGGTCGTCGCATTCCGACCAGCCCCCTGCCCTACATGTGTCGCATGCCACACTGGTGACACGGATGTCACCATTATGACACCCGATTATGTCATGGCGCAATGACACGGCCTCTACCGACCAGCCAGGCGCCCGGTGAGAACAGATGCTAACCTAGCCACAACAGTGTCGGCACTGCGGCCTGTGGCGTCAAGAAAATGCTTATGTCAACGCCGGCACGTCGGCGACGGCCTCTGCTTGAGCGTTCATGACCAGACTCGTCGAGTCTGGACACGTCTGTACCAAACACATTCAAAAGAGTGGGTCCGAAGCTAACTTTGTAACAATCATATATAAGGTGGGTTATTTCATGGCGGCAGATATCGAGTGCTCAAAACATCAATGCTGTTTATTACGGAATCAAAAGGCCAATACAAAGCAGGAAGATCCTGTTCTTTATTTTCGCATTTCCTAGAATGTATTTTTTTACATATGCCACCAGCTGAGCTTGTTGGGTGAACTCCGTCAGTCCGTGCCGTGATGGCCCGGTGTCTTATGAGCTGGACGTAGGATACGGGTCCTGCACGGCGGGCGGAAGCCGAACACGAGAGGCCGGAGGCTCCCGTGAGCTCGGTGACAGCAGAGGTGCCGCGGCAGCTGTAGGTGGCGGCAGACGCAGCACGAGCAGCGGTGCTGGAGCCACACAGCGGACGTCGCCGACGCCAGTGCCGCTGGCGGGGCCACGGGTGAAGCCGCAGTGGGGTGAACGCTGGTGCCACGTGGGCCTGGCGTACGGACAGGACCACTTTCCGCAGGGCCAGCCCAGGGGCTGGCGTACGGACAGAGCCACTCTAGAACTCCGTGGGCCTGGTGTATGGGCAGGGACACTCTAGTCTCAAGCGCCGAATCGACGAGATGTAGAAGTGTTTAGGTGGCAGGGTGTGGTGTCCTGAGCCCGGTCCACCTGGCGGCCGGGTTGGGGACTCTGTGTTTCACGCCCAGCCGCTAGATGGTCCTGCCCTTCCTGTGGGGAGGGGGCGGAGTCGGGAGCCTGGTGGAGCGCGAAACGTGAGTGATGGAACGTTGCGTATCGTATTCGTGCGTGTGCTCATTCAATGCTGGGTCTGGAGAGGCGATTCCGGTGTGTCCCGAACGGACTAGGACAAGGACGACAGAACAAACCACCCTTTGACGGAAATATTTTTTGACATTTAACTGTTCTACGCCTTGACTTATCTAAGATGAATTGAAGTGCCTAACTCAACAAAACTCAATCTAAGATGAATTGATACCCCCTATGTAGTATTCTAAGTAGAAGAGAATCATTCAACATTATCATTATCAGACATTATCTACCCTTTCAGACATCCAGTTCACCACCTCCAAATGTGTATCCAAATGCCCCACCTCCAGCCCCCAAGCGGACAGCATTACACTTGTCATAATTAGAAGACATCTACCATTCATCAGCCCACTTATTTACGTTCTACATGCCCAGTTGAAAGTTGTTAGATTGATCACTATTGCTAACCCGTTCTACCAGTTTGATGTCAGCAAGCTTAGCATGCTATTCCTCAGCGCTGCTTATATGCTGTTCACAAAATTGACAGAAGTCGACCCAGAACCTTGAACAGGGCACTTGGCGCAAGGCGCCAGGTGCTCCGTGCTAGCAAGGGCAATTAGATACACAATTGGAGGTGGTGAACTGGATGTCTGGGAGACTGGAAGGGTAGATAATGTCTGATAATGATAATGTTGAATGATTCTCTTCAACTTAGAGTGGACGAGTGGTCTAGGGTTAAGATTCTCGTCTCACAATCGAAAGAGGGGTTGTCATCACTACTCTTCACGCCTTAACCTATAAGACTCAAGGTCGACGTCGTGCAACCAATAACCAACCAATCTTCAACTTAGAATACCACATAGGGGTCATCAATTCAGCTTAGATAAGTCAAGGTGTATAACAGTTAAATGTCAACAAAATTTCAGTCAAAGTGTGGTTTGTTCTGTCCTCCTTGTCTCAGTCCGTTCGGGACACGCCGGAATCGCTTCTCCATACTTAGCATAGCAAGGGAAGGAACTTTAGCAAGGAACATTTTGTTCCAAAGTATGCAAAGCCTGCTACTAATGATCCAATACCTTTTGCTTTTAGTTTTCGATGCAGCCAGTCAGTGCTTGTTGATGCTGATTGATGCAATTTGGGCTTGCACGTTTTCTTGCAAAATGTTTTTTGTTGCACACTATTTTGTCATCCTATTTCACCTTGCGACAGTAACATGTCATGTGAAATGGAGAACACGAACAATAAATTGCTTTCTTTTGGAACATAGCACCACCATAAATGGCAGGCGGTCACATGCCATGCAGTATACTCCTGTCCGGACTGATGGCACCTGGCAACACTGGATCTAAAATTGTTTTGTCGAAATGAAACTATACAATTAGGTGGCTGGATTAGGATATATGCCACAATCTCTGCATATAGCAAAGTCTTAGTTCCAAGTATGAATCCCATCAAGGCGTCAGGCTGAAATGTTTAATAGAGAAGTGCTTTACATTCGAATATCTCCAGCATTTCAATTTCCCGATGACGAAGAACTCTGCTTGTCAGTAAATGTCACCTCTTGGGCAGGCACTGCACATGGGTCGCCTGCGAGCTGCGCCGTCACATCAATGACACATCGATTTCTGTGGTTTCAAGTGGAAGGACGTGCTTTTCTACGTCTCATGTACTAGTCGATTTAACGCGTTTTGGAAGTAGAGAGTACATTTTCAAGTTGTAAATCGTATGCGTGAAGAAAGTGGAATCATGTACATGTGAATTTGATTTGGCGATCTAGATAGTTGTTGAAGAAACAACCAGTTAAATGTAAGTCATTTTAATTCTGTTCTGTGAATCGTTGACATTTTCGACCCAGTCATCGCTCACTCAGTTACATTTTTTCCGTCACGGAACGTGACGCTTGTGATGAAGAACCTTCGCTGATGCAAGGAATATTACAGCCGTTGCAAATGAGCGAAATGCTACTTGTTGAACGAAGCGGGCAGCGTTCCTCATGACACACTAGCGGGTTTAATCAACGAAAACTTCAAAGATGAAGAAGTTGAAACAGTCAAATATCTATTGTATCAGCATGTTGAGGAGGGATCTCGAGCTGGGAATCGTCGAGGCCAAAACAAGAAGACGCACTTATTTATCTGGCAATCCACCGTTCGCGGAGCATCATGGTGACGCAACAAGAATAGCTCCCAGCAATATGATAAATTAACCATGATCCATGCTTGCACAAACAGCAAACCAGCGACATATTGCAGTGCAGTGCATGGTAAATATGCGTTTGTGCAGCGTCATCTCAGTTTTAATTACATGAAGTCCAAGAACCACTCCTCACGAGAAGAATCTCGAGCTCACAAGGGCATCCTTTCTCCATTGGATTGTAATTATTTGTTTACTTGTCCCATATCCCTGCATCCTCCTACCTGTTGTTTGTTGAGCGAGGCGCCGATACTGGCTGACTCGCCCCATGCTGCAGTGTCCTTACCTTACCCCGTCTCAACACCCAGCCTTACATTCTTCCCAATATCCTATCGCCTATCATATCCCCATTCCTGTTGATCTCACTCATTTCGACTGGCACGATAACAGCCACCGTGGTCTGTGGGTGTGACCACACGTCCAGCTTCAGTGCCGACACACTAAAGCCAACACTTCATGTAACCAGCATTTGAACACAAATTGCGTCGCAGGTCGAAAAGACTGCGTATGGTTCTGTCTCCCAATGGTGCCAGGTGCCAGCTTGTTGGTGGCAGGCATGGGTGTAGCAACGGTTTCGAAATTGGGGGGGGGGGGACAAACCAGAGACGCGGTAAGTTTGGACAGGATAGAGGGGTAGCACCGCATCCCCACACCCCCACCCCACCCCACCTCCCAAAAAATCCTTAGTTTTCAGCCACTTCATTTTCAATGTCTGGTTTTCAGATTTACCATTGCTAAAGATGATATTTCGGGGCCAAAAGTTACGCCAAAATTAGCAAGTCTCACTCCTTAATACTGCCTATGAACATTCTAGCTTTATGTCGTATGTGCTGGGCCCCATCTCCCAATAACCATAGAGCAATGCTGCTGTAGGCACGTTAAACGTTGCCCTTTTGTAGCAGGAAAAACAGAAAATGTTGGACAATGGTTTTATCGTGGTAAATATGGACATACAATAAACTTTCCCATGCTTTCCTGCTTTACGGTGACACATTTAGATGCAATGACAACCAGGACGGATAAAGGGTGTGGCACTGAGGGTATATATGCCCCCACATAGAAGTGGCGTCACTCCGGCCGGGAAAAGGCCACCCTCTAAAAAGGTTCCAATGTACCCGGTCGAATTTTTCAGCTAGAGGCGCCCCTAGGAAAGAAAAAGGCACTCCCTTGGAAGGAAAGGCGCCCCTTCGGGAAGGACCGAATGCATCCCGCCCCCTCGATTTTTGTTCAGCCAGAGGCGCCCCTCCAGGTGCTTTCGCAGTGGCGCCGCTTCAAAGAAATGGCGCCCCTGCAGACAAGTGCCCCCATGACAATTCCTGGATACATCCTTGATTACAACAGCTCTCTCACGGTTATGAACTCAGGCGGATTATAAAATTGGGCGCATTCACGTGTGGCTTCTCTTACAAATTTGACGACTCCGTTGAAGCATTAAGAGGAAAGCGGACAATTTGAAAAGTTCTATATTTAATAGGCCAGGAACAGCAATGTGGCAGTGTATATTAAAAACCAGCAATGAGAGCGCCGTCCGAGCAGGTTATGATGGATTTCTTGGGGGAGCTCCTAGTCATATAGGATATGAGTGCCTGCTATCACAACGGCTGCAAACAAATAGATATTTGAGCCTCCTATTCCTATTTTACTCAATGATTGCACACACATCGGACCTTCGACACCTTCGAAATTATTTCGATCTCAACATTCTGATACCGTACTGTAAGCCACGTCGAATTACGCCCACTTCATGCAAATTGAAGCCGTAGCGACAAAACGGGAGGACTTCGAAAAATTCAAACTAACCTTTGACCTTGGTTTGACTTGTATGTCCCGGTTTCAAATGTTACTCGAGTTTTGACCACGGGCTATCGCTTGATGCAAAATTTGGGTAGCTTTCGGAGAAAATGAAGAAACGCGAGGCGACCAAAGAAATGAGTTCCACCATTGACCATGAAAATTCGTTTTATTTCAGAACAGTCTGCTAGAGTAAATCACGGCACGTCGAATGACACCCACTTGTTGAAAATTGAAGACATAGTGACGAGGCGCGAGGACTTCGAGCAACTTAAGCTAACCTTCGATCTTGTGCTTTGACATTGACATGCCTCGGTTTGGAATGTTACTCGAGGTTCACCACGGGCTATTGCTTGATACCAGATGTGGGCAGGTTAGGGCGAATAAAAAATGCGAGGCGACCGACGGAATTGACTTGACCTTTGACCTTCGAAATTAGCTCGATTTCGTAACAACATAATACGGCACATGCCACGTCGAATGACACCCACATGGTGCAAATGGAATCCATAGCGATGCATCGCAAAGACTTCGAAAAATTCAAACTAGCCTTTGACCTTGAGGTTTAGCCTTGACATACACCGGTTTCAAAATGTTACTCGAGGATTCACCATAGCTATCGCTTAATAGTGGATCTGGGTAAGCTTGGGCGAAAACCAAAAACAAAATGCTAGGCGACGGAAGAAACCAGCTTGAATTGTGACCCTTCGAGATTATTTCGAATTATCAACTTTCTGATACCGCACAACAAGCGACGTTGAATGGCATTCATTTTCTGCAAATTGAAGCCATAACGACGCAACGCGAGGTCATCGAAAACTCACTCAAACCTTTTGCCATGACATCTCCCGGTTTGAATTGTTACTCGGGTGTTCACCACTGGTTATTGCTTGGTACCAGATTTGGATGGGTTTGAGCGAAAACGAAAGAAAATTGAGCGGACCGGATGATCAGCTTGGCCTTTGCCCTTGAAAAATAATTCGATTGCTTAGCTTTCTGATACCGCATAACAAGCCAAGTCAAATGACGCCCATTTGATGGAAATTGAAGCGATAGCAACCGAACCTCACGTTCTGTCGATATCGCCTCAATATCGCCATCTAAGAAATCAAGCTAACCTTCGACCTTGAAGTTTGACCTTGACATGTACCGGTTAGAAATGTTGCACGATGGCTCACCACAGGTTATCTCTTGATGCTAGATTTGGGCAGGTTTTGGTGAAAACGAAAAAAGTGGGAGGCGACCGAAGAAACCGGTTTGCGTTGGACCTTTACCGTTAAAGTGGTCTTACGAGACCTATGCAGTTGCTTCCAGCGTGTTCAGCACAAGCAGGAGCATTTGTGGTAATTGATTCGAACGAGCATAAACCCGTCGCTGAATGCCAATGTTAATACAAATACGCTTCTGGTGAACTCGTCGCTGAAAACGAATGCAAATATGTTAACTTGACGTTCGTGCTTAATGCTGCCCATGACTCCCCTCCGTGGTCTTGAAGATACCTAAGGACATCCAGAGTCACGTTTGTTCAGGACACATCGATATATGCGCAGGGGAATGCAACTTAAGGCGTATAAAACCTTGCGATAATGCAAATTTGTTCCCTCCCAAAGCACAATTATCCACAGGAGCGAAAACACAAGATGGTCAAGGTTTACGATATTCAAGAATGGCCTAGAAGCAAAAATATTTAATGGTTGCTGATTTACCACTCGGAGATTTTGTGACGACAGATAGTCTGTGAACCCTTTTGATTGGCTAGATCGGCTTCTAGTATTTTTGGTAATTCTCTTGCAGAGATATTTTCACTTTATAAATGATTTAAGTATAATTTTACGGCGATCATACTCAGGTATCTGAGGCATGGGGAGACACGAAAGAAACTGAGGGAGACAAATCGACACTTTTCAGAAATTGGGGGTGGGGGACATGTTCCCCCCCCCCCCAGTGGTTACACCCATGGTGGCAGGTTTGCCACGGTCATCTTAAAGCCTATGGAGTTACCGCGTGTAGCAACGTTTTCTTCAGTCCAGGCACCTCGATCATCACCACCAAATTGCTTGTGTGCTCTTGACATGCATGATGTACTGAAATGAGATGAGGAGCATGCATAAGGTATGTAGGGTTAAGAAGCACAAATTGACTGGATATATTAATAAGCAAAACGGCCTCAATATAATTCTTACTCAATGATAAGCATGGGCGGACACTGAGGGCATGTTCTCCTTCCGCATAGGCGGCGCCCCTCCGGCTGGGAAGTTTGCCCCTTCGAGAAGGTTCGTCTGCATCCCCTCCCTCGCTCAACGGATTCCTTTCGTGAAAAAAAACATTTTCAGAGTAAAATCGACCATTTACCCCGTTTACATGGGCAGGTCAGCCGTAAACGGAAATTTCCGATCCGGTCGATTCGCAAAAGTTCCAATGGTGCGACCCGTTTACAAGAGCAAGGCAGCCACCTAATCGGATTTTTGCGATTTGACGGCTGACGCAATGTGGTGAAAAGTGTCGAATATTTGGGGCATTTTTGCGCTTCCGACGCACCTACTTCGAGCAACGGCGTACACAGGCACCAGGTATCATCAGTAATCCACATAGTTTGTTTGTTTGTAGGTTGTTGAGCAGAGATATAGATAATCTGTGAATTCGAAGGATTCACCTAGCCGAGGACACGTTGTCGATAACAACATAGTCCTTTCTTCTTCGTGAATCCAATGATGCATTGCTTGAAACCTGAATATTCAAGGAATCATGTTGCTCATACTAACTGTGCATGGACGTAGTTAAATTGCTATAGCTGAAATTGTTTGCCATGTGTCACTAGTGCATAGCATGCGCGCAAACACAGACGATAACCTTCATATATGGTAGCGAAGATATTTATATTTACTACCGGTGCTATAAATAGGTACACTATGCCATACAGGGGCGTTGATTTCTGAAAAGCATTGGGGGACATAAATACATGTGGGCAATGAGCGGGCCACATGGATTGGAGGTACACACCATGTTCAAAGTTGAAACTATTGGGGAGGAAAGCAAACATCGAGGAGGCACTTGTCCCCTCAAAAGTACATATAACGACACCCATGATGCCATATAGCCGACAAGTCGGAAGGCTTATTGCCAGTCATCAAAGATGACCTGACCCTAAAGTCATCAATTCATCTACAAGATGCTGAGCTCCTTCCATGGTTTTCTGCTTGGTGTCATTCTTACCCTCAAGGAACTTTAAACATTTACGAGTAGATGTGACTCCTCGACGTGAGATTGGACATAGCGCCTGAAAAGCAATTCTGCACGCTAAATATCAAGGTGGCAACAAAAATACAGGTGCCTTAGGTAGTTGACAGAGGTTCATTTCGTTGTGATTAAATGTATGTATTCACCAGGAACACGTTGCGTTTTAAAAAAAAATCAGTTCCGCTGCTCATTTTTACCACACTGGCTAGAGCTCTAAGCATGTCCTGGCAGAGGTAGGATTCAACTATATCGCAGTTGGCCAGTGGTCTTACGTCCGTGAACATTATTCTCGGTCTCGGTCAACATTCTCGGTCAGAGATGTGCGATAGTGCGGCACTTCTGAACACATCACGTCTCTCAGCATTTTCGGCCACAGAGAGGTGCGGTAGTGTGGCACTCCTGAACAGGCCACGTCCGTTAACATTTTCTGCCACAGAGAGGTGTAGTAGTGCGACACTCCTGAACAGGCCACGTCCTCAGCATTCTCGGCCACAGAGAGGTGTGGCAGTGCGGCACTCCTGAACACATCACGTCCGTTAACATTCTCGGCCACAGAGAGGTGTGGCAGTGCGGCACTCCTGAACACATCACGTCCGTTAACATTCTCGGCCACAGAGAGGTGCAGTAGTGCGGCACTTCTGAACACGCCACGTCCGTTAACATTATCGGCCACAGAGAGGTGTGGCAGTATGACACTCCTGAGCACCTCGTTCCTACCCGGTCTATCAAAGGGAGATCCGACGCTTACAAATATTGGCATAGAGCTTGTTGCACAATATGCTTGAGCATTACACCCCGCTGTCAATGAAACACGCACCAAGACCCACATGGCTGCTATCACTTCACTGTGATCAGACCCACATGGCTGCTATCACTTCACTGTGATCAGACCCACATGGCTGCTATCACTTCACTGTGATCAGACCCACATGGCAGCTATCACTTCACTGTGATCAGACCCACATGGCTGCTATCACTTCACTGTGATCAGATTCACATGGCAGCTATCACTTCGCTGTGATCAGACCCACATGGCAGCTATCACTTCACTGTGATCAGATTCACATGGCAGCTATCACTTCACTGTGATCAGACCCACATGGCAGCTATCACTTCACTGTTGTCACTCGTATGAGAAGTCTTCGGCAGTCCCTGGCAGACACAAGTTGGCCACCTGAAAAGAGTGATGATTGTCGAGTTAGTATGATCGGGACAAAAATAAGTAGTCCAGTGCTGCGAAGAGAACCTCTTTTGACCATCGTCGCTGAGCAAATGTCTGAATATATATATATATATATATATATATATATATATATATATATATATATATATATGTATATATATATATATATATATCTTGTACCTGCCTGCTCACACATGGTGGTGTTGGTGTAGACGGCCCTGCGTCTGCTCTCATTGTCGGAGACTGTTTGTGACCTGTAAACTTGGGTATTGTGCCAAGGTCGTCCATATACCAATCGTTTTCTATGCTTCGTACGGAAGACGTGCCGGATGCCAAACCGATAATACGTCTCCACTGAATGGACGGATCGGATGGCACAATATGTTTATAGTCCATTGAAGTCAAACAGTCAAAGCTTGCGCCGTGCTAATAGTCCAGAGTCGAGCAGTCAAGCCTTGCTCCGTACTGATGGTCGCTCTTTCTGGCTAGCGCCATCTGCCGACGCAGAGAAACGCAGCTGTTCGCACAAGCAGCAAACACACAGAACAACAGTCTTCTGGTTGTCACGAGAGCGAATGCAGGGCGGCTCGTTCTCGGAGGTGTGACAAGCTTACCTAACTACTGGTCATCGGGGTTCTGTATGTATACCGTTTGCGCACGTGACGCGAGGGCGCGAGACGGCGTGACGTGGAGGTGGAAGCTATTTGGAATGCGAAGTACTGAGCCTGGGATTGGTCGGCTTGGAAAGAATACAGCGTGGGTCACATTGGAACGATATTTTTGCGTGGTGGTAAGCTGAGACTGGCTCCGAAAAGACGCTATGTAGTAGGGTGCTGATGTGGTAAGTTAGTTTTGGTGAACTAAATCCAGCGAAATCCGTGCGGTGTGACGGGTGATCATAACTCAGGGTGACAAGACAGGGTGACAATGTTTTCGTGGTGGCTGGATGAAGCTGACTTAGAGTGTTGCAATGGGGAAGATACGCGTCGGTCGAGGTCACCTTGGTCAAGGTCCAGCATGCGAGCATAACATATATATATATATATATATATATATATATATATATATATATATATATATATATATATATATATATATATGTATATATATATGTATATATATATATATATATATCTATCTATATATATATATATATAAATACATATATACATATATATATATATATATATATATATATATATATATATATATATATATATATGTATAAGAACAAGAAGAGTCACCATGAAGTACGTGACCTACAAGGGTTACCGAAGTTCGAGGTCAATAGGGTGGACTATCACGATTTCCACAAAATTCATCACAGAGGAATTATTTGACAGCTCGAACACAGCTATGCATGTTGTATGGTGTCACATTCACGTATGTGACTTACATAAGTCATTCGCACCAGAGGTGAATAAAGCACACTATCAGAATTACCTATAAAAATAGCCACGGATGAAATATTTGATAACTCCAACACCGATATGCATGTTCCACTGAGCCGCCATATTGATCTCGAACGTACATCAGCCCTGTAGGTCACAGGTCTTAATGTGGCTCGGTGTAACATGTACAGCTATATTTGATGCATCAAAAAGCATCGTTGGCACCAGTTTTTTTGTGGGGGGGGGGAGGGAAATCGCGATAGTCGGCCCTACTGAGCTCTAACTGCAATGACCACATGTAGGCCACATCTGTTATATGGCACATGCTGTGTTCGGGGTAACAAGTAATTCCTTCGTGACCACTGTTGTGGTAATTGTTATACTCGGCCCTATATCGCGAAGAAGTCTGCGTAATGACAGTGGAATATAATGATTCGCAAAGTAGGCTGAAATGACGCGACCTTGTACATTATATATGGGGCACAGAGGTGACAGGTGTTCAGAGGAGAAGCGCACGTCACACACACTTCAAAGTGGAGGGCGGTGAGGTCGATTGAGAAGGTAGTCGTGTGTGGAGACGGTGCGGCCTAGACGCAAACGGGCAAGGGCCACTTCTTGTGTGCTTGTGTATTGGTGCGATGATGGCCATTCGGATAGTATGGTTTTAACGTGGTGTAAGTGTGGGGTGCTGTGGCTCCTGCATGCCTGGATATGTCATTTTTTTAAATCAATTGTTTGCTAGGGACAGCAGATCACCGGGGGGGGGCCGCAAGACAGGGGCGGGTGGGAGGTCAATGGCTTGACGGGCGAGCCCATCCACTCGTTCGTTGCCGAATATGCCCATGTGGCTGGTGACCTAGAGGAGTGTAAGCTGTAAGATTATGGGCTGATATGATTGAGATTGAACATTTATCGGTCTTACCTCATCTCTGGTCGCAGTGATGCACAGCATTTATGCGCCTCTACTGAGCATCTTTCCTTATCATTCCAAGGAACGATATTTGGGTAAAGACACGTCCACCATCCGTTCCTCGGCTTCCGTCTTGTTTGACGTTCTGTAAGTTCCAAATGTTTTGGTCGCGCTGAGCAGCTTTCAGCCTGACATTACCCCATAACATTTTATGATGCCCATTTCGTCCTCGTAATCCGGACAGGCATGATCATGTACCAGGAAAATGTGAGCCGATCCACGAGAGCCATGTGAGCCGAATCACCAGTCTTCAATATCGAGGACAGGCGCAGCCACCCTCCCCCCCCTAACAGCCATGAGCATGTACCAAACAAATGTATGGATCTATGAGAGCCATTTAAACTGAATCGCCAGTCTTCCATATCCAGAGGCGCAGCCAAGTCCCCCTCCCCCCTTAGCAGCCAAAAATGTACTAGATGAAAGAAGTGTTTGATAATTTCACAGCTCAGACCAAGCATTGTCGGTGCGCGAAGCGCGTCGAACGCGTTCCGTGTTTCATGACATTGCTTTGCCCCCCCTCCATTGGAAAAATCCTGACTGCGCCACTGTCACTATCTCTTCTTTATCTTCGATAATTAATGGCATCGCTCTGTTGTTTGTACGATTGCTTTTCCCAGCAGCTTTGGAAATAGGCATCATTGTCCTTAAGGTCCACCTTAGAAAATAATACGTTGCTGAATCTGTGAATTTTCCATCAGAGAGCATATGTGTGTGATGTACGTATTACATATATATTTCTCCCCGGATAGTAGAAGGTTCACAATTCATAGCTCATTGAGCGGTATGGAACTCCCTAATATGATCACACAAATGTGCTTTAGCTCTTGTGGTGAGATATTCAGAAGACAAAAATGGTTCCAAAGCTCCTTGCTTCAAAATGAATATATATGTTACGGTGACCGTTCCTCGATGATTAGAAATTGCATTAAGCAGTTACTTTGACTGTATTTTATAATCATCGAGAAAAGGTCATCGTATATTATTGATAAAATAAAATGTTCCTCGCCAGAGCGCAGAAAGGAATTTATATCACAGGAATATAGATAGCTTGTTTACATAAGAGTTTGTCTTCGATTTCGCCGTATTGGCTTGATTTTCTGCTTGTTCAGGGCTGGTTGTGTAGAGTATGGTTGGTTGCAGACGCACGGCCTCACTGCTTGTTCACGGCTGATTGTCAGTAACGCTTCGATGCTTGAAGGTCGTCGTCTGTCGTTCGCCACGATCGCCGCGTTTGCTCGTTGGCTAGTTCGTGGTGTTCCCAGTCAGAAATTTTCGGGTACGCTTTATCTGATGACCCTTCATCATGTACTAGTTCTGGTTGGCTGTGACTGACCATTCGCCAGCACATGATTCAGATGCACCGGCTGAAACTTACCCGAAAATATCTGACGGAGAACAACAAGATCTTGAGGATAGCAAACGACAGACGACTTCCAATCAGCAACACACTCGCTACCAAGGAGCCACAACCAGACCTGAACAAACAGATAAAACAGAATAGGCAGTGTGGCCCTGCTCAATAGTAACATGAAACGGCTCCACTGGGAGACAGGGCGAAGGAACGACTGAATGAATTAAATGAACCAATGAAAGCCGAATTATGGAAAGGGATGCAGGACTAGTGTTTTTTTTTCTCGCTTAGAGCTTGGATTCAACAGGTGATCAATTTAGGTAACTACGAGACGTTTTGATGCTGCGAACCAAAACGTGATATCAAATACATATTATTTTTAACGACAAGGCTGGATAAAATCAACGAATTCGTAAACTAGTCAAAATGGATAGCGTATATCCGGAACTTGCAGAATTTGCAAATTTCACTGATTTGACCTAAGATTACTGAGTTATGAGATCATAATCAGGGGCATGCTCAACAAAAGTTGACCAATATCTTACTGTATTTGACGTTGTTCCTCTATGAATGTCTTCAATTGGGGGAAAAGTGGTCTAGGGGTAAGATGCTCGTCTCACAATCGAAAGGTTGTTGGTTCGAGTCTCACCTGTCGCTACTCTTCGCCCGCGACCAATCGGCGAGAGAGATTGGCGATGCTACATGACTCAACGGTCGACGTGTCGTAAAACCAAGAACCAACCAATGTCTTCAATTGATTGCAGTTTGTATCTTAGGATGATTATCGGCCAACTGCACACGAAATGCACATGCAAACTGCACACGAAACTGCCTCTAATCATACAAAAACTTAAAATCTTAGAGGCAGTTTTCATCCGTGAAAAAGATCCTGTAATTAACCGGCAGTTGAACATGAGGGGCACGCTGTCTCTTTATGATGGACAACCACTCCCCCCAAGGGCATAGGAGACTGCTACTGGCTATGTACTGTCTGTGCTCTTGGAAACTCGAGTGATAGTGTGCATCTACATTTGTTCATCCGTGTTTATATGTATATAATTGAGAAAATGTATCGCATGACCATTTAGTATATTACCGTTGAAAGCATTGCTATCTGAGAAGTACCAGCATATGAGGTCTACGTGTGTGTTAGAGAAAAGCAAGATAAAATATCCATTATTGACGCGCAAATCATATAGAGATCTAAACGTTTACAAGTATATTATGTTCTTATATTGTGTTACGTGACGAAACGTTACGTGAATGCGAGAATATAGGCACGATTTTACATGCAGCTTCTTCATAAGAACGGACCATCATCAGGCGATTTGAGAGCCTTTCAAAGAGGCACATCAACACGAAGTATGCCGTTTTATTCAATGAAACATATATGTATATATATATATATATATATATATATATATATATATATATATATATATATATATATATATATATATATATATATATATATATATATATATATACATATATATATATATATATATATATATATATATATATTTATATATATATATATATACACACACATGTGGTGTGTGTGTGTTTGTGTGTGTGTGGTGTGCGCATGAGCGTATGTATGTAAGTATCAGAGTGTCGTGTCGTAAGTCTCCAAATCATTGCTTTTATCAGATTGAATTATTGCAATTTTAGTAACACGCCCGGAAAGGCAGCACAGTGCACAGAGAACAATTTCAGGCATGTAAAAGGGCAACTGTCACATGAAGCGCACGTATATGCTGTAACGGATGGCCATGCCGTCCCATGCCATACTGTGCTCTGTGTATCATGTTCCAATACGCCACAACGTGTTCTTCACTCCACCGACAATTATCGGCGCCCGTTGCGCGGAACTGTTTATTCATGACGGAACTGTTTATTCACGAATGTGTTTATTTGCCTGTCGGCTTACGCGCATGATCTTCGTCAATGTGACCCCGACCGTCGCGTGTTTCCTATTGCGCCACTCTGATTCAGCTTCAGCTCGCCACCATGTAAACATTGTCAGCGTGAGTTACAATCATATGTCACACTGCCCGGATTTCGATCGATTTATTTCACCAATTGGAATCTACCACACCAGCACTCTACTGCATTTATGTCTTATCTGAGCCAGCATCCGTTTGCCACTAAGCAAAACCATCCTTCCAAAGGTGACCCTCGCTACATTTAGTTTTCCAACAGACCAGTCCAAGGCTCTGTCCTTCGCATCGCAAACAGCTTCGACCTCCACGTCATGCCCTCCGTCCCCGCGTGTCCCCGCATCACGTGGCAAACCGTGCGCAAACCATACATATACAGGACCCCCGACGACCAGTAGTGAGGCAAGCTTGGCACACCTCCGAGAGCGAGCCGTCCTGTACTGGCTCCCGTGACTACTCACTACCAGGCCGACTGTGTTGTGTGTGCTTGCTGCTGTGCGAACAACCGCGTCCCTCTGCGTCGGCAGACTGCGCTATCTAGCAAGATCAACCAACAGTACGGTGTAAGCCTTCACTGTTTGACTCTATTTGATTGTTTGACTCTATCTGCCCGGCACGAGCTCTGACTGTTTGATTTCCATGGACTATAAACATATTATGTCATTCGGTCCGTCTGTTGAGTGGAGGCGCATAGTCGATTTGACTTCCGGGACGTGTTCTGTAAAAAAGCATAGAAGACGATTGGTACTTGGACGACCTCTGCACAACACCCACGTTTCCAGATAGCCAACAGTCTCCGGCAAGAAGAGCAGACTCGGGGCCGTCTACAGGTGAAAGTGGACGGCTACAATGTGTTTACTCTCAGTCAATCCGATTTTTGTTCAAGAACATGACCACCCAAAGACGGCTTCAATGTTTGCCCCCAAAACCGAGAGACTCTCATAAGTGACTGGTTCCTGAGGAGTCGCTTCAGTCATTACTTGCAATTTATGGAACAATTTATGGGAGAAAAAAAAATTCAGTACCTGGTGTGAGGTCTGCCTTATGGCGTTGCCCTGCTCGTCGAGGCTGCTGCTAGTAGTGCCGCAGTGATGACTGTTGCTGTTTCTGCTGTCCGTCAGAAGGCGGCCTGGCCAGTTCCGGTCTCTGTTCTACCCTGGATGAATGCAGGCAGCGGAGACGGGGTCTCGGTCGATGATTTCGGCTTGTTGCTACCGTTAGCTGCTGATCTTGGCCAATTGGCAGTGTCAGGCGTTAGTACGCGCTGCCCAAATGACTTTGGTTGCTGAGCACGAGCGCCTTCGTGTAAGTCACCGCAGAATTGGTGTCCAAACACAAGTTTGAAAGAACCAAAGCAGCGGCCCAACAAGTGTACCAGTTGCACCGGTGGAGATTTCTTGGTGGATGTGGTGACTAAATCGCACCCACACCATTGGCAGTAGCCACGCAGAGGGCAACACTTTGTTCTTGGGTTGGTGTAGCACGGACACTGATGCGTCGCACTTTTCAGCCGCTCTACTCGATAGTGTATGTGGTATTGACAGAATCTTGTGCTAATCTTTTAAAATCATTCTCGGAACTGCATCACTGGTTTCAAAAAGTCCCAACACAAACAGGCACCGTGGTTGAAATACTCTAGGCGCTTATTCACTTGCAATTTTCTTGTATTGGCTGAATAGGGATCCTCAGGATGCTTATGGCTGCGAAGTCTTGTGTTGTCTGTTGTTGTTGTGTTGCCGTTGTGTCCTGTCACGGTCACCATGGTGACCGTTCACTTTCATCTGTAGACGGCCCCGCGTCTGCTCTTCTTGCCGGAAACTATTTGCTACTTGAATACTTTGGTATTGCGCAGAGGTCGTCCAAGTACCAATCGTCTTCTATGCTTCTTACGGAGGACGTGCCGGAAGTCAAATCGATTATGCGCCTCCACTCAGCAGACGTACCGGATGACACAATATGTTTATAGTCCATGGAAATCAAACAGTCAGAGCTCGTGCCGGGCAGATAGAGTCAAACAGTCAAATAGAGTTAAACAGTGAAGGCTTACACCGTACTGTTGGTTGATCTTGCTAGATAGCGCAGTCTGCCGACGCAGACGGGCGCGGTTGTTCGCACAACAGCAAGCACACACAACACAGTCGGCCTGGTAGTGAGTAGTCACGGGAGCGGGTACAGGACGGCTCGCTCTCGGAGGTGTGCCAAGCTTACCTCACTACTGGTCGTCGGTTTACATGGTGGCGGGCTGACGCTGAGTCAGAGTGGCGCAATAGGAAGCTCGCGACGGTCGGGGTCATATTGACCAAGGTCTAGCGTGTAGGCCGACAGGCAAATAAACAAATTCGTGAATAAACAGTTCCGTCGTGAATAAACAGATCCGCGCAGCGGTCGCCGATAATTGTCGGTGGAGTGAAGAACAAGGTGTGGCGTATCGGAACATGATACACAGAGCACAGTACGGCATGGGACGGCATGGCTAACCGCTACATGGCCCACCCCAAGGGATTGGAGGGGGCCTGAGCCCAGCAGCCTCCCCAGGGCTCGAAACTTGTGTTTTCTCTGAATTCTGCCATTCGGCTTGTGGTTCACCTGACATGCTAGCAGGGAGCTTTACTGATTGTTACAATATGACCAACTACGGCTCGATGTTATTTGTAAAGGAATGCCTTAGTTTCATCAGCTGCTTCACCTATTCTGAGAATACCTGAAGCCCGAGTGACAATATCGGGTCCGGCAATTCATTAGCCCAGCTAAAAGTTCGCAATTCAATGTTCGATGGTTTGTGCACAATGAACATGGGCTTGTTTGCCATACAGAGACGCAGTGATAATCTCAGAGCAGTTTGATGATCTGTGCATGCAGCTGTGCATGTTGGGCAGCTGTGCATGCAGCTGTACATGCTGGGCAGCTGTGCATGCAGCTGTGCATGCGGGGCAACTGTGTATGGATTGCCTCTCCATATCCTGCTGTACGCCTAGGTATGCATGTGCATTCATATGCCCCTAAACTGCCTGTATTATTTGTACCGGGCTTTCGGAATGTGGTTCAAGCTGACTGCAAAGCGTGAAAACTGATCAGGTTAATGCCTGTACCATGTCAGTTATTCAGGTGGAACACTCGTCTGCTCGTTTGGTGTAGGAACCGTGTCGCTTCATGCTTGACCAAGAACGTTTGCTTCGATTCCGGTTTATTTGTATTCATGCACTGTTGCAGCCCGACAATAAGACCGAAATGTACACCGTACGAAATATCCACCGATCCTGTAAGTCACTCCACTTAATGAGCTTCATGAGAACAGCCCCATGTATTAATAACACAATGTTTACGTTAGCATAGAGAACAGCCCTGCAAATTCCACTGCAGTTAAGGAAATATGTCACTTCGAAAAACAGATAATTACATGACAGTCGGCACGAAGCGATAGTGAGCGACAGTGGGCGACAGTGGGCGACAGTGGGCGACAGTGGGCGACAGTGGGCGACGAGCAGTACCACGACGGAACGGATGTCGCACTTTGACACCTGCCGGCCGGGGTCCGCAACACAGCCAGTACCAGCATATCTTGATCATGTTCAAGATTTGACGCATGCAGCGCGGGGTAACATCAACTGAGTCGGCTCGGGAGGAGAAGGAGGTGTCAGCGCCGGCTGTGGGGATCTGGTGCTGAGTTGGTTCGGAAGGAGATGGCAGCACCGGCTGTTCGGGGACCTTGTGCTGCTTACTACACAGCTGGAACGGTGGCGAGGCGATGGTGGGTGTGGGGTGGGGGTGGGGAGATGGAGGTGGGGGGGGGCGGCATGTGCAGGTCTGCACCAAGAACTCGGCAATTGGCAGAAATAATTTGGGGATGGCCAGTCATGCGGGAATGAGGAGTCAAAAAAAATTCCAAGGGATAAAATATTGCAGCTGTCGGAAGGGTCTGGCACCTCCGAATGGTATATTACGACATGGCTATATCTTACTATGATGCACAGTTTTATTGGACGGTAATTTTGTTCGTGATTCTGCGCTTACAAATTCACTTTTGCAATATGATTGGCAAAATATACACATCAAACTAATTTAACTACCCCAACCAGGACATTTTGTTCAATGACATGGGAGAAACAGATTCAAACGTGGTTAGGTTCTATGCTCGATTTACATATTTGGTGCGGATAATCCATTCACCACTGATAAACTTGAACACAAGTGACAACAATGAAAGTATCGTCTATGACGCATGACGCAAAGGACATACCCACATCAGGAAAATTCTCAAGCCGTCTTGAGTTTTTGCAGCAACAATAGGAAAGCCTATTTCTATAGGCCGCTCTTGCTACTACCCGCTCTTGCTTTGCTTTCAAACCCGCTCTTGTTCCTAGATATTCGAATGGAGAAAATTGTATGTATCGCGCGAACCTCTAGTTTTCCTCCCGATAACAATTAGCGTCTCGCTACGGCATCATACTGCATTGAAATCGTTCAACAGAGAAACCAAACATAAAATGTACCAACTGATATCCTGTCGGTACAAAGGCCGTGTGGTGTCTACCTGGCCGTGGCCGGCCCGGCCGACGCTCGACCACCATCCTCCGCGCGCTGCCCGCCCAACCGATGTCGCAGCGGAGCCGCAGGGGGCGCCACTCCCACCTGGTTATCCTGCCGCGTGCGCTGGTCGGGTGGGCTGGAATCGCCGTAGAGCGCCACCACCGGGTCCACGGCCACATCCACCTCCTCCACGTGGATGGTGGGCAGGTGGGGCGGCCGGCACGGCTGCGGCCAGCCGGCCGGCGCCGCCGCCGCCTCCGACGGCAGGCTGGGACGACGGTCCGTCGACGTGGACGGCGGTGGCGACGGAGACTGGCGGCCCAGCAGGCGGCGAAATTTGGAGCGCAACCAGCCGGACGAGCTGACCGACGGCTGCAGATCGGGCTCGCTGCTGACGCGCTTCAGCAGCAGTCCGCCAGAGGCGCTGTTGTCGTGCGCCAGAAGATGCGCCTCCACGAGCCGGGCGCAGGCGTGACGGCCGCAGAATGAGGCCCACTCCAGACACGCCATGTTTCGGCTCGGGTCACGCGCCAGTGGATCAGCGCCTGCAGCGAGAGCCACGAGTCACGTGGGCTCTAGCGGTGAGGTGAAAACGGTCAGGTCGGGCCATGGCAAGGGCCCCGGACGACAGGAGCACTTCTCGACGGAAGGTCAGGTCCGGCAATGGCAAGGACCGGGCGACAGGAGCACTTCTCGATAGAAGTTCAGGTCGGGCCATGGCAAGGTCTGGGACGACAGGAACACTTCACGATTGAAGGTCAGGTCCGGCAATGGCAAGGACCGGGACGATAGGAGCACTTCTTGATGGAAGGTCAGGTCGGGCCATGGCAAGGGCCCCGACGACAGGAGCACTTCTCGACGGAAGGTCAGGTCCGGCAATGGCAAGGACCGGGGTGACAGGAGCACTTCTCGATGGAAGTTCAGGTCGGGCCATGGCAAAGTCTGGGACGACAGGAGCACTTCTCGATGGAAGGTCAGGTCCGGCAATGGCAAGGACCGGGACGATAGGGGCACTTCTTGATGGAAGGTCAGGTCGGGCCATGGCAAGGACCGGGACGGCAGGAGCACTTCTCGATGGAAGTTCAGGTCGGGCCCGCAGCGAGGACCGGGATGATAGAAGCACTTCTCGATGCAATCACTTGTTTGCAAAAATATCATGCTTAACATTCGCCTGCACTGCAAACATCCCTGTCTTGGAACACACCCTCTAGCGGATGAGGAACCCTTGCCATTTCCTATCTGGCAACTACGATGGTCTCGCTAACCTAAAAAAAACAATGCGTTCCGTTCTTGAAGACAGTCTTATGACCGTCAATTTATATGTCATGCTAATTGGTAGCATATCCGAAGCATTCCTCACCGTGCTCCAGAAGCAGTTTTGCACACTTGCTTTTTCCTTGAACACAAGCTTTGATCAGCGGAGTAATTCCTTGCCGGTTCTTGGCGTCCACCTCGATGTCGACATAGTTCTCTAGAAGCGCCGTAACAACTGCTGCATGGCCTGCAACATTCGAGAACAATACAAATACGCCGTCAATTAGGCACCGGTGGTACTTGTAGTCTGCTACCAAATTACGTTCTTAGGACGGCTTCACATGGACGGACACTGGGAGCATAGACTGTGCCGTTTCACAGCTATTATTGACTTGGTATACTGCGCCGCTTCACCTATTAGGCATTCCACTGCAGCCTACCAGAATTACCAAGGGCTCCTGTTGAAGGGCAGGAAGTCGAGTCAGCGGTCGTCAAGTGGCCATTTGCCCTGCAGCCATGAAGTCGGATATACGGGTCTATACTGTCCTGCCTGTCATGCCTCAGTCAGACACACAGCATCGGCAGCTCAGTGAGCAGGCTACCACTGAACTCCTGTCGACAAGAAACAATTGACCGCTTTGGATTTCGGACTTCTGGAACAGAAAATGCGGTGAAAAGGCTGGAATGAACACGGTTGCAGTTGGTGTAGCGAAATAGGAGGAGAGGTTTATGTTCTCAACTAATCATTTCATGTTCTTACTAGATTTGCAATTCCATTTGTGGGGGCCACTTGCTTGATTAATTCAGACTGGCAAACAATTTCAATGTTGGATTAAATTATCTATGCTTGATTCAGACACTTAGCTTGGTGACTTGGTGCACTGCATATGGTATGTTGTATTATTATATTTTTGTCTACCGTATAACACGCAAGATATTCATATTCATGTCCAGATAAGAAGATTTTTAAACGGATGCTCCAGCTCAATTTATATTCCGACTTGCTTATTTCATATCATTTAGCACGAAATATAATCGGGCCATCCTTCATTCTTTATGTGAATGAAACAAATTGCATTATTTGAAGGTGGAGCAGCATTTAAGCAATATTCCATATGTTCCGATTGTAGCAAGGGCAACAAAACTAATACCCACGGGGCCAGCATAAGGAACTTTTCAGAATCAAGGTCTTTCTGGAACGCCCTGGTCCAGATGAAATCGACCGTGTGTAAATGAGTGTGACCGACCTTCTGGAACCTTATTTTGGACCTAGTATGCACTAGTAAAATATTCCAATAGTAAATGGTGTCCAAGTGCAATTTTGGAGAAATTTGTTGCTTTTTTCTGCAACAGATTGGAACAATATATCTTGGAAACTGAACATAATGTTTCCGGAATTCGGGGAATGGCTATCTTAAGAGCGAATGATATATATATATATATATATATATATATATATATATATATATATATATATATATATATAAATATAGGTCGGAGGTTCCATGCGGCCAACCGTTCATCCGCAAGAGTTACGTCCAAATATGACGTCACAAAGCAACGGCGTTAGATAAATTACTTATCTCCGGAACCCTAGCGCATATTTACAATCTGAAAGCACCAGTTTGTAAGATATTCGGTGCTCTTTGTTATGCGCATCTGAAACATTTTGTGCTAACAAAAATTATGGTTAGAAAATACAATTTCTAATATAATCCATACTTCCGGAACAGATTAGTGCATCGATTTTCTGCAAACCGCGGTATCTGTATTCTACGACCCTCCTTACCCCTATGGTGGTCACATTATCTTGGATTTGGAAGTGCATCACCACCGACCCGACTGACCGACCGGACTGACGGTAGGACGAAGCGATTCCCGGCCGGCGCAGCGGCCCCCGTGCCTCCACGCCGCCGTCATCGGCTGCCTGTGATCTTTGGCCGGTGCCCATTACGCCCTGGCTGCTGCCCCTTCCACAACATTTTCCTCGCACTGTCTGTGCCGATTTGTGCCCGTAGGTCGTAGGCCTCGCAGGTGAGCATTGTTTACCTTCGGGAACCACGAGAGGATAAACTAAGGCCATAATTTGTGTTCTGCTGCTTCCGGTTGTCAGTGAGGTCTTCATACCCGTCCTGTAGAAGGCTGTGAGTACTCGAATCATAGGTACAGGATGTCCCTTGCAGTTTAGAGGCGCATCGACTGAGTCGGCCATGCAGCTACAGGATGTTCCAGAAAACACAGTAGATACATACTCAGTCCAGCTTCGCCAAATGATTGCATCGTCGTCTGCAAACAATGCACATAATTTCCAGCAGCACCTCAGCGGCAGAAACGCGCATGCTGAAGTCATATCATTAGATGTATATATAGGCATGTATCACCATCATCATCATCACTTGTGTTCCACTCGTGCCTTGCTTGAACGCAGATCACACAAGTGGTATCACGGTATTTAACAGCCCAGCAAGTGACATGCATTAATGTGAGAGGTCGGTTTAAATTGGGAGAAGTGTTTGATTGATCTATGCTATTTCATTTGAGAAACAAACTCTGCCAGCATAAATTAGTTGCCCATTGTTCCAGAGAGTTCTCAAGCGTATGACACTGAAGTCAACTCAACTTTGACCAATTATACATTTCCGGAATGTCGGTTACACTGAATTTCACGCGGTCGACTTTGAGCGAAACCTTTCAGAACGACTTTGGTTCTGGGAAGTGTTTTCTACCATGGCCCAGTGAGGTATTCTTCCTGCTACCCATGCTGCAACAAAACATGCAAAATATCACACAAATGCTGCTCAATGTTCGGGTGATTCAATGCTGCCTCACACGAAGAATGACGGTTGGGCCGGTGATATTTCCATCGAAATTAATATAAATTTGTAAATGCCTGAAGGCAAATTGCTTGAATAGGATCCGTTTGAAGTAATATTTTAGTGGCACATATAGCTGAATATCTTGCTTGCCATACAATGAACAATATATGCAATAATATACAAATTTTCACCATGCAATATATTAACTAACTCAAGTGCTTGGTTTTCTTAATCAAACAGCTTTCATTCTTTCAAGCAATTAATCAAGTCAATCAATCTGAAGCAATGAAGTTAGTGTAAAACTTCGGAATTGTACAATTGGAGGACAGGGAAAGGTTTCATTAACGTAGGAAACCTTCCCCCCCCCCCCTCTTCGCTACACCACTTTTAACCATTTTCCTTCAAGCCTTTCCGGCGCATTCTGTGTTGCCGAAGTCAAAAATCCATAGTGTTCAATTGTTCCTTGTCGACAGGCGTCCAGTTGTAGCACACTAAATGAGCCTGAGCCGCCGATGGTCCCAGCACTAACGTCTGGCACACACAGACATGCCTGTGCCGCCGATGGTCCCAGCACTAACGTCTGGCACACACAGACATGCCTGTGCCGCCGATGGTCCCAGCACTAACGTCTGGCACACACAGACATGCCTGTGCCGCCGATGGTCCCAGCACTAACGTCTGGCACACACAGACATGCCTGTGCCGCTGATGGTCCCAGCACTAACGTCTGGCACACACGGACATGCCTGAGCCGCCGATGGTCCCAGCACTAACGTCTGGCACACACAGACATGCCTGTGCCGCTGATGGTCCCAGCACTAACGTCTGGCACACACGGACCTGCCTGAGCCGCCGATGGTCCCAGCACTAACGTCTGGCACACACGGACCTGTCTGAGCCGCCGATGGTCCCAGCAATTATGTATGGCACACACGGACCTGCCTGAGCCGCCGATGGTCTCAGCACTAACGTCTGGCACACACAGACATGCCTGTGCCGCCGATGGTCCCAGCACTAACGTCTGGCACACACGGACCTGCCTGAGCCGCCGATGGTCCCAGCACTAACGTCTGGCACACACGGACCTGCCTGAGCCGCCGATGGTCCCAGCATTAACGTCTGGCACACTGTCCACATACGCGACCTGCCTGAGCCGCCGATGGTCTCAGCACTAACGTCTGGCACACACGGACCTGCCTGAGCCGCCGATGGTCCCAGCACTAACGTCTGGCACACACGGACCTGCCTGAGCCGCCGATGGTCCCAGCACTAACGTCTGGCACACACGGACCTGCCTGAGCCGCCGATGGTCCCAGCACTAACGTCTGGCACACACGGACCTGCCTGAGCCGCCGATGGTCTCAGCACTAACGTCTGGCACACACAGACATGCCTGTGCCGCCGATGGTCCCAGCACTAACGTCTGGCACACACGGACCTGCCTGAGCCGCCGATGGTCCCAGCACTAACGTCTGGCACACACGGACCTGCCTGAGCCGCGTAGTGCAGTGGAGTGTTGCCGTCCCTATCCGGCAAGTTGACGTCCACGTACGGCAGACGGGAGAACTCCTCCACACACCGACCGTTGCCATGGATACACAGATGACTGAGCGGCGTCTGCAGTACCGCCGCGGACGATACACGTGTTAATGTTGTAAGCATAGTGAATCAGTGCGCGATGACAAAGGGTGACACCCACTCCCCAGACGGACCCACGGCGCTCCGCACACAGCTGACCGGCCCGTGACACTCCTGACACATGTTGTCTGACCCGTGGCACTCCTGGCCCCATGTTCTGACCTGTGACACTCCCAACAACTACTATCTGACACATAACACTCCTAAACCCAGGTGTCTGACCCGTGCCACTCCTGACCCCAGGTGTCTGGCCCGTCACAATCCCGACCCCAGATGTCTGACACGTGACACTCTCGACAACTGCTGTTTGATCCGCAACACTTCTGACCCCAGATGTATCACAGTATCACCTGCAAACTGATTCAAATGATCCTGTCCGTCTAGTGTCACACGTCTGTCGAGCAGTATCACCGGCTCATCGCACATCGTGTTTATTCTCCGCTTGGGCGCCGGTTGGGTGCTCGTCTGCTCTAGCTCTTCCCACGCCTGTCTTAACAGAGGCTCGTGCTCCCGTGAACGAGGGTTCACAGAGGATCGTGCTACCGTGAGCGAGGCTTCACAGAGGATCGTGCTACCGTGAACGAGGCTTCACAGAGGATCGTGCTACCGTAAACGAGGCTTCACAGAGGGTCGTGCTACCGTGAACGAGATTCGCAGAAGCTCGTGTTACCGTGAACAAGGCTTGACAAAGGATCGTGCTACCGTGAACGAGGCTCCACAGAGGTTCCTGCTCGCGTGACCGAAGCTTTACAGAGGATCGTGCTACCGTAAACGAGGCTTCACAGAGGGCCGTGCACCGAACGGATTCGCAGAGGCTCGTGCTCCCGTGAATGCCGCCTCGGTTTCGGTCAGTCATTGGAGGCCTCCATAAAATATCGACATTGCGAAGCTGATCTGAATGTCGACTCTTTTCATGCGACGTGCCGAGATCAATACTAAGCTTCTTAAATTGTTGGCATTTGAATTTGCAATGACAAAGGTGCATCTGCTGATTGCATCGGTCAGCGCCTGCAGTCAACTGATTTAAGCAGGGAAAACCCATTCACAAATTCCGAGGAGTTCCGGATGTCTGACAGCAATGGAATATTTGGTCGATTTCAAATCCGAAAAACGAAACGAGTGGAAATCTTCGAAATTAAAAGCTGTACCAGATAAATTATTTCTTTTTTCAGTGCCATTTTTAGCAAAAATATCAAACAATTTGTTCTTCTAATAGCTTAGCCGCTCTCCGGATCCTCCAATGCTCTCATCCCATTTTTGGACCACATATTCGAGCTTATGGAATGCTTCGCAGATGTTTGGCTTTTGTTACTCCCAAGAATGGCACATCTACGGAACATTCCGAAGCTCATATATGAGTGCGCTTCAAATGGATCAGTAGATTGGTTTTTAGATCATGCATGATATTTCTTGGTCAAATATAGATCTCAAATATTTTGTTTCCATTGTCCGCGGCTAAAACGTATGGGAAGCCTCAGTAACGAAGGTTTGGTAAGTTGAAACTTGCCATTTCAACACGAAAGGCTGGCCCATTGGCCGGCCACTGTCAGCAACAGAGTGGCACGGTGCTCCTCACCCGACCAGTGTCAGCACCAGAGTGGTACGGTGCCCCTCACCCGGCCACTGTCAGCACCAGAGTGGCACGGTGCCCCTCACCCGGCCACTGTCAGCACCAGAGTGGCACGGTGCCCCTCACCCGGCCACTGTCAGCACCAGAGTGGCACGGTGCCCCTCACCCGGCCAGTGTCAGCACCAGAGTGGCACGGTGCCCCTCACCCGGCCACTGTCAGCAACAGAGTGGCACGGTGCCCCTCACCCGGCCAGTGTCAGCAACAGAGTGGCACGATGCCCCTCACCCGGCCACTGTCAGCAACAGAGTGGCACGGTGCCCCTCACCCGGCCAGCGTCAGCACCAGAGTGGCACGGTGCCCCTCACCCGGCCAGTGTCAGCAACAGAGTGGCACGGTGACCCTCACCCGGCCAGTGTTATCCGTCTGACATTGGCCGGCCACTGTTCGCACCAGAGTGGCACGGTGTCTCTCACCCGGCCATTGTTGTCCGTCTGACATTGGCCGGCCACTGTCAGCACCAGAGTGGCACGGTGCCCCTCACCCGGCCACTGATGTCCGTCTGGTTGGTAGTGACGCAGGAGGCGATCCGTCTAGCCACCGGCATCAGCTCGCGGAACCGGCTCTCGTTCAGCACCAGACACACGGCCATCAGCTGCTCGTGCACGATACTGGCGCTCATCTGGTCCCTGTAACAGAGCCGTCACTAGTCATACTGGCGCTCATCTGGTCCCTGTAACAGAGCCGTCACTAGTCATACCGGGAGTCATATGGTCCCTGTTACAGAACCGTCACTAGTCATACTGGGAGTCATCTGGTCCCTGTAACAGAGCCGTCACTAGTCATGCTGGCGTTCATCTGGTCCCTGTAACAGAGTCGTCACTATTCATGCTGGGAGTCATCTGGTCCCTGTAACAGAGCCGTCACTATTCATACTGGGAGTCATATGGTCCCTGTAACAGAGCCGTCACTAGTCATACTGGGAGTCATCTGGTCCCTGTAACAGAACCGTCACTAGTCATACTGGCGCTCATCTGGTCCCTGTAACAGAGCCGTCACTAGTCATACTGGCGCTCATCTGGTCCCTGTAACAGAGCCATCACTAGTCATACTGGCGCTCATCTGGTTCCTGTAACAGAGTCGTCACTAGTCATACTGGCGCTCATCTGGTCCCTGTAACAGAGCCGTCACTATTCATACTTGGAGTCATCTGGTCCCTGTAACAGAGCCGTCACTATTCATACTGGGAATCATCTGGCCCCTGTAACAGAGCCGTCACTAGTCATACCGGGAGTCATATGGTCCCTGTAACAGAGCCGTCACTATTCATACTGGGAGTCATCTGGTCCCTGTAACAGAGCCGTCACTAGTCATACTGGGTGTCATCTGGTCCCTGTAACAGAGCCGTTACTATTCAGACTGGGAGTTATCTGGTTCCTGTAACAGAGCCGTCACTATTCATACTGGGAGTCATCTGGTTTCTGTAACAGAGCCGTCACTATTCATGCTGGGAGTCATCTAGTCCCTGTAACAGAGCCGTCACTAGTCATACTGGGAGTTATCTGGTTCCTGTAACAGAGCCGTCACTATTCATATTGGGAGTCATCTGGTCCCTGTAACAGAGCCGTCACTATTCATACTGGGAGTCATATGGTCCCTGTAACAGAGCCGTCACTAGTCATACTGGGAGTCATCTGGTCCCTGTAACAGAGCCGTCACTAGTCATACTGGGAGTCATCTGGTCCCTGTAACAGAACCGTTACTAGTCATGCTGGCGCTCATCTGGTCCCTGTAACAGAGCCGTCACTAGTCATACTGGCGCTCATCTGGTCCCTGTAACAGAGCCGTCACTAGTCATACTGGCGCTCATCTGGTCCCTGTAACAGAGCCGTCACTAGTCATACTGGGAGTCGTCTGGTTCCTGTAACAAAACCGTCACTAGTCATACTGGGAGTCATCTGGTCTCTGTGGAAGAGCCGTCACCATTCATACTGGGAGTTATCTGATTCCTGTAACAGAGCACTATTAACACTAGCATTGTAACACTATTCATACTGTGAATCATCAGGTCTCTGTACAGTGATATATTATTCGTCGAATAGGGTGGAATATGCCACTTTCTGAACACTGAATCGACTTCCCACCCAACGGAGTATCGACATCCTGCTTCATGATGAGTCGTTATGAAGTCTTCATGTCTAATTTCCAACAACAATTTGTTGACAAGTAGTATGCTGATGCTCATCATTGCGGATTGCCACGCACAAACATCTTTTTGCACAATTCCAGGTACGATAATTACCTATGATGTGGTCTGTTATATAATATCAGTTGATAAGGATAGGTATTTTGCATCGCTATCGCGGAAATAGTTACCCCTAAATTAGGTATCTCAAAACAAAGGAAAAAGATGCACTTATGAGTACGCTGTAGGATTAGACGTGTGTTCGAAGAATTTATAGTTTCTGTTAAATGACATCGTTTCCATGACGAATTTCGGCATCATACTGTATTCGTTTCGACATCTCACACCGAACGAAAAACCATTATTTTAACACTGTCTCTGTAAGAGGGTCACCTGATCCTCACAACATGGTCATCTGGTCCCTGTAATGGAGGCGGTAGTTACCATTAACCCGCACCGTCTTTCCGATCAGATCCTCACACGGTCCTATCGGGGGTCCTTTTATAGTCCCTCTAATCTCCAAACTAAGCGTTGCATGAAAACGAAAATGGTGTCATCGGAAAACGCTCGATGGGTAGGGCCCGAAACTACCCACACAATTATCTCCCACAAAAAAGTAACGTCACTAGGGGTGTCTATGGGATCACGACTGACATGTTTTTGGCTCTGGGGATTTCAAGTTGGGGGAGATTTTAAAAGCAAAATGATTTTGAATCAGAAAAAGAAGGCGAAATCAACTATGGTCCCAAAATGTTTGTCCACCCAAAAATCAACACGTGTTTTTGGTGGAAGTTTGCAAAATTTCGAGTTTTTAATTGTCATGCATTTTTTTATAATGGGTAGGGCGAAGCTGGAAGCGTTACCTTAAGTAAACATGCCCTCATAAAAAGTCCTTACCTTAGCCAGAATCGTTGATTTTAATCCCAATGGGCACATATGCAAAACTAACTAGTTATTAAAAAAAACAATGACAAATTCTTCTGGTGCGTTTTGTTACATCCCTAAATATACGCAAACGCTGAAAGTAGCATTCAAATATCTATATTCGTAAAGCATGATGACTGGTTCAGCTTTTTTGGAAGTGACCTCACTTGACCTTGACTAACTCGTTGACCGCAGATGATCTGACCTCAAGGTTTTTACACAACATGCCAAATTGATGTGAGAAGGGGTGTGCCGAATTTCGACGCGCTGTCGCGAGCCATTTTTTTTCACTGTCCGCGTGCAATTTTCGGGGCTCTAAAATGACCCCCCTCCCCGAGATGGGGCGGGTTTATGTTGGAGACCATTTGGATCATAAAATAATAACAGCAACATTGCCCGAGCCCAATTTCATTAACCGTCAATATACGGCGGCATTCGGAGCCCTGGACGAGCGTGAAGAGCATGGGGAACATGTTTCTTCAATGCTCCAGGCACACGATAGGACACCATGCCTCGACAGGGAACTTGTGGATTTGTGGAAACGTGTGGGAACTTGTGGCCTCGCTGCGCTCTTTTGGCAACTTGTAAAGACATGTACGTTACTACATCCAATTTTCCAAGAACCGCGATAATTTGTAAATGCAGAGCCAATTTAGACAATTTAGCGCAGTGGATTCCAATATGGGATGCGTGCTGGATATTTGGCAGAGGAACCGGAATGCGGAAACAGTGCCTTTAATTTTGACATATGTGCGCTGACACGTAATCCAGTTCAGCCGAAATTGATAGCAACCTTGCTGAAATATGGTTCATTGACCGAATGTCGTATCCGTTTGTAATGTACCATGCTGGACTGTAGAATTAGTTTAGTTACCACGCCGAGCCACGGCCAGATTTGCTCCGCAGCCTTCCCGCCCAGTGCACTTGTATGCCGCATGCAACCGTTCAGCACGGTTCCCTCCACCGGACTAACACTGGCCACGCAGTCACCCGTCCCCGGGAGCACACGTCACGCGACATAACTTCATAACGACGAAACTGGCGGTTGGCTGGCTAACACTTCCTAGCCGGAGACTGCTGGATCGGCAACCATACTGCCTTTTGATGGCCTTCACAAAAATCACCGATGAATTTGGGGTGGGCAATCCCTATACTGACACAGGATTCGCCATCCTGGGCTGGTTCATAACTATGGGTGAATCCAACTGGGCTTCATCTGTTTCTGCTGGGTGACACCCACCTGGGTTTGGTCTGTATCACCACACATGGTGCTGGGTGATACCCACCCGGGATTGGTCTGTATCTACTGAGTGGCAGTGACACACACCTGATTTTGGTCTGAATCTACTGGGTGACACCAGCCTGGGTTTGGTCTGTATCTACTGGGTGATACTCATTAAGTTTGGGCTGCATTTGTTGAGCGACTCCCACCTGGGTTTTGTCTGTATCTGCTGGGTGACACCCACCTGAGCTTGATCTGTATCTGCTGTGTGATACCCACCTGGGTTTGGTCTGTATCTGCTGGGCGCCACTCACCTGGGCTTCATCTGTATCTGCTGAGTGACACTCATCTAAGTTTTGTCTGCATCTGTTAAGTGGCACCCACCTGGGTTTGGTCTGCATCTGTTAAGTGGCACCCACCTGGGTTTGGTCTGTATCTGCTGGGCGACACCCATTTGAGTTTGGTCTGCATCTTGTGGGCGACGCCTACCTGGATTTGGTCTATATCTTGTGAGCAACACCCACCTGGGTTTGGTCTGCATCTGCTGGGAGAGGACCATTCTACGGCGTAGCGGAGTCAGGCTTGGAGGGCTTCGCGGTGACGATGGAAGCTCTCCATCGACGCGCATCAGGCGATCGCCCACCTCGGGTGACGAGGCGGTTCGCCGGATGCGTCGCTGTCGACGCGCCACCATTGCTGCCGTCTCCGGCTCGGCGCCGTCCGGTGGCGCAGGACGGTGTCGGTGACGAGCTGGCGCCACCACCGGCGGCGGGTGGCGCCGATCGGCTCTCCTCTCCTCGGCTTCGGCCTCCACGGCAGCCTCGAGACGCACAAGACCAGTGGGCTCTGTTTGATGTGCAGCCTCCGGTGCCGTCTGGTATGACTCAACCGATGACAACTTTGAAGAATCTGGTGCTTGCGAAGCATCTTCTTCCGCAGCATATGTCCAGTCAGACTTTGCGAAGCGCACAGTGCGCGGCGCTGGCACAGCCTCTTGTGGAATGGCTGCACTTTCGGCCGACCATCGGCCTTCCGTTGGCGTCGGTGTAGACGACTCATGGTCTGTGGCAACTTCACCGCTGGTGGACAACACGGTCTCCGTCGGTGTAGACGACTCATGGTCTGTGGCAACTTCACCGCTGGTGGACAACACGGTCTCCGTCGGCTCTAAATTGCGTAGTCGAGGCGGGCGAACGGGAACCGGCAGGACGAGTTCGGGATCAGGCAATAGACCATCAGCATCTATCCCAACAGAGATGGACACAGATTTCAAGGTAGCGTCCACAGATCCAGTGGTGAAAGATTTGGTAATTGGAGTGAAATATTTGGATTCGCGAGATTCGGGTGAGATTTCGGAATCAGTAGGTTCCGCATGACCATCGGGACGATCATCACGCTTCATCAATGGCTTAGACATGGAGAAGGTAGACATCCGATCTGGTGAGGAGGGCTCCGAACTGACAGACTCAGAGTCACTAGAATCGACCGACCTGATCTCTGGATCGGTCGCACCTGCTGCAATGGATTTGGCGGTTCCGAGACAAGATAATTCATTGCTTAATTCTTTGCGTCCATTTGAGCCCACATCTTTACAAGACGATGTCTCTAAGTATTCGGTAAGTTGGTGATCACAGGAATCCACGAACGAAACCGAATCAGATTTGTTGAGGGAAGGGGTCAGCGGTTCTTCAATATCAGAAATGATCGACTGGACCTCCTTCCGCTTGTCAGCAGGAGACACAATGTACTCCTCGAAAGTAGGCTCGCCTGTGGCTGTAACTTGTGGTGAAGGGGACTTTTGTGGACTATGTTGCTCCATTTCATCCGTGTCGGAAGACTCTGTGTAAACTTTTTCCTTTTCATTAGACTTTTCCACTGATGATTCTGCATATTCCAAGGCGGCATCAGATGTGACATGGGGCGAACTGGACCCATCAAGGTTCTGAAAAGAAGAGCAATGATCGGATCCGTGGACTGCTTCCGGTCGTTCGCATTCGGATGCAGCTTCGTCAAGATCTTGTACATCGTCCTCAGAGTGTAAACCCTCGATGATGTTATCGTTCTCTGCTTGCTTCTCGACCATCTGTGGTGACTGAGAAGAAGCAGAATCTGTAGTATCATCTGCGGAAACTGAGGAGCTGGTGTACTTCCGCTCAGCTGCAGGTGGCGAGGACATGGAGCTTGCAGGCTCCACTACTGAGCAGGGCAACGAGACGGCAGAATATGTGCACTCAGCAGGAGCTTGCGCCGAGTCAGATTGTTCAGAAGCAAAGGACGAAAGAGTTTTTGCATGCGACTTATCACTAGAAACATTCATCAAGATCGGAGCTGCGGTTTGTATCTTATTCGCCGGCCAATCATCTGACAGCTCCAACATTTCACAGTTGACAGCGTTTGTAGGTGACAAAGTAAGTGATGCTGTAATGTCCTCAATTTGGTTCGACGGTGGTGGTGGAGGCGCACTCAACATCTCCTGGCCGTCCACTGACATCATGGCATCGGACGTAATATCGGATCTTGACGGTGACAAGCTGTCTATATCTGAACAACCCTGGAATGAAGTGGTGGTGTGCAACTCTTTCTCTTCTTCTGACGCTACGATCTCCAACATGGGTGAAGTGGTGGTGTGCACCTGCTTCTCTTCTTCTGACGCTACGATTTCCAAAATGGATGGAGTGGTGGTGTGCACCTGCTGCTCGTCTTCCGACGCTACGATCTCCAACACGGGTGAAGTGGTGGTGTGCACCCGTTTCTCTCCTTCTGACGCTACGATTTCCAAAATGGATGGAGTGGTGGTGTGCACCTGTTGCTCGTCTTCCGACGCTACGATCTCCAACATGGGTGAAGTGGTGGTGTGCACCTGTTTCTCTTCTTCTGACGCTACGATTTCAAAAATGGATGCAGTGGTGGTGTGCACCTGTGGCTCGTCTTCCGAAGCTACGATCTCCAACACGGACGCCAGATCGTCCAGCTGTTCTGTAGCGTCCCCACTGCAGGCAAGGTTCGTTACATTGAACTGAGAATCCACATTGCTTGGCTTTGTGGAGGAAGGGCTGTGGGTGTGAGGCAAGCCATGCGCCTCTGTGCATACGTCTGGTGGGCTGGATGCACATACTGGCTCCTGGTTGATCCGAGAGTTGGATTTCAGGGAAGAACCTGACATGTTGGCTTGGTTTTTAGCACAATCAAGCTGAGGAAGACATGCATCGCTATTTATTTTCTGCGCCTTGATGTCCTGGCTCTGAGGTCGGTTCGTCGAATCTGGTGATGGCATGCTCACATTTTCCAACTTATCGCGATCGACATTCTGCACATGACATGACAGATGATCCTGCATTTCCTGTGATATTGTAGTGGTGGGCTTGATTGCAGAGGACACATTTTCTGACTGCTGAGATACACAGTGAGTATCCACCTTCAGCGTCGGAGAGATATGTTGCGAACTTCTCTCTATCGATGGGTTATTTGTGTTCTCTCGCTGTTGGACTACCAAGTCCGTGATGCCCCAGGAAGCTTCTTTGTCTTGTGAACAGCATGGAACTCGGGCTGTCTGTTGTCCGCTGGCTTCCAGTCCTCCGCGCTGCAACTCGGCTGACTCACTTACTTGCTGGGCCTTGATATGTTGGTCTGAATCCTTTGTCTTCACTTGTCCACTTGGCTGTTCCACTCGGCCTTGACTTGACTGCTGCAGCTTCACTTGCTGATCTGGTTGCTGCACCCTTGTCGGGTGAGTTGCTTGTTCTGCTTGTTCTGCTTTGCTCAATTGCCCTGCGTGGCGCGCGTCGCTGGTGTGAGTTGATTGCTGGATGTTTAGTGTCCCACTGGCTTTTGATGACTTAGTTAGCTGATTTTGTTCTTGTGCCTTGGGTGGATTGTTCAGATGCTGTTCTGTGGCTGGCTGGCTGGGTTGCTGCCCCTTAGCGGGCTTACTTGTCTGCTGAACTCGGGCAGGGTGACCTTGTTGCAGTACTTTACTAGGCTGGCTTGGCTTCTGGGTCCTGATTTGTTGATTTGGCTCCTCTAGCTCCGCGGCTTGGCTTTGTCGCTGCACTTTAGCTGTTGGGCCGGGCTGTTGCACCTCGTCTGGTGGAGCTGGCTGATCTGTTTTCCTTGGCTCACCTGGATGCTGCACCTTGACAGCTTTAACGACTTGCTGTGCTCTTGGTGGTGGAACTGGCCTCTCCACGTCGGATGGACTCCAGAGTTGGTCGGCCGAGTTCCCGGTTGAATGTCCAGTCTCCCTACGGCCGCCAGCACGACCTTCTGACTCCGGCGGCCTGTCTGATTTCTTTGTGCACTGTTTTGGTGGATGAATAATCTCGCCTGCGTACGTCGGGTACACAGGCGTATTGTCGTCTTGACCGCAGACCCGGGTACCGTCCCAGTGATGCCGAGAGCTTCCCACAATCTGCTGAATACTGTGCTGGTCTGCCGAACACTGTCCTGCTGCCGACGACGCTGAGGTGTGCAGCTGATCACTCCTTCCAATCTTCCGTGGGGCCTGATGGGCGAGCTGGACGGATGGAGATGGCTGTTCTGGCCCACTTCCAGCCGGGGCCGACTCTGTCTTGACCAGAGGTGACTCTGTCTTGACCAGAGGTGACTCTGTCTTGACCAGAGCCGACTTTGTCTTTACCAAAGCCGACTCTGTCGTGACCAGAGGCGACTCCGTCTTCCCAGGAGCCGACCCTGTCTTCACCAGAGTCGTCTTCATTGGAGGCGAGTCTGTCTTGACCAGAGCCGACTTTGTCTTGACCATAAGAGAGTCTGTCTCGACAATAGCCGGCTCTGTTTTGACCAGAGCCGAACCCGTCCTGGCCAGAGGCGAGTCTGTTTTGACCAGAGGCGAGTATGTTTTGACCAGAGGCGAGTCTGTCTTGACCAGCGGCGAGTCTGTCTTGACCAGCGGCGAGTCTGTCTTGACCAGATGAGACTCCGTCCTGGCGACAGGCGACTCTACCCTGGTGCAGGACAGTGGTGAGTTTGACCGGTCGGCGCCATGACCGGAGCCTCTGCGGCCGGAGCGCCAGTGCAGGTCGCTCACGGACGCCACGGTGGTGGAGCGATTCACGCTGACCCCGCTGCCGGCCGCCCAGCTGTGCCGGCTCTGGTGCGACCGAGCACCGCCCAGACGCTGGTCGGTCGTCCGCCGGATGACGTCATAGTTGGTGTGTCCCGTCGGCGTGTCGCTGCGGGAGTACAGCTGATACCTGCCCGCAGGACACCGTGTTGTTAATAACACCGAGCAGTAGTTCAGCAGCGCCCACGAGGCATGTAGCCAATGCATGCATTCTAGAAGCGTGCTGTGCTTGAACTATGCTTACATCTGGTGAGTATGTGAAATGATTAGGAGAAGCTTAAAGGGTCAGACATTTCGTCACGCTCCTCAGTGTACCTACAGCCTTCGCATTTCCGTGAATAATGACAGCACCGATAGCATACCCGAAGGTCATCGGACATCGGTGCTAATGAGGCCAGAATGCTGTTGATTTAATTTCCACACATTCATCGGGGAAATATGATGCTGTGTTTAGGGTACGCATTCACAGGTAGCTATTATATTAGCAGTAGTAATCACAGTTGCATTTCACAGATAGCCGTTACATTGAGAGTAGTAATGAGAAATACGGTTAAAGTAAACAGCTGATGTATACAACAGGACGTGGAGGGGAGGGACAGGAACCCCAGCCCTCCGTCACACACACTCACCTTTCGTGATCTTAACCGTTAGTCTCATGGTACAAAATGGCCCTGCTCCCCCCCCCCATTCCACTTTTCACCAGGGTTACAACACCCCTGGTGTATACCACAATACCCTGATAATACGAAACCGGGAAATGTCAAGGTCAAACCTCAAGGTCAATGCTTAGGTTGAATTTTTTAAAGTTTCGTTTTGTCGCTATGGGTTAAAGTTGCCCAAGTAGGTGTCATTCGACGTGGTTGGCCGTACGATATCAAAAAGTTGATAAATCTATATAATTTCAAAGAACAGAGGTCGAAATGATCTTCGGCGTCCTCGCATTTTTTGTTTTCACCCAAACCTAACCGAATCTGATATCAAGCGATAGTCCGTGGTGAACATTTGAGTAACATTTCAAACCGGGACATGTCAAGTTTAAAGGTTTAATTGAGTTCTTCGATAGCCTCGCGTTTCGTCGCTGTGACCTATTTTTCAGAAAATTAGTGTCATTCGACGTCGCGTGTTGTGTGGTATCAGCAAGTTGATAATTCGAAATAATTTCAGCGGTCCAATGTCAAGCTGATTTATTCGGTCGTCTCGCATTTTTTTCGTTTTCGCCCAAGGCTACCCAGATCCACTATAAAACGATAGTCCGAGGTGAAATGGTGACTAACATTTTGAAACCGGTACATGTCAAGGTCAAACCTCAAGGTCAAAGGTTAGTTTGAATTTTTTGCTGTCCTCACGCTTCGTCACTATGGCTTTAATTCCGATAAAGTGGGTGTCATTCGACGTGCCGTGAGGTACTCTAGCAGACTGTTCAGAAATAAAAACGAATTTTCAAGGTCAATGGTAGAACTCATTTCTTCGGTCACCTCGCGTTTCCCCCAATGCTACCCAAATTTTGCAAGCGATAGCCCGCGGTCAAAACTCGAGGAACATTTCAAACTAGGACATGCCAAGTCAAACCTCAAGGTCAAAGGCTAGTTTGAATTTTTCAAACTCATCGCGTGTCGTCGCTACGGCTTCAATTTGTATGAAGTGGGTGTAATTCGACGTTGCTTACCGTACGGTATCAGAAAGTTGATAAATCAAAATAATTTCGACTGTGTCAAAGGCCCGGTATGTGTACAATGATTTAATGTAATATCGTAACAAGAGGCTCAAATCTCATTTTATGTGGCCATTGTGATAGCAGGCACTCATATCCTATTTGATTAGTAGCTTCTCCAAGAAATCCGTGATAACCTGCTCGGGGTGCGCTCTCATTTCTGGCTTTTGACTTACATGTTGTATTGCTGTTCCGGACATACCTATAAAATATAGAACCGTTTTTTCAAGTTTCTTCTTAATGGTTCAAAGAATTTGTGAAATTTTCCAGAGAAACCACTGTAAGTGCGGACGATTTTATAACCAGCCGGAGTTCATAACCGCGAGAGAGCAATGTTGTAATCAGGGGTGACTTCAGAAATTGTAATTCCAACGCTAGATTCGAACAACTCTGAACATAAGAAAAACATGAATTCCAAAAATAATATAATTATGCTCATGTTAGTACTTACAGACCTCGTTGCTGTGCGTGTATTGCAAAGGCTGCTGTCTTAACAGGTAGCACGCCAGACGAAGCCCCTAGTCATGGCTGTGCCTTACTACACATCTGGCATGCATACGCAGAGTTCCACTCCCAACCCGACGCACCTATGCAGTACTTCACCGGTCACCCCTGACCTAACACACGTGGGCGGAGTTCCACTCCTAACCCGACGTACATGTACAGTACTTCACCGGTTATCCATGACCTAACTTCTGACCTAACGTGCCTACGCGGCACTCGATGCCTGCCCTGACGTTCCAGGAAGTGCTCCACCTCTGACCTGACGTGCCAGGCAGTGCTCCATTCCTGACCTGACGTACCATGACAGTGCTCCATCTCTGACCTGACGTGCCATGGCAGTGCTCCATCTCTGACCTGACGTGCCGTGGCAGTGCTCCATCTCTGACCTGACGTGCCGTGGCAGTGCTCCATCTCTGACCTGACGTACCATGACAGTGCTCCATCTCTGACCTGATGTGCCAGGCAGTGCTCCATCTCTGACCTGACGTGCCGTGGCAGTGCTCCATCTCTGACCTGATGTGCCAGGCAGTGCTCCATCTCTGACCTGACGTGCCATGGCAGCGCCCCAAATCTGATCCGACGTGCGGTGCAATGCTCTATCTCTGCCCTCAGCTTCCTCCGTGTTACTGAATCTCTGACTTGAGGTACCTCCACGGTACTGTATCTCTCACCTGAGGCACCTCCGCGGTACTGTATCTCTGATTTGAGGTACCTCCACGGTGCTGTATCTCTCACCCGAGGCACCTCCGCGGTACTGTATCTCTGATTTGAGGTACCTCCACGGTGCTGTATCTCTCACCTGAGGCACCTCCGCGGTACTGTATCTCTGATTTGAGGTACCTCCACGGTGCTGTATCTCTCACCTGAGGTACCTCCGCGGTACTGTATCTCTGACTTGAGGTGCCTCCACGGTGCTGTATCTCTCACCTGAGGTACCTCCGCGGTACTGTATCTCTGACTTGAGGTGCCTCCACAGTGCTGTATCTCTCACCTGATGTACCTCCGCGGTACTGTATCTCTGACTTGAGGTGCCGCAGCGGTAGTGTACGCTCAGATGTGACGTGCACATGCGGTACTGCATGTCCTGGTCTGACAAACTTGTGCGGTACTCCATCCCCTGACCTAGCGTACATGCCCCACCTCCTCCGTTCAACGAATCTTCAGATGAATGCGTTCCTCCAGGAACCTTCACGGTGGCGCCCCTTCGAGGAAATGTGCCTCTCCAGACGAGCCCCCCCCCCCCCTCGTAAAGATTCCTGGATCCGCCCTGCCTCCGCGGCGCTTCCTGGATCCCTAACCTGAGATACCTCTGCCGTACTGCATCCTTGATCTGGGGTACCTGTGCGGTATTCCACTCTCTGACCTGAGCTAACTCCACGGTACTCCACTCTCTAACCTGAGCTACCTTCACGGTACTCCACTCTCTGACCTGAGCTACCTTCACGGTACTCCACTCTCTGACCTGAGCTGCCTTCATGGTACTTCACTCTGACCTGAGCTACCTTCACGGTACTTCACTCTCTGACCTGAGCTACCTTCACGGTACTCCACTCTCTGACCTGAGCTACCTTCACGGTACTTCACTCTCTGACATCAAGTACCTCCGCGGTAGGTAGCCTGCTGACCGGCCTCACCTGCGCGGTACGCCGGTGCTGCTGACAAGTCTGGTGGCGCCGCCTGTGTAGTATGTTGGCACTGTCGACAGGTCATAGGCACGGCCCAGCGTGGAGCCGTAGCTGAACGGTGACGTCACGCCACTGTACTTGGAGCCGGATGAGACGCCGAAGCCCGGCCGGCGGTACGTGCTCATGGCGATGTTCCCTGGCGGCGGCAACCTGCAACAGACCGACACAGTCACGCTCCGGCCGGCCGACAGCTGTGACGTCATTATGACGTCATTGGGACGGCGCTTTGACGCGCTGAGCTGGCGGCGAGCGGCGTGACGACAAATGGCGCATGTCGCCATACAGTCTAAATCTGGCGCCTGAACCATGCGACGATGGTCGGCCGTAATGCCGCCAAAGACCGTCCTGTCACTGCGGCGCAACACTGATAAAACCAGCATAACGCGCCAGCACGTGTGCGGCACGAGCGAGAGCAAGAGGCGGGCGACGTGGCTGCAGGGCCTCGGGCACAAGATCAAGGATCCTAGCGTTGTAGCACAACACCTGTGGGATTATCTCAGCTTCCTTATCTCCGCAGCTCGTGGAGCTGCGTCGAATTCTGAAATAGCTATCATAATTTCGGAAATAACTACAATCCATTTAGACTGTTCGGTACACTGCTTTTGAATCTGGACTACGAGTCACATAGATAGAGAAGCTCAATTTCAGAACTAGTGTCTGCAATTTCGGCATAGGCAGATTGAAAGTTAATTCGCTTCAGCCGAAATTGCCTACAATATTGGCGAAATTAGACTTCTCTACCGATCTTGTCGAAATATGTCAGTGCCATCATGTGTCAAGTTTCTTCCTGTTTCATAGATCTTTCAATCAGTTTTCGCCACATAGAACCGTTCAACGCAACAGCAGGTAAAACGCTGCGGTTCATCGCTCGGCCTCGGAGGATGCAAGTCGCCCAGCATGATGTCGTAACCACATGATCGGCGGCCGAGTCCACACAACTACCTGTGGGGCACGAGACAGCCACTAAATCCTTCCTTTGAGCATATATATATCGAGTACTACAGAGGAAATAAATAACCTACGCACAATTGCATTCGCAAATACCCACACGTACAAAATATCTGAAAAAGTGTGATGAGTTCAAGGGCGTCGCCACCGGGGGGGCAGTCCCCCCCCCCTGCCGTGAGACTGGGGGGGGGGGGGGCGCCGCCCCCCTGAAATTTCAGGAGGCCCCTATCCGGGAATGCACAGCAAAAAAAGTGAGCAAGGAGGCCGACGAGACATGAGAGGAGGCCTCCAAGACGTGAGAGGAGGCCCCTAATTTGAAGAAGGAGTCACCTAGGAGAGGATAGGAGGCCCCCAGGATTACAAAGGAGGCCCCAGTATTGAAAAGGATGCCCACAGGATTGCAAAAGAGGCCTCCAGGATCGCAAAGGAGGACTCCAGGATTGCAAAGGTGGCCCCCAGGAATGCAAAGGAGGCCCCCAGGATTGCAAAGGAGGCCCCAGGATTGCAAAAAAGGCCTCCAGGATTACAAAGAAGGCCCCAGGATTGCAAAAGAGGCCCCCAGGATTGAAAAGGAGGACTCCAGTATTACAAAGGTGGCCCCAGGATTGCAAAGGAGGCCCCCAAGATAGCAAAGGAGGCCTCCAGAAATGCAAAGGAGGCCCCCAGGAATGCAAAGGAGGCCCCCAGGATCGCAAAGGAGGACTTCAGGATTGCAAAGGAGGCCCTCATGAATGCAAAGGAGGCCCCCAGGGTTACAAAGGAGGCCCCCCAGGATTGGAAAGGAGGCCCCCAGGAATGCAAAGGAGGCCCCAGGATTGCAAAAAAGGCCTCCAGGATTACAAAGAAGGCCCCAGGATTGCAAAAGAGGCCCCCAGGAACGCAAAGGAGGCCTCCAGTATTACAAAGGAGGCCCCAGGATTGCAAAGGAGGCCCCCAAGATAGCAAAGGAGGCCTCCAGAAATGCAAAAGAGGCCCCCAGGAATGCAAAGGAGGCCCCAGGATCGCAAAGGAGGACTTCAGGATTGCAAAGAAGGTCCTCAGGAATGCAAAGGAGGCCCCCAGAATTGCAAAGGATGCCCCCAGGATTGCAAAGGAGGACTTCATGATTGCACAGGAGGCCCCCAGGAATGCAAAGGAGGCCCCAAGGATTGTAAAGAAGACCCCCAGGATTGCAAAGGAGGCCCCCAGGAATGCAAAGGAGGCCTCCAGGAATGCAAAGGAGGCCCCAGGAATGCAAAGGAGGCCTCCAGGATTACAAAGGAGGCCCCAGGATTGCAAAGGAGGCCCCCAGGAACGCAAAGGAGGCCTCCAGTATTACAAAGGAGGCCCCCCAGGATTGCAAAGGAGGCCCCCAAGATTGCAAAGGAGGCCTCCAGGATTACAAAGGAGGCACTCAGGATTGAAAAGGAGGTCCCCAATATTGCAAAGGAGGCCCCCAGGATTGCAAAGGAGGACTTCAGGATTGCACAGGATGCCCCCAGGAATGAACAGGAAGTCCCCAGGATTGCAAAGGAGGCCCCAGGATTGCAAAGGTGGCCCAATACGGGAAGGGAGACCTCAGAAAATGAGAGGAGGCCCAAAGACGGAATATAAAGCCAGTGGATATGAGATGAGGTTTCGGAGACGAAAAAGCAGTCCCTAAAACGGGTAAGGTTCCACCAAGATAGAAAAGGATGATCCTGAAAAGTGGCAGGAAGCACCTAATTCGGAAGAGGGCGATATAAGATTGGAAATGAGACCCTATGATAAACGAGGAAGCCCCTAAAATATGAGAGAAGGGCAATTAGATCAGAGGGATGGCTCCCAGGCGAGAAAGAAGGCTTCAAGACCGGTAAGAGAGTCCCCAGGAAATGACAAGGTAACTGAGATAGGGAAGGTTGCTTGTAATTTGGGAGAGGAGGTACCTGAGAGAGAACAGGAATCCACCAGGAGATAAGAGGCCACCCTTAAAATGGGCAAAGATATAATCAAAACGCAGAACAGGATGCTCCGAAGACGTGAGAGGAGGCCCCTAATTTGAAAAAGAAAGCCTCTAGAAGAGAAAAGGAGGTCCCTGCCGGACTCGAGAGGAGTCCCTCGAGATCGAGTAGGAGGTTTCCAGGGCCGAATGAAGCCCCGACGACCGGAAGGAATTCCCAGGAAATGAGAGAAGGCATTTAAGATGGGAGTGGCAGGTAGCAGGTATGGAACGAGGCGAGGTTTCCAAATTGAAGATCCCTCAAGACGGGTAAGCTTTGCGAGGACAAAGGAGGCCCACGAGGCGTGGCAGGAGGCCCCTAATTTGGCAGAGGATGCCCCTGGAACATGAGAGGAAGCCCCATGCCACGTTAAAGGGGCCTTAGGATGTGGGAGGAGGCCCTCCAAAACGGGAGAGGAGGACCATTGAATATGGAGGAGGGTAGGATGCACGAGAAGACGTCCAAAAGCCGGTAAAAAGGCTCCAGGAAATGAGGCGAGACCCCTAAGACGCGAGAGGAGGTCTATAATTTGCAAGAAGCCCCTGAAATGCCAGGAATCGTGCCGGGGTACTTGAAAATCACGATATGGGCCCAAAAAGATCCGGCCCGGGCCCCTGAATATCACGCTGAGCCTAGGGGTACAAGAAATTCACGCTCGGACCATGAAAATCACGCTAGGGGCACGATAGGTAGTACCGTTCCCCAACAGTATCATTGGGACACAAATGAAGCCGGGGCAACGAAAAACAATCCGGACATGGATAATCACTCCGGGGCCCCAACAAGGACGCCAAAAGCATCAAAAACGTATTGGACACCCACAAAGTGTCTAGGTCGCTAAAACTCGAGCTAGGGATCCAAGCAAATGACGTCGGGCATAAAGGATAACATTGGACTAGAAAAAAGTCGCGTCGCAGCCCTTGAAAATCTCACTGGACCACAAAAGGTCGCGCCTGGACCCAAAAGGTTACAGCTGCCCCAAAAAATCAATTATCAACAGGAATGTCACTCTGCTCCACAAAAAAAATCGGGTCAAAGTCCCTCCAAAACCCGTTGGGCACCGGAAAAAAACGTGTCAGGGCACCGAAAAAATCGCACCTGGAAACCGAAGAATCGTACCAGGACCGAAAAATATCGCATGAAGACCTTTAAGAAAATAGAATTCGATGTCCAAAAGTTCACACCGAGTCTCGATAGAATCGACCCCAGCACCGGCAAATTAAGAACAGGTCCGGAAAAAATTGCCCGGAGGGCATTTATACTCCGAAAGGTGCCATCGGCTGAAAAAAAAAGTCCTTTGGCGGCCGCAGTGACATATCAAAAGGGCAAATGCCCCCTCCCTCCTAAGAGGGGTATGCTCCCAAGAATCGAGCCGAGGCCCCCAAAAGTCGCGCTGGGGCCACACAAATTCGCGTCGGTCCACCAGAATTCGCATAGAGACTCCTAGCAAATACGCCGGGCCCCAGAAAACTCGCTCCGAGGCACAAAAATCTGCAACAGGAACCGCCGAGATCGCGTTGGGGTCACAGCTAGGTACAACGCGCCCCGCAAACTCGAACCGGTCCCACCAAATTTCGCGCTCGGACCCACAATTCCCATCGGTAGTACACAAATTGGTCTGGGCATAACAAATTAACGTCGGGGCTGCCAACAATTGGAGTCTAGGGCCCCATATAGGCACCGTATGACCCCCAAAGTCGCATCGGTATCCGAAAAATAAAGCCGGAGCCCTCCAAAATAAGGAGGGATTCCAAAAAGCCCAGGTCAGGACAATGGTTCTGGAGCACGGAACATGTCATCAGATGCCTTGATAAATCGCGTACGGCATCGAAAAACATACCGGAGCTCGAAGAAAATCGAGGTGAGATACAAAAACATTGCGCCAGGGACTCGAAAAAATCATGCCGGGATTTGGAATTTAAAGGAAATTCAGAAGAGATCCACAAAATCGCTTTGAGCCCAGATAACTGGCGTTGGGTCCCGGAACCACGCGCCTGGACGCGATAAGTCGCGATAGGACCCAGAAAAAGCCCCGAAATCGTACAGGGACACCACAAATGTGCGTCAGAAGCCCCAAATGAACACAGCGGGACCCTAAGAGCACAACGAGGACCGAGAATGCGATTGGCCCTCCAAAGCGCAGTCTCGCAATAAGCGACAGGACCCGAAAACATGTGTTGTAACCATAACTATATATACCGGGAACTCTAAAAAACATCATTAAAAAAAAACACCGGAAGCTCTCAAGGCATACAGGGACCATATGACTGCACAAGGGCCTGAAAAGAGGCTGGGGCCGCAAAAAGCAACATGGTCCGAAACGAACAAAAATGCCGGGCGCTAAGTAAACACATCGAGATCTTTGAAAGCGTCCCGACAACTAAAAAGTCTTCGGTGCACAAAAAGCAACAAACCCTAATACGAGCAGTAGTTTCGAAAATGCGTTGGATCTCTAACAAAAATGGATTGGAGCCCTAAGACACATCCGTAGACGAAGAAATACGAAACGGGTTCAAAGAAGTACACTCAGGCTGGGCCTCGGTTCGGTAGCCAACCTGGAAGCATGTTTAATCAAAGATATGAGGTGAATCAAAGCTCAGCGGGTATCCGTATTTCTTTACCATAAAATATGGGAAGTAGGGAACTAAGGATCGAATTTAAGTCATCGAATTTTCGCAGCGAACGACCATACGAAGCATTTTATCACGTCAGATATGGCACAAGTCTATTATGTGGCAATAATTAGCAAAGCGAAGGAGGCCCAGCAGAATCCGTAGCATCGCACGAAGTGTGGCGAATGCGCCGAATGCGCAAGATGGGTATGCACGAGCAATAACGTTGGAGTCGTGGCGACCGGGCACTATGAACCGGAATGTCTGAAATTGGGAAATTGTATATTTTAAAGTGATTTGCGTAGGTGTAATTTCAGCAGTGCGAGGTGACTTGTCAAGGGATACCAAAATAATACATTCGAAGAGGGTGGGGGAGCTAGGGTTGAAATTAGACGAATCAGAAACGATAGTGATAGATTAGTCCCCTCCATAGGATAATCCAGTCGATCACTAATTATTGTATTTAAAATGGTCCCCTTTGACAAAATAGTGGTCTAAATCGGAAAACTTACGTCCATGGAGCAAGGTCAACATTTCTGGAGAAAATTCCCCGTCACAAACATACAAAACAACACCAATGCCCCATATTAAATGGGAGGAACAATGTTTTAAAACGTATTTTCTTCCTACAAAGTTGTCTTCTGTGATTACAGCCTGCATGATTAAAGCTTCCCAGCTTCAGTACCTTCTCAACGACACAATTTACAAAACGGTGCAGCACAGCGATAACCATGGGCGTGAAGGCGTGTAATTGGAAGGTTTTGCATTATTTATGCATTATCATTGTTACATTGTTACATTGCCATTGATGCATTGTTGTTCAATGCTTGTTCTTGCCGTGAATTTATTCGCGGAGGATTTATTATCTTAGCTTCTGTGCCAAGTGCCTTGCAGCCAGCACTAAATGTTATAAGAAAAGAAGAAATAAATCCCTAAGATGACGATCAGAAAACCAATTCAATTCACTTCTCGTTGTCGCATCCGCGAAATTGTCGTTCGAGGACTGAGAAATGATCGTTTAAGCTTGTTTATGAGATCAAGCTGGTGGGAATTACTAACAGTAGTGATGAACCTAGCTATATTCAGTTAAACTTGGTGGACATAGAAGTGGGTTGATCAATGGGATATCTTTCAGATATGCTCAGCACGAGCCCCACCAGCTCGCTACAATCTAGAGGCCAGTGGGAAGATTCTTCTCGTCGATAAAGCATAAAGATATTGGTTTGTTTTGGCACTGACGTATTTATCCACATTTGCTTATTTATAACCTGGTATGGCTTAGTTCTCAGCGAAAAAAAATGATTCTTGCTATTGCGTTTTGCGTAAATGATGCACCATGCCAAGAACAAACAAGACATCAATATGAAATCATGTTCCCATTCGGGAACCATGCTAAGAGATTAAAGCAATAGGAGGCCCTAACACAGGACCTCCTGGAACAGTGTAATTTGTCAAATATTTCCCAGAATAGAACAGGTGCCAAGGAAAAAAGCAGTGCTAAAGAAATGTCTTGGACGTTACTTTATGGAATTATACAAATCAAACGAAAATTGAAGACAGAATCTGGTTCATATAATTCATAAAGATAACTTAAAAAAGTCTACCTTGCCATATAGATGTCATTGTTGATGATATATGGCAACACAGAAAGGTATGATGTGCCTGAATGAATGTGTTTTTTTTCTTCTTTTTTTGTGATGGATTATTTTGTTAGGTTCGTATTCACCCATGCATATTCTGTTTTAAAATATATATATTTTTTTAAACAGTGGAGGCCCCCTTTTGGGGAACAGGAGGCCCCCTATGAACATTGCCCCCCCCCCCCCTGGAAGAATTTCGTGGCGACGCCACTGGATGAGTTCCATCCAGGTAGGGGTGAATGCAGCAATTTTGATCAAAGGGGAGGCACTTGTTTTCGAGGTGCGCCATTTCTCCCGAGGGGCGCCTTTTCTACTGTGAGAGGCACCATCGGCTAAAGGAAACTGTTTCAGCGGATGGGAAAAGGAGAGGGTTCACTCTAGTTCATTCTAGCATACTGGAGGGGTGCCTTTTCCAGTCGAAGGGGCGCCACATCTCTACCGAGCGGGGTGGCACATGCGCATCCAGTTTCCCTGGATCCACCACCACATCCAGGGTGCGGGACTGTCCCCAGCCACGAATTTGTTATTGGCACACATATCAGGCTGATCCTTCCATTTCCCTCTTGGCATTTGCCAATTGTATCTGCACCTTGGTCCTCGTGACACAAGTTCTTGCTCGGCCAAGATATACGACAGGGTAAAAAAATACACAGTATGCAATATGTATATTGTAAAACTGGATAAAAATGCAGAAAAGTTGATGTTCAAGTTATCTATAACGACTTGTGATCAAAAATACAACACCCGGCATCTCGCCTACACCAGTCGGCGACAGCTTTTGATGACGTCGTAGATTGAGGAAATGTAGGGAATGGGAAGTGGGAACATACCAATTATATCAATATACACGCATGTATATGTACAAACACCTAATTGTTCCATGGTTTCCGACACCAAAAACAATAGCTGAACCTATTCAAAATATTTTACCTTCCGGCTGAACTTTGGAATGTCTAGTCTCATCGTGTATCATGTTTAGCCGCCTGCACCCTGTTTTTCAGGACTGGTGCAAAAATAAGTCTTTCCTTTTCCCTCTTTGCCCGACCCACAGGGTAAAATGGGACAGAGGACGGGGCAATGTGGGGTAACTAGCACATGCTACTCTAGCGAAAATGTGACTGTTCGTTAGCTGGATATCAGCAGTTATATAGATCAGTTTTCTGGAATTCATTTTTTATTGAGGAAAGGAAATACAAAACCTGCAATAATCTATTTATTTTTCTAGTCAGCGAGGTAAGCAAGTTGCGACAAGGTTTTCTTCGGTTTTGATTCCTTGTTATTGGAAAAAAATAGGCTAAGCTAAAAGGCGGGAAAATTTCTAGAGTTATTGAGCTTAGGCTGTTTTTTTAAAAATAATTTTCATTGCAAAAAAATGTTTGTTGAACATCACACTGGTTCCACACATGGGTAATCAATGTTTACCTTGTCAACCCTTGAAAACCGCCCCCGAAAACGGGGTACCCTGTTTTGCCCTTTCCTTCACATGCCACTATGCCCCAAGCTACACAATTAATTAGTGGAGAATACCGTCATGCCTGAACACGACGCTGGATACAAAAATTGCAATATGAGAGACTAATAAAGAAGCCTCCAGTGTAACATCAATTTCACAGCAATAGGAGACTTATAAGCTTACAACGGCTGAAATAACATTCAACCATGAGAAATAATAAAAATGCGTGCCATGCCAATTTCACGCCCGCTCGGTTGTTTTGCTACATCAGAAAAGAACGACAATTGGGTTCTGTGAACAACTATTATTTGGCAATAGTGACACCAGTGACACCAGTGACATTAGTCGCAATACTGATCTATGGGTAACTACGAAATCTCATTTGGCCTCGTTACCCAATTTTGCGCATTCTCCCTGCCCGTACATAAAATAACGCGTAATATAGAGCAATATTTGTGTTCAAATTCAGTCGAGCTATGTTTCTACAAACTCAGAACATTCCGGTGTACCTTGCGCCAACACGGAAATTCAAGGCCAGAAAACACAATGATTTAGTGGCAGGTTTTTAATGCGAGCTTTCTCCTGCAAAACTGGTGAGAATCTGTCGACACCTATTGGCCGCTAGCAACGCGAGCTGCCTTACATCCCGTCGAGTCATGTTGCGCAGATTGCGTTTCCTGTGGAGCATATTCATGTGCTTCTGGATGCCACAGGTGACCGTTCTTTCATTGGTCGGCGACAGGCTAGCACCTTTGCTTGTGCTGTGTCCTATGCTTGATGGCATGAATAAGTTACAGAAGACATCACGACTACCCGTCTCTCGGGCAAAACGAGATGGTGCTGATTTGACCCGATTATCCTATGTTTATGTCTATCAAACAGGTCTCAAATTAAGCACTGTTGGCGTGGATTAGATCATCCAAAACAATTGCAATATTGCAATTGTTGAACAAAAATTGATATTTATTCATTTTCACACTGCAATACAGATGTATATTGGACGATGTCATGGAAAAGTCTCTCACTCAGTATGGAAAAGACCTCCCATTTGCCCCACTGTCTGGTTCAAAGGGACGGTTACTCAACGCCCGATGGCTCCTGGATAGTTTGTTTCCTCTCTGGAGGGTTTGTTTCCTCTCTGGAGTGTTTGTGTCCTCTCTGGAGGGCTTGTTTCATATCGGCGCTCAGTCTTCGTGACCAGTATCAATCCTGTTCAGATAGTCTCCGTCGAGCCCATTGCCATCACCGGAGCTCACCTCGGCGAGGTCCAAATTCTTCTCACCGTCTGCGGGGGTGGCCAAAACGGCTAACGGCCAACCGTGTCAAGGTTAACGAGGCCACACCGATCAGGGCCGGGTGGTGATCAGCAGGACGCCAACTGTCACACAGTCGTGTCGCTGATGTCTCCATGATGTCCCCATCAGCGTCTGTTGTCACGGCGGCCACCATCAGCGGCCACCACTGACCGACCCACTGTGGTCGGCCACAGCCACACCTCCACTACTGACCGACCACTGTGGTCGGCCACGGCCACACCTGTACCACTGACCGACCCACTGTGGTCGGCCACGGCCACACCTGCACCACTGACCGACCCACTGTGGTCGGCCACGGCCACACCTGCACCACTGGCCGATCCACTGTGGTCGGCCACGGCCACACCTGTACCACTGACTTATCCACTGTGGTCGGCCACGGCCACACCCCTGCACTACTGACCGACCCACTGTGGTCGGCCACGGCAACACCTGCACCACGAACCGACCCACTGTGGTCGGCCACGGCCACACCTGCACCACTGACCGACCCACTGTGGTCGGCCACGTCCACATGCGCCACGGACCGACCCACTGTGGTCGGCCACGGCCACACCTGCACCACTGACCGACCCACTGTGGTCGGCCACGGCCACACCTGCACCACGGACCGACCCACTGTGGTCGGCCACGGCCACACCTGCACCACTGACCGACCCACCGTGGTCGGCCACAGCCACACCTCCACTACTGACCGACCACTGTGGTCGGCCACGGCCACACCTGTACCACTGACCGACCCACTGTGGTCGGCCACGGCCACACCTGCACCACTGACCGACCCACTGTGGTCGGCCACGTCCACACATGCGCCACGGACCGACCCACTGTGGTCGGCCACGGCTACACCTGCACCACTGACCGACCCACTGTGGTCGGCCACGGCCACACCTGCACCACTGACTTATCCACTGTGGTCGGCCACGGCCACACCCCTGCACTACTGACCGACCCACTGTGGTCGGCCACGGCAACACCTGCACCACGGACCGACCCACTGTGGTCGGCCACGGCCACACCTGCACCACTGACCGACCCACTGTGGTCGGCCACGGCCACACCTGCACCACGGACCGACCCACTGTGGTCGGCCACGGCCACACCTGCACCACGGACCGACCCACTGTGGTCGGCCACGGCCACACCTGCACCACTGACCGACCCACTGTGGTCGGCCACGGCCACACCTGCACCACTGACCGACCCACTGTGGTCGGCCACGGCCACACCTACACCACTGACCGACCCACTGTGGTCGGCCACGGCCACACCCCTGCACTACTGACTGACCCACTGTGGTCGGCCACGGCCACACCTGCACCACTGACCGACCCACTGTGGTCGGCCCGTCGTCTGTAGGAACAGCCACGGCCACACCTGCACCATAAAAATGTGGTAGGAAGAAGTGTGATGGCTAGAAATGTAGTGGCAATACATGCACTGGCAAGAAATATAGTCGCAAGCAATGTAATGGCAATAAATCTAGTGGCAAGAAACGTAGTGACAAGAAATGTAGTGGCAAGAAATGTAGTGACAAGCAATGTAATGGCAATAAATATAGTGGCAAGATGTTTTGTGGTAAGAAATGTAGTGGCAAGAAATGTGGCAAGAAATGTGGTGACAATAAAGGTAGTGTCAAGAAATGTAGTGTCAAGAAATGTAGTGCTAAGAAATGTAGTGTCAAGAAATGTAGTGGCAAGAAATGTGGTAGCAAGCGTCTGTCGGTGACGGCGTGGCTCACGCAGCCATGGTTCGGCTACAACACAGCTTCCTTGCCGCCACTCGTCTGCCGATGGTGACAATGAGTGGCCACCTGCTGGTCTGAAGCACTATCTGTGTATCACCTCTCGCAATTAGTGTACTCGTTTAGCGGGCTCCAGTGGCGTATGAAACGGGGCCTGGGCGGTGGGGGCGGCAGTTACACCATATCCTCGACCTCGGGATATATTTAACATGACGTGTCGTTTAGGCGTCGCACGGAAATAATCAACTTTAAAATATGTTTCTGTCCCCCAGCTCTGGGTAAGCTCTACGCACATGACTAGTCCGTTGTGAAATCCAAACATCGTTGTTGCAAATGGCAGACTATTGAGGCACCTTTAGCAACTCAAATCACCCGATAGCCATTCCCAGTGTTAGTCGAAGCCTATTATCACGAGCGATCTTGTGTCCGTGACCGATTTCAAGCCATAATAATTAATTAAGTAGCGCAGGCTTTCGTGATTTATCATCTCACCAAACTCTCGCTTAATGAATCAGTCGGCCGCCACCTTTGATTAGAATCCAAGAATCCAGCTAAGACAACACTTCTCTGAAGTTCTTCGCATATCATGACTCACTACACACACAGACACACACACAACATCCTAGCTAAGTCTCCAGTGCGCGCAAACGCAAATGGGTGTGTGGCACCTACAGCGAATCATTGGTTGACACTAATCGTAAGACTGGTTGTGATCCATCAATTAATGTTTTATAAGTGCTCCATCACTGCAACGAAGAGCAAGATTTGTTTGAATCGGGCTTGCTGGTTCTGAGGTATCATGCCGTCCAGCAGCTTTGTGGTCCCGTCTGCCGCCCAACAGCTATGTGGTCCAGTCTGCCGTCCAACAGCTCTGTAGTCCAGTCTGCTGCCCAACAGCCCCCCCCCCCCCTCTGGTCCAGTCTGCCGTCAAACGGCTCTGCACCCAGGGGTGTACACAGGGTTATGTATGCTAATGAGACCATTGGCCCTCTTCAATCATTGGTTTGACCCCCTCAGAAATTGATTTGGCCCCGAATCATGCTGAAGTTTGACCATCGGCCAATGTGCATAAACTAGATACAAATGGTTTTCGAGGCAGCATTGGCCATCAAAAAGTCATTTCGGCCCCCGACCAATTTCCGAACGTGATACCCATGTTTGCACTCCTTTCTGAAGCCCAACAGTTTTTTAGTCCCGTTTTCCGGCCAGTAGTGTCGGCCCTTTCTGTCGGGCAGTCATGTACTTGTGACGCTCTTTAGGGCTGTCCAGTGACTGTGTCCTGACTGTTGAGCCGGCCGGTGCTGAGGCCCAGTCTGTAGGGCTGGCCGGTACCGAAACGATGTATGTAGGGTAGGCCGGTCGGTGCTGAGACGATGTATGTAGGGCCGGCAGGTACCGAAACGATGTATGTAGGGTTGGCCGGCCGGTGCTGAAGCCCAGTCTGTAGGGCCGGCCGGTACCGAAACGATGTATGCAGGGTAGGCTGGCCGATACCGAAACTATGTATGTAGGGTAGGCTGGTCAGTGCTGAAACGATGTATGTAGGGCCGGCCGGCCGGTGCTGGGACGATGTCTGTAGGATCGGCCGGCCGGTGCTGAGACGAAGTCTGCCGGTGCCGAGACGATGTCTGTAGGGCCGGCTGAACGGTGCTGAGACGATGTATGTAGGGTCGGCCGGCCGGTGCTGGGACGATGTCTGTAGGATCGGCCGGCCGGTGCTGAGACGAAGTCTGCCGGTGCCGAGACGATGTCTGTAGGGCCGGCTGGCCGGTGCTGGGACGATGTATGTAGGGTAGGCCGGCCGGTGCTGAGACGATGTCTGTAGGGCCGGCCGGCCGGTGCTGAGACGATGTCTGTAGGGCCGGCCGGCCGGCGCTGGGACGCTGGCTTGCGGCCACCTTGGCAGGCGCCGCCGTCCGAGCTATCCGGGAGAAATAGCGGCGCGGGTGCCGACGGCCACCGAGCTCCCAGGCCCTGAGTAATCGGTGACGTCAGACGCATGCAGATGGGCGTGTGGTCGAGATATGACGCCTCTCACGAGATCTGATCAGCGTCAGTTTTCAGGGACAGTACGGCCGAAATACAGCGTGGTTGCCACAAGATGACGAAACGCGTATTTCCCATGTAAAATATGTACGTCAAAAATACCAACTTACGCGCTGGTAGTCTTCTAACAAACATACATCAAATGAGAGGGGGACTCACGCACCATCTCAAGACCTATATGGCCGATCACAGCCAAATTTGGCACTATGTTGGCGGGAACGATGAAGTCCAATAATGAAACATGGCAGTCGCCCAGATCAGGTCAATTATCAACTATTCCGAGTCCAGGTGATGACAATGCCAGGTTTCTAAGGCACATGTAGTGATGTTGAACACTTTTTATGACCAAAATATGTACTGATCGGTTAATTTCTGGAAATGACAGGAAATTTTGGAAATGAAAGTCGCCAAGTATCTCCCTACCACGACATTGCCCCTCTCTCCTTTGTGATTGGCTTTCATCCTCCCTATCAATACCCGGTCAACCAAAATCCAGCCATATCGCATGGAACTTGTCCTGATAAGGAGCCGCACCTCCGCCAAACTTCCTTCTCTATTTCTCCTTCTACCTCCATCTCCTCTCTCTCTCTCAATCTCCCTCCCTTCCGTGATCAGGCTCCATATGCCATCACTTGGGTCCTTCGCCAACTGAAAAATATGCGATGCCAAGAACCGGAGTCTGGTGACTTGGCTATTGATGAAGTTGAAGAAGCCGAGTGCAAGCGGATGCACGAAATCCAGACGGACACCTTTAGCACAGAGATGAACCATTGCTGTCACTCTATTAGTCCTAATAGAGGGACAGCAATGCTACGCTTGGCGACCCTCCGCCTACCGTCGGAAGGAGTTACGGTGTGGTGTCGTGGGGAAGTTTGGATGGAGCAAATATGTCCGTTGGCCGTGAAGTGGGTGGTGCCCCGGCGGTACACAGTGATCACCGGAGCTTGCTCGGCCACATCCGGCTCCCACGCTGTCACGGGGTCGCCCGGCGGAAATCACCGCTTAGCTGGCCAGAGGCCGGTCTATCTGGGGTCGGACACATCCCTGGCTGATCCTCTGGTCCTTGATGAGAGGGGGCTTCATATATTCCAAAATTCATCACTTCCAAATTGATAGTTGCTTCCAAAAATTGCAATCAAACTTCCGAAACAGCCCGGAATGGAGGCGTTCATAGCTTCCAAAGTTCATAGCTTCCAATTTGGAAGTTCATTTCCAAAGATTGAAAGGTTAGGCTAGATTAGGTTCAGCTAGGCTAGGTTCCTATCCGGGCTGTTTTGGAAGTTATGCACTTTGGAAGATATGAACTTTGGAAGCTATGAACGCCTCCTGCTTGGGCTGTTTTCCAAGTTCTTTTTCCAATTTTTTTTTAATTAAGCATCCGGTTTGAAGGTTAAAACATTGAGACATGGACATGGACTTTGGAAGGTATGGCACGCACGCTTCTTGATATGCCAGGTAGGTTGAAAATAATTGGTAAAAATTGAAAAGTAATTGGCAAAGGCGAATAACTTGCACTAACAGGTGTTAATTTGATAGTTATTTGAGCTTTAGGGCGCTTCGAGCACTAATAGGTGTCAGCAGCGCACGCTTGAGAAGTGATATCAATTACATTATTGCAGTTGGGTCCAGTTTCCCATTTTCATCACCATATAGCCCCCCTAAAAAAAATAAAGGTGAAGGTAATGGCCACGGAAAATCTACGTGTTCTCTTTACTCACTTGCAATGGTACATTTTCACAGTGGTTAGTTCGTCTTTCAAAAATGCATAGGTTTAACAAGTTATATTGCTTTTACTTGACCACGACCTACGCAAGCTAATGCAGTCTAACACAAAGATCCAAACTCATTTTGCCTACGATGATCTGTAAGAAGCCAAAGGCACCCATATCAGATCCTTCCTGCACTCGGACGTGGCCCTACCTGCTTTCTGCGATGCAATGCTCGGATGCCCGCCGGGTCCGTACATCTCATTTGGAAGTTTTGAACGATACCTATTTGACCCATTGTGACCTCCAAAGTCGTGTTTCTATGCTTGGTCTCAAATGTTCTCGCAATTGTATTGTTATAGACAATTGTTGCAACTGCCGCGATTGGTGTTTCTGAAGCTTAAAGTTCCCAGTCAACACCGCTGGATACTATTACAAGACAGCTTAATATTATCGTTGGTTCGTTTTTAAACCTGAATCGGCGATGCGCACCTTTAATGTTCTATATATGATCTCTGGGACTTTATCTGTGACTCATGGTTACATTTCAATCTGTGATCACGAATACTTACCTCAATAAAATGCAGCTAGTTGTCTCAGAAGCGTGAAGGCCTGAGACACCGTCCTGGGTACTGTTCAGGAACGCCGCCGCCCAGCACGGCCGGAGGACACTGCCCAGGAGCACAGGAGTGTGCGGTCGCGAGGCACACCCGCAGAGCACGTCCGCGCAGCACAGCCAGAGGACACCGTCTGCCGAGCGCGACCGCGGAGCACAGGCACGAGTACGGCCGCCCGGGCCGGCAGGCTCGGAAATAGCCAGGCGGCTGGCCGGCTGGCCGGCTGCCCGTCCGGGCGGCGTCAGTGTGGCTGTCGGAGCGACAGCAACTCCAGTCGGCGGCCGAAGCTGATCACTGACAGGTGCAGCACGGGCAGCTGGACAGGTACAGCACAGCTGCAGCTCACTCCCCCCCCCCCAGTCACTGCCGGCCGCAGCACATGCCCTGTAGACAGAGCCCTGGTTCTGCCCCCCCCCACCCGTCACCATCGGCACAGTCTGACCGGCAGGAGCAGGTGACACGTCGATACAGCTCTCATATTATATACCCCCTTACCCATACCAGCCAAACCTACGGCACATGCGTTGGTCAATGATGGATCAAAAAGACAGTACTGCATGCACTGTCACCCCAGTGAGCAACGCGCTTCGGTTCCCACGGACCGAGCATAGGAAGAACATATCAATGATCACGATCCAGTCACTGACGAACCCAAAAGCGACTGTGAGCGCCGTGACACCCTTGATGTTTCCAGAAAAGTGACATCGGAGGGAGGCATCGCATTTCACAAACTCGGGATATTTCGTCGTTTGTGATTCGCTGACGGGACAGCTGGACTGCAAAGTGCCGTCTCGTTTAGCATCGAGCCCGTAAGCATACGATATAGAGAACACCAGCGGCAAAGCAATGTCCCGAAGTCAGACAGATGCTTTAAGGAAGCTCCCACCAAAAGCTAAGTTTTCATCGATAAGTTGGCTGATGGTCGGCGGTACACAGCGAAGCTGGCTGGGGCCCTGGCGAAAGTTTAGACGGTGCGTCATTGCCTTAACCGTAGCACCCGCTGCACCAGCAGCACCGGCCACACCAGCTGTACCCATCAGCAGCACTAGCCACACCAGCAGCACCGGCCACACCGGCCACACCAGCTCTACCCACCAGCAGCACCGACCACACCACCATCATCATCATCAAAACGTTTATTGTTATCAGTCTTACGAATTTAATCTAATCATTTTCTCAGAGTGGTGCAGCGGGTGCTACAGTTAAAGCAAAGATGCACTGCCTACAAGTTCGCCACGGCCCCAGCCGACTTCGTTCTGTACCGCCGAGCGCAAAAACACCTAGTGCAAAAGCACAAGGTGCTTAAATCATGGCACCTATTTGAAGATGTGGAATGACACTGGAGTAAGATAAACATAAGTACATATTTTCTGCATTTAGATATATGTAACATATTACATATGTAGCATTTACAAACATTATTTAACCGATTTAACAACATTTAACATATTTAAGTACATATTTCTTAATGGGATCCAAGAGAGTATAATTTTGGTCCACTGGGTACACCGAAATGTTGGGTAATCACTTTTTGAAGGAGTTGTGGGTAAAACAGCGTGTGCTTTCGCTTAGGCTGTTCCAGAGACGTCCAGTAGCTGAGAATAACGACTTTTAAAGGATATGTGGCTTGCAGTTACTGTGTGATGGTTGGCGTTACGAAGCTCCATACCTATCTCGTGCACACATGTTTGAGGTATAGCGAGGTCCACCTTTAATCGAGTCGAATTTTGTCAGATCTAAAGATTGTCGCGGTTGTTAAGAATTATAGCCTAGCGACGACACGCCAGGTAGTGGTTGTGCCGGCCAACAATAGGTGACGCTATAGAGCGCTGGAACCGTATGTGGCGCGAACGGGACACGAATACGGTTTTGTTCTGGAATATTCGATTTTTGGCGTTGGCCGCTGAGCCGACCTCGAGCAGTAATGAGCGAGATACTGGTTAGTCGAAGTGTGACAGCGGCAGTACAAGGTTGAAATGGTCTGGATTAGCGGCCTTGGCAGGATTCTAGTTGAATGAAGTTGCAGTGGCGCAGATTGATCAATACAGGTTACGTAACGAAGCCATTTTGAATCTAACAGAGAAGATGACAGAATAATATGTGTAAAGAAAGCATACGACCTTCAATATACCAGGAGGTGCTGAGTTATAAAGTAATAAAGTATAATAAAGTATAATCCTTAACGTTACTTTTGATGTCAACTCAGCACCTCCTGGTATATTGAAGGTCGTATGCTTTCTTTACACGCAATGTCTAAAACCCAGGAGCATCTAAGAGCCATTCTTCGTTGTATTAAGAATAATCTGTAACAGGTTGCTAGTCGTCCTGCTCTAGCTTATAGAGTTTCCAATCGTGTTGCGTCTTGGGTCGTAATTTGTCCATCGTAAATAACATGACAGAAGTCTAAAGTGAGGTCTGATGTACTCTGTGTATATCTGATCTGGAATCAGTCTGGTGGGTATATATTGTGCAGTAGGGTACAGTAGACAGTGCTCTGTTGACCCCAGAATCAACCACCAGCAGCGGTACACCACCCAGCCAGCAGCCGATGTACACCACCCAGCCAGCAGCAGATATACACTACCCAGCCAGCAGCAGATGTACACCATCCAGCCAGCAGCCGATGCACACCACCCAGCCAGCAGCCGATGTACACCACCCAGCCAACAGCAGATATACACTACCCAGCCAGCAGCAGATGTACACCACCCAGCCAGCAGCCGATGTACACCACCCAGCCAGCAGCAGATATACACTACCCAGCCAGCAGCAGATGTACACCATCCAGCCAGCAGCAGATATACACCACCCAGCCAGCAGCAGATATACACCACCCAGCCAGCAGCAGATGTACACCACCCAGCCAACAGCAGATTTACACCACCCAGCCAGCAGATGTACACCACCCAGCCAGCAGCAGATATACATCGCCCAGCCAGCAGCAGATGTACACCACCCAGTCAATAGCAGACGTACACTGTGGTGGTGCACGCTCTGTCCTCACTGTCCGCTAGCAATGCACTGCTAGATCACGGTCTCTATATTCACTGTGTACGGTCTATGCACGCTGTTCACTAGAGCCTTGCTCTGACGCGACTGGCTCTGTCGGGGGGAAAAGTCGGGAGTGGGTCGCGCGTCCGTGGTGCCATAATCATAAACCACGGTCCGCGCTCCGCAGATTCACCACACGCACAACATACACCACCCAGCCAACAGCAGATGTACATCGCCCAGCCAGCTGCAGATGTACACCACCCAGCCAACAGCAGATGTACACCACCCAGCCAGCAGCAGATGTACATCGCCCAGCCAGCAGCAGATGTACACCACCTAGCCAGCTGCAGATGTACACCACCCAGCCAACAGCAGATGTACACCACCCAGCGAGCAGCAGATGTACATCGCCCAGCCAGCTGCAGATGTACACCACCCAGCCAGCAGCAGATGTACATCGCCCAGCCAGCTGCAGATGTACACCACCCAGCCAACAGCAGATGTACATCGCCCAGCCAGCAGCAGATGTACACCACCCAGCCAACAGCAGATGTACATCGCCCAGCCAGCAGCAGATGCACACCACCCAGCCAACAGCAGATGTACATCGCCCAGCCAGCTGCAGATGTACACCACCCAGCCAACAGCAGATGTACATCGCCCAGCCAGCTGCAGATGCACACCACCCTAGCCAGCTGCAGATGTACACCACCCAGCCAGCAGCAGATGCACACCACCCAGCCAGCAGCAGATACACACCACCCAGCCAGCAACAGCGGTACACCACCCAGCCAGCAGCAGCGCAGGAGCCAGCGAGTAGCGCCGCCGCTAATTCTTACATGGCATGTGACGACCGCCGCTGAAGAAAGCTCTACCGCTGCCACCAACATAACCATAGTCGAGCTTAAAGGCATTACACTCTTCATACCACTGTCTATTATCAGATACAGGCGTGGGCACCAGGCAGTACAGACGTGGGCACCAGACAGTACAGGCGTGGGCATCAGACAGTACAGGCGTGGGCATCGGACAGCACAGGCGTGGGCATCGGACAGCACAGGCGTGGGCGCCGTCCAGGTCAAGAATGCCGCGCAACAGGGACGCACAGGACAGATGTTGACCCGGCCAAACCTCTGGGCATGTCACCCACCCCCGGGTCACGTGACCGGGATCAGACGCCGCCCACATGATCACGCCTCCTTCACATGCTATCCTGCCACTACATTCCACGATTCTGGCCTGGACAATTATACACGGACGTGCGACAAGCCTCAGGGGATGGGGTGATACTCGGCACATTAGTAGACATGCACTGCATGTACATTCACCAGCACATAATGGAACATTGTTGAAACATCCACACCTTGGCTCAAATTCATCAACTATCGTCATCTATCTCATACTGCGGCGCCACCTCTACCACTCAGTTCTCACCACCCACCACTATGATGTGGCGCCGCCGTCTGCACCGCTCAGTTCCCACAAGCCACCACTATGATGTGGCGCCGCCGTCTGTACCGCTCAGTTCCCACCAGCCACCACTATGATGTGGCGGCGCCGTCTGTATAGCTCAGTTCCCACCAGCCACCACTATGATGTGGCGCCGCCGTCTGTACCGCTCAGTTACCACCAACCACCATCATGATGCGAAGCATCGACGGTTACCGGGCCTCGCCGGTGGCAGAAGGCTCCAGCCGACCCTCATGTATTATCAGCAGCTGCTACGCATTCTCACTATTTGTCCGGCACTCTCGCCGGTCATCACAGTTGCTTTCATCGGCGTGCATGGTCGTCGGTGCTGTACGTGTTGATGACTTCCAGGGGCACGTTTCCCGGAGGCGCCACGAAGTAGTCATCCTCTGAGAGGGCGGCGCACGAGAGCAGGTCGTCTACTGATGGCGCCGGCTCCACCACGTCCGGCCGCAGCTGCAGACTCCTGTCACCAACAGCACTGTCAGGTTATGTACAAGTGCAATGCTATGCACATGGGGTATGAAGGTAGGACATTTTTGAGACAATTCAGCTGGGAACTGGGCAAGTTAGAAATGGGAGGTTGAAATATAAGTACAAGGATGTTATGAAAAAAATTGTATTTAGCCTGCGAAACCACACTTGGAATATTGTGTACAGGCATTAGGACCTTATTCAATGTTAAGAGTGCAACACAAAGGCGTTGGGACCTTACTTAGAAAGAGATATAGGCATGCTAAGAGTGCAACACAGAGAAAGGCATTGGGCCCTTACTTGGAAAAAGATATAGGTATGTTAAGGGTGTGACACTTAAAGGCATTGGGCCATTACTATTCATAAGTATTTCATCAATCATACGAAATTCCAAGAAGTCAAAGATTACCAGAAACTGCACATTTACCAGTTATTTTAAGTTGGAAAATTTCACAAACAAATAAATTGTTTGAAATTATAATATTATTGCAGCTTAAGGTAACCTAGGGTAGCTTTACTTCTTTATATTTACTTTTGCTTAACTCACACTAGAAATCTTGTGTGACAACTATATATTAGCAGATGTAGTGGGTACTCTAAGTATATAAATTCTGCTTAAGGCAAGCTTTCCAATTCCTGTTACCTGACCTGTCTGTCTGATACCTCTATTTTTATTTAATCTAGGGGACTGGCATACCTGCAGATATGGGCTCCCCTCCATCATCCACAAAACTCATCTCTGGGTGACATGATACTTGATAATTTGGGGAGGCAAACAGATGAGAGAACCAGGTGAGAGAACCACTAGACAAGTCTTCACACATTCTTACCTCCATGAAGCATACAAAGGGGTTAGGTTTGGTTAAGTTAGGTCAGGTTAGGCTTTTGTTGCAAGTTAGAAAATAAAAAAAAAAATTTTTAAACCACCCAAAAAAATTTGTATTCCAAAACATTTGAGGCTTGCTTAGGTAAGGTTAGGTTTATATTTGAAACCATTTGAGAAAAAATAGTTGGGAAATTTTCCATTTCGCAAAAAAAGAATTTGCTTTCTTGCACAAAAGCTTAGGCTTAGGGAAGGTTATGCATCATCTTTTTTCCTATATTTTGAGCATCACATTTTATGATATACTACCAAACTCCAAGCCCCTTGTGGTTGTTATTTTGCCTCCCAACTGAAAAGTATGCATTTGCAGGGAAAATGAGTATTCACATCATGCTTAGCACATTCAAAACATTGCATTGAAAAAGAAATTCCAAGTAATCAGAAATTACCTTAAATCACAAATTTACTGAAATTGTTTATTTTTTCCACCAGTGAGGTTAGGTTAGGCCAAGTTAGGTTGTGTTGCATTCTAATTTTATATTTGTCAACATTACTTGTTATGCTGATACCTAACACAGCCACTTTTTAGTGTTATTTTGCTCACAAACTGAAAGCAAGCATTTGCACAGAAAATACACTGCATTGGAAAGATAATCTCCAGGAATTCATCAAATGCTTTAAAGGACAACTTTACCCATACAAATATATAAAACAGCACCCAAAATGTTTATTTTTCCTTTGCTTCTAGCATCTTCTCAGTAAATTTGCAGTTCAAGATAATTTCTTATTTCCTGGAATTTCTTCTTTTTAATGTAATGTTTCTGAATGTGCTCAACATGAAGTGACCACTCATTTCCTCTGCAAATGCATACTTTTCAATTGGGAGGCAAAATTACACACAGAAAGGGACCTGGATTTGGGTAACATAGCATAAAAATAATGTTCAAAATATAGAAAAAATATGGAACATAACCTTACCTAATGTAGACTGACCTTCCATGGAATAATTATTTTTTTCTTCAAAATTTAACATTTAAAAAAATCTCAAAATTTTCAAATTAAAAGCATAATGCAACCTAACCTAACTTATGCTAGCTTGAATTGCTTGTGAAGAAAACACATTTTTTGGGGAAAAATGTCTTTTCTAGCTTTCAACAAAAGCCAAACTAAACCTAATCCCTTTGTATGCTTCATGGAGGTAAAATGTGTGCAAAACTTGTCTTGCTGTAACCTTGGGGACGAGGTAAGGGTAAGATGCTCATCTTACAACAAAGGTTGTGGGTTCGAGTCTCACCTGCCTACTCTCGCCCCGGCCCCTTTTGGGGGGGGTTTGGGGCGCCTACAAAATGACTCAACGGTTGACGTGTCGTGAAACCAATAACCAACCATCTTGCTGTAACCTTCAACTGCAATAAAACCATCTTCTATTTATAGGCTTAATCCAACTTTGGTTCTGACCTGACCAAGCATAATTTCATAACTTTATGACTTCATAGCAGCCTAGAACATAAAGAATGCTAAATTCTGCCTTGCATAATAGAGGTGCATCCATATCGACATACCAACTCAAAGTTATGCTGGTACAAAGGGAGGAAACCCACCTTCCTTCCTGAACCGTAAGAAGAGGCTCAATACCTTCCGTACACACATCCTTGATTGAGTCGGCAAACTTAATAGCCTCAGACAACCTTTGAACTCCTTGTCTGTTTCCAAAATCCACCAAAGACAACCTTTCTAATAAAAATATATTCTCCTCTGTTATCACAACATCATTGCATGCCACCCTTTTAGGCAAAGGGGTAGGCTCCGATGGAATAAAATTGAAATTCCGTGTTGAAAGTAACCGCTTCCTGGCACTATCGAGTCTGCAAAGCATCCGTAGATTCAAAACATTCATTTTAGCCTGCTCAAGAGGTTCAAATGATCAAATGAATGGTTTTTACTTCCTGAAACATCACATGGCCGCAATATCCTTCACGTTATCGAATCCAAGACCTTTGCGAGCCTCCTCTCAAAATCAATAGCCGATACAGATCCTGGCTCGAAAACGATCGCAATCTGACGAAACACTTGCCAGGGTCGGACAATAAACTCTAGAAACGTCTCTGATGAGGATTAATTGTCACATTTCTTTGAATTGAATAAATTGGAATTCGGCGATTTCATGACGTCATTAAGAATAACCCACATATTTCTCAACATTATTGTTATATTTGGCATAGTTTCTTTAACCAAACTATAAAATAATAACACATTTTTCAAATTTCACCGTAAGAGCTTAATTAAACTGAAAATAATTCATTAAACGTCACGGAAACAATTATCTGACTACGTTTCTCATCTATAACATTCGGTCATTCCGAGGAAAGCTGATCGCCCAACTATCGGGGTGTGAGCCAAGATAACTAGAGACAACGTGTGAGCAGCTGTCGTGTCCTAGATGTGCTCGGTGGTACCAGGTATAATTTTCCGGTCTTAGTTGCAGACTTCATAATAGTTTCACAGCCGTTCGAGTGCCGCTAGTTCGTGCCACGATGTCACCAGTCGAAGTCAACAACGGTGTAACGGACGGCAGTATGGACTTGGAAGAGAAACTACGGCTGGTTACTCGGAACTTGCAAGAAGTATTGGGTGATGAACGAGTAAAAGCTGTCATGAAAGAACGAGATTTGAAAATTTACTGGGGCACAGCTACCACAGGGAAGCCACATCTGGCATATTTTGTACCCATGTCAAAGATCGCTGATTTTCTGAAGGCTGGGTGTGAAGTCACCATCCTTCTTGCTGATCTGCATGCTTATCTTGACAATATGAAAGCACCATGGGATCTTCTTGCTCTGCGTACACAATACTATGAGCATATCATAAAAGCAATGTTGAAATCCATTGGTGTTCCCCTGGACAAGTTGAAGTTCATCAAAGGTACTGATTACCAACTAAGTAAGGAATATACCCTGGATGTGTATCGTCTGACATCAATGGTCACTGAACATGATGCTAAAAAGGCAGGTGCAGAGGTTGTGAAGCAAGTTGATCATCCTCTCCTGTCTGGCCTTCTGTATCCTGGCTTGCAGGCACTGGATGAAGAGTACTTGCATTGTGACACTCAGTTTGGAGGTATTGACCAACGGAAGATCTTCACTTTTGCTGAGAAGTACCTCCCACAGCTGGGCTACAAGAAGAGGTCTCATCTGATGAACCCCATGGTGCCTGGCCTGACTGGTGGGAAGATGTCATCATCAGAGGAGGACAGCAAGATTGACCTGTTGGACTCAGCTGCTTCTGTGAAGAAGAAACTGAAGAAGGCTTTCTGTGAGCCTGGCAACATCACTGACAATGGTGTGCTCTCATTCTGCAAGCATGTCATCTTCCCACTGTTGGGTGCAGACAAATTCACCATTAAACAGGCACCTGAATATGGTGGCAGTGTTGACTTCAACAGCTTTGATGAACTGGAATCAGCCTTTGCCAGACAGGACATCCATCCAGGTGATCTGAAGGCAACAGTGGAACAGCATCTGAACCGACTGATGGACCCAATCCGACAGGAATTCCAGTCTGCCGAGCTGAAGATGCTCTTGCAGCGTGCCTACCCTCCTCCCAGCAAGAAGGGCGCCACGACCATCGAGCTGGACGTTCCTCACCGGCTGGACATTCGCGTGGGACGCGTCGTGTCCGTGGAGCGGCACCCGGAGGCCGAGACGCTGTACGTGGAGAAGGTCGACCTGGGCGAGCTGGAGCCGCGCACCATCGTGTCCGGCCTCGTGCAGCACGTGAGTGAGGCTGAGTTGCAGGGCCGCCTGGTGGTCGTGCTCTGCAACCTCAAGCCAGCCAAGATGCGTGGAGTCGAGTCGCGCGGCATGTTGTTGTGCGCCAGCGCCGACGAGCCGCGCGCCGTCGAGCCTCTCGACCCTCCCCCCGCCGCCAAGCCGGGCGACCGCGTGCTCGTCGAGGGCTACGAGACTGGCGCGCCCGACGGCCAGCTCAACCCCAAGAAGAAGGTCTGGGAGAAGCTGCAGGCCGACTTGAAGACGTCCTCGACACGCGTGGCTGAGTGGCAGGCGAATCCTCTAATGACAACTGACGGCGCCGTCACCTGCAAGTCGCTCAAGAGCGCACCAATCAGATAACGTGACTCGCACGGATATAGGCAGGTCCTACTTTTTCAATCTTTTCCTAAGGCCTTAAGCAACATATTTGTCGGCAGTACTAGGTGAAGTATAAATTCGGAGAGACGATTGTGGATGGCAAGCTGTGAAGTAATGTTTTTCTCGGATACAGGCACTGGCGGATTTCCGTGGTCGTATTTTTCAGCCCCTCGTTGCGAGCTTTCCTTGCTGTGTCGGATATGGCTTCGGCTAAGTTCGGCGCACATCCACGCGTCTGTGTGGCTGCACAATATCAGTATTCCGTTGTCAGACAATGGACGTCACAGGGATAATTCACGGACCTCCCCGAAATTGAGGTCATTCACTACTGGTGCGTTATGGTGCTTCTTAACCTGTCTTTTACGGTATCAAGTGGAGTAGTATTTAATTAATTATGTATTTCCACTTGCGCCACGCTGCTGGTTTTGGAATAAACGTGTATGGCACCCGTGCGATTTGTTGATATTCTTCATATACCTATTGCGCCCCTTACCCAAATGTCCCAGGCAAGAATTTCAATCCTCCCATCACGAATCGGTAGATGAACTGGACCCATTGCTACACTAGTTGTTTTTTTTAAATTACCCTTGAGTCGGCCCAGGTTCCCACCGCAATGACGACCGAATCCTTGCCCTGCAGCACCAAACATCAGTCGGAGTTTCGTGTCCCAATGGCTTCATACATTGACTCCCCTGAAGTGTTCTGTCGGCAGTACGCAGGGACGCGAAACCTGTTGCCGCCGCTCGCGAAGTAAACCAACTCCGAATATATCAATACGATAACATTTTAGCACTTCAGGCCATGTGCGTCGGTTTCAATACTTTTGAGGACGCATCTCCCTGATCTTGGCTCCCCAATCATTTCAACTTTTAGCATAGCACCCTATGTGATGGCAACACCAATCCATTTGCCCCCCCCCCCAGCCCACAAATAATTTTCAGAAATAAACCGGGATTTCTGGATCAGGGTCACACCTGGAGTTTCCCGCCGATGGTCTGGAACCGAAAGCTCGAGTAGTGCTATTTTGTTCAATTTATATTTTCCGCCAATGCAAGCTAAGTTCGTACTTCGTTTCTAATTTAAACGACAATGAACTATCAGAGAAATGAAGACGTTTCTCAACCAGCTTAACATATTTCAGTTGCTTGAACAAGTTGAGCCAGTTCCAGCGTCAGGTTCATTATGCAATTTCATCGTCAGCATCGAAAGCAAGGTTTCCTTGGCTAGAGTTGAACAACGCGCAACACATCCAAGCAAAATGACCCCTCGTAGTTTAGTCCATATTTATTTGGAGATGATAAAACTAGGTACATGGTGCCCTCGGGCAATGCTTCGAAAGGAGAACGATAATTACTCTAGCTGCTGTCATATAACAATCTCTGTTTGATGGCGTATACACAATTCTGGGACAGCTCGACACTCCAGCCCACGCTTCAAACATACGCACGCGGTACGCGGTACACCGTCTGGGACGAGCCACACCAGCTGCTGTTTAAAAGAAACGCGAAACGTACAAAATACGTCCAACACAACAAGCCGCCGACTGGTCGCAACCAATACAAAAGCGATTAAACCATTTGACAACCAACAGGTCATGTGAAGCGCCGTGCGCGGCCATCCTACTCTACACGACGGTGCCGCGATCTCCGGCGGTTGGTGAGCGCCAACCAGACACACGCACTGCGTCTCCAGCCGACACGGGCCGGCACCCACGCGCCACAAAATGGTAGTCCAAACACAGGTTGACGCCATTCCGGTGCACCGCACGTCTGCCGTCACACACGCACACTATACGCGATTGGGCGCCACAGACTTGCAAGGGCGGTCGCTGCCCGAGGAAATGATAGCTGCACGTGATCGGAAAGCGAGAGGAAAGGCAGGTGGAGCGGTGGCGACCGCCGGAATGTCAAGGCCGCTGGGTGGGGGTGGGGGCGGGGACAGCGACTGATGACGCAGACAAGGATACGTCGGCTGCCGGCGACCTCCGACCCACAGGGCCGCTGGGGGAGGCCGATGGCGCGGACCAGGGTCCTTCGGCTGCCGGGCGCCTCCAATCCACGGGAGCCGCTGCGGGTCCAGGTCAGAACAGATCACAACACCGCCAGCCCGGGCCACATGTCACGGCACTGACCGCAACATCGCCCGAAAGTGCGGACAATAGCACCAACGGAGAACAACGAAACAGTGTGAAAACAAATCACCAAGACACTATATGAAACAAGGAATGCCCGCTTCCCATCAGATAATTCATCATACTCTCCCTTACCACTAACCAACGTCAATCTCCCCACTGCACATCTTGTATCGCCACCGCATCCCTACTTCTATCACCACCGAATCATATTACTAATAACATATGGGTGCACCGTGAAGTGAAACACAACTCTCAGAACCCGGACATAAGAACACGAAAACAGCAGAGACGCACTCGTTCACACAAACGCACCAGAAGTACAGCTGCAGTGGGAGCTACTTTGGCGCGTACCTCGAGTAGAGGCGGCGGCGCGAGCCTACGCCGGCGGCGGGTTGGTGCTCTGCTGCTGGATCTCGATCTTCTCCACCGTCATGTCGGGGTTCATGTTGGTGGCCTCCTGAATGGCCTCGCGCAGCGCCGCGTCGTGGTCGATGGGGTCGCCGTCCGACTGGATGGTGATCTTCTGCTCGACGCGCGTCTCCACCACGCCGTCCTTCTCCGTCTTGTACTGTGGGCAGGCGCAGTCGTCACACTGCGGCCGGGTGGAACGTGACCGCTTGTGTTGCTACGGCTGATCGCACCGGGTTATGTCACCGCCGGCGGCCACATGCAGCACAGGTCGACATGTCGGCCACAACTGACAGCCAGCTGTCTTGGCGCCGTCCGTATACTGACATCGTGTCTCACCGTCGTAGTCCACGTCTCACCCTGACAGTTTGACGAGTTTATAGTGTGACGGGGGACCCCGACAGCTTGACGGACAGTTTCACTGTGACAATTTAAAGGTCATCTCCTTGAGTTTTCCATCTTTTTAGTCTAGTTCGAATGTTTGTTCGGGTAGCTTTATGCAACAGGGTTCCATGCACAGCGAAAATTGTTCCGCTGGAATCTTACCCAAACACCTGACCTGGCAATTTCAGTCATAACATAATTTAAACAGAGTTTGACGTGCCTCCAGTGCACAAACACCGCCGGCGAATTTCGGGTGTATTCTTGCCACGCGGAATTCCCGTCCGTGAAAAAGCCAATTCACGAAATCTCTTCGACCAATCGCTGCGTTCTTTAACGGCGTTATTTCATCTGGTGAAGACGCCGATAGCGCCTTTAAAAAGTCGTTCAAACGAGCACTACTTTTAAGCATAAATACAAAATACAGGTACACTCAGTTCTTATCCATCAATACTATATTTTTTCAAAAATACACCCTGCACGTTGTTTGCAGGGTTCTTAATGTGAATGCAGAAGAGCCTGTGCTTGGAGCATTGTTCAGCGACAGCAGTTCGTCAGATGGTGAAGCAGGTGGTGCCACCCATCAGCTGATGATGGATGCCGCGGTCCAAAATACAAGGTCAATGCAAACAGCAAAGGGAAATGCAGCAAAGGTGGTTTTAACATAAGTGGGTGCAGTGCACTCGGATTGCTCGATCGCGTGTTGTCCGCTGAGCACAGCTATCTTGCCGGGAATGTCAGGAGTTGCTCTTTCGATTTCCCTATGACACGCGGAATTTCGCACGGAATTCCGGGTGGAGTCCATAAAGAACGCCGCAGTGCGTAGGAAGCGGTAAGATTTCCAGTGTAATGTGAACAACAATCGTACTCATCACCTCGTGGTGGTTTAACAATCGATATCTCACCGTGAGCTTGCTAGTCAATGCCTTGCAGTGGCAATTTGACAGTCAATGTCTCACATTGAGTCAATAATTCTTCACCGTGACAGTTTGACAGACGATATCTCACGATGACAGTTTGCCAGTCAATATTCCATCACAGTGACAGTTTGCCAGTCAATGTCTCACACTGACCGTTTGCCAGTCAATACTTCCTCACCGTGACGGTTTCGACGGTGCGTTGTTTACTGGTAACCGTTTGGCTGCTGATGATCTCGCCCTCCGCCTCGAAGTTCTCGCCACGCACAGACACCTGCCGAGCCACACCAGACGGCCGTTGTAGTGATGTTGACGCGCTCACGTTCTCTTGCTTGCATGAGGGAAACACAGCTGGTATCCGTGGTGTTGATATAGCATGCCTCACTGAGGTTAGCCAGCGCGTCAGCCGATCACAGCTGGCGCTGCATATATACCGCCTGTGGCCAGCTCATCAAACTCCCCAAACCGCATGCGACCCTCCTCAAGAGACCACCCGCACCTGCAACTAGCCCTGCTACCGGTGCCCGGTCCAGATGAAGTCAACGCTACCTTTCTACTATCTGTGGCCACCAGGGGCGCGGCGGTGCTGGCTCGTACCGTGGGGACAGGTGACGCCAACCCTACCTTTCTACTCTCCGTGGCCACCAGGGGCACGGCGGTGGTGGCTCGTACTGTGGGGACACGTGACGCCAACCCTACCTTCCTACTCTCCGTGGCCACCAGGGGCGCGGCGGTGCTGGCTCGTACCGTGGGGACAGGTGACGCCAACCCTACCTTTCTACTCTCCGTGGCCACCAGGGGCACGGTGGTGGTGGCTCCTGCCGTGGGGACAGGTGACGCCAACCCTACCTTTCTACTCTCCGTGGCCACCAGGGGTTCGTACCGTGGGGTGCTGGCTCGTACCGTGGGGACAGGTGACGCCAACCCTACCTTCCTACTCTCCGTGGCCACCAGGGGTTCGTACCGTGGGGTGGTGGCTCGTACCGTGGGGACACGTGACGCCAACCCTACCTTTCTACTCTCCGTGGCCACCAGGGGTTCGTACCGTGGGGTGCTGGCTCGTACCGTGGGGACAGGTGACGCCAACCCTACCTTCCTACTCTCCGTGGCCACTAGGGGTTCGTACCGTGGGGTGCTGGCTCGTACCGTGGGGACAGGTGACGCCAACCCTACCTTCCTACTCTCCGTGGCCACCAGGGGTTCGTACCGTGGGGTGCTGGCTCGTACCGTGGGGACAGGTGACGCCAACCCTACCTTCCTACTCTCTGTGACCACCAGGCGTGCCGGTGGTGATGGCTCCTGTCGTGGGGACAGGTGACGCCAACCCTACCTTCCTACTCTCCGTGACCACCAGGGGTTCGTACCGTGGGATGCTGGCTCGTACCGTGGGGACACGTGACGCCAACCCTACCTTCCTACTCTCCTGTGACCACCAGGGGTTCGTACCGTGGGGTGCTGGCTCGTACCGTGGGGACAGGTGAACCCAACCCTACCTTCCTACTCTCTGTGACCACCAGGGGTTCGTACCGTGGGATGGTGGCTCGTACCGTGGGGACACGTGACGCCAACGCTACCTTTCTACTCTCCGTGGCCACCAGGGGCACGGTGGTGGTGGTTCGTGCCGTACTGTCCACACCCTGCGGGTTGTACTTGACCGCCTCCGTGCGCACGATCGGGTCTGATGCGGTGCTCTCCGTCTGTGAGGTCACCGGTCAGAGGTCAGGCCACCCGTCACAGGGCACAGGCGAGAGGTCACCGGTCACTGTTAGAGACGATACACAGGTTTATAAGTCGAAGGCTGAGCATTGGTTAATCATACTGTGTAATACCGCCGATCTCGCTCAGACACAGCCGCAATGCGGGCAGCAAATGTCCCCAATGCATTGCGTTGCAATCAATCCTAGCCCAGTTGACATCTATCCCATCTCCCCAAATGTTATGAGAAGGGGGATTTTTTTTTGCCATTCTATCCAGTCAACGCAATAGGGTTAATGGCTGACATCTGAGAAAATGGTGGCCATGGCCATAGGCCCCTGTTCCTACGCTTGACAGTCACAATATTAGCGGACTGCTAATGATGATTATTGGGGTTTTAGGGTGCGTCAACCCATGTGGGTTACATTGCACCCATAACAAACTTGCTTACACACGCGTCATATTGTCACATTCGCTATATAAGCTATCGCTACATAAGCTAATAAGCTAATCAGACGTCAGCTGAGTGGACACAAACAATGACGACCACAGAAGCCGACCCGCCAACAGTTCAGACATGCATAGCACTTCGATAACACAGGAACCCAGCAAAACAAGGCACCCAAGGCGGATCAAACAGATTCGACACTGTCAGCGTTGCAAGCCCAACGTGCGGACCAAGGCGACACACAGCACGACAGCAAACAAATGCGCCATCACTCAAGCTAGACGTGGCCGAAGCTGCAGCAGACGCAGCGTCCTGAACGGGAGGCGTCCAGCCACACCAAGACAAGCGTCCGAGACAAGGGGCCGTAGAACATGTACGCCAGGCGCAGAATCTCAGCACTCGCTCCACATTGCAACATAACACTGAAACCGAACATTTTCGAAAGAAACGCAACTTCCTATTTGATGCGTTCAACTGTCCGTGTAGCACTTCCACATGCAAAGCACACGATCGATGAGGACGAAACAGCTAATTTAAACAGCAGTAGCACACTTAAGTTGTATCCCTATTGCTTGAACTCCTATACATCGTAAACATGGCAAATAAACACCGCAGCACAACATCCAACATCCGAAGCAGACCATCTAACAACATCCAACATCCAAAGCCAAAACCATCTTACAACATCCAACATCCAAAGCGAAAACCATCCAACAACATCCAACACCCAAAGTCAAAGCCATCTAACAACATCCAAAGCCCGCGCTGCACGACCGGCCATGGTGGTGGCGCCACACCGACGGCAAACGGACGGCAGCTGGGCAGACCGACTGAAGCGCGAGGCGGGCCGACCGTGGCCCGAGCCAGATCAAGTCACCTGCCACTCGCTGACAGTGTACTCGTCCTCGGCGTCCAGGTTGGTGCCCGAATCGTCGCTGCCCCTGGACGAGGCAGAACCTCGCCGCTCCTGACGCGGCAGTGGGCAGGGCAGCCGGCGTGTTAGTGGGAGGTGTCATGTCAGATGCGTTAGTGGGAGGTGTCATGTCAGGGACGTTAGTGGGAGGTACCATGTCAAGGGTGTTAGTGGGAGGTGTCACGGGCAGCCTGGGTATTAGTCGGAGGTGTCACAGGCAGCCTGGGCATTAGTGGGAAGTGTCACAGACAGCCTGGGTATTAGCCGGAGGTGTCACAGGCAGCCTGGGCATTAGTGGGAAGTGTCACAGACAGCCTGGGTATTAGTCTGAGGTGTCACAGGCAGCCTGGGCATTAAAACTATAGAATTCACAGGCAGCCTGGGCATTAGTGGGAAGTGTCACAGACAGCCTGGGTATTAGTCGGAGATGTCACAGGCAGCGGGATAATATATTGTTCAGTCGTGTTTCTAAGATATCTGCGATATTGTTGAGGAGTGAGTAGAGCCGAAGAAGGCAGCTCCTGGTTCTAGTACCAGGAGGCTTCTGAGAACTGGAGCGAGTAGAGCTGAAGAAGGGAGCTCCTGGTCCTAGTGCCAGGAGTGTCTTGAGAACTGGAGAGAATAGCTGCAGAAGGGAGCTCCTGGTCCTAGTGACAGGAGAGTTTTGAGATCTGGAGAGAATAGCTGCAGAAGGGAGCTCCTGGTCCTAGTGCCAGGAGGGTTCTGAGAACTGGAGCGAGTAGAGCTGAAGAAGGGAGCTCCTGGTCCTAGTGCCAGGAGTGTCTTGAGAACTGGAGAGAATAGCTGCAGAAGGGAGCTCCTGGTCCTAGTGACAGGAGAGTTTTGAGACCTGGAGAGAATAGCTGCAGAAGGGAGCTCCTGGTCCTAGTGCCAAGAGGGTTCTGAGAACTGGAGCGAGTAGAGCTGAAGAAGGGAGCTCCTGGTCCTAGTGCCAGGAGTGTCTTGAGAACTGGAGAGAATAGCTGCAGAAGGGAGCTCCTGGTCCTAGTGCCAGGAGGGTTTTGGGAACTACTGACAGCTTAGCAGCATAGTTGTTGATGTACCAGCATTAGCTAAAAAGGTACCGATAGTACTACCATTGACATACCGTTGTGTTATCAGGAACACGGCCACTGATGGATTTGCGCGGCACAACTCAGTTGTAGTAAGAAGCCATTCAGATAGTTAGGCAATTCCACAACGGAAACGTCGGCCGTTTCGGGAAGTCGGGTTAGTGTGCCGTGGCCGGCAGCGGTGGTGGGTCAGTAGCGAACCAGCTGTCGGTTACATGATCGGACGGCTGCGGAAAGGTCTGGCGATGTGTGCCCTCTTCACGGGACTGACTCCTGCTGCCGTGCGGTCGGAGGCTGCTACACCCTGTTGGTCGGTCAGTGTGTACTGTGACAGCGGTCACACTCTGTTGGTCGGTCAGTGTGTACTGTGACAGCGGTCATACCCTGTTGGTCGGTCAGTGTGTACTGTGACAGCCGCTACACCCTGTTGGCCGGTCAGTGCGTACTGTGACAGCCGCTACACCCTGTTGGTCGGTCAGTGTGTACTGTGACAGCGGTCACACTCTGTTGGTCGGTCAGTGTGTACTGTGACAGCGGTCACACTCTGTTGGTCGGTCAGTGTGTACTGTGACAGCGGTCATACCCTGTTGGTCGGTCAGTGTGTACTGTGACAGTGGTCATACCCTGTTGGTCGGTCAGCGTGTACTGTGACAGCGGTCACAATCTGTTGGTCGGTCAGTGTGTACTGTGACAGCGGTCATGCCCTGTTGGTCGGTCAGTGTGTACTGTGACAGCAGTCACACCCTGTTGGTCGGTCAGTGTGTATTGTGACAGCAGCCACACCCTGTTGGTCGGTCAGTGTGTACTGTGACAGCAGCCACACCCTGTTGGTCGGTCAGTGTGTACTGTGACAGTGGCCACACCCCGTTGGTCGGTCAGTGCGTACTGTGACAGCCGCCACACCCTGTTGGTCGGTCAGTGTGTACTGTGACAGCCGCCACACCCTGTTGGTCGGTCAGTGTGTATTGTGACAGCCGCCACACCCTGTTGGTCGGTCAGTGTGTACTATGACAGCAGCATATTGAAGGTCAGTGGCGCACCGGAGGGGGGGCAGGGGGCCCGGGCCCCCCATGAGACCAAAGTGCCCTTTTGGCCAAAAGTGCCCTTTTGACCGAAAAGTGCCCTCTTGGCCGGAATGTCCCAAATTTAGCCCGAAAATCACCTGCCTTATCATAAGGCAGGTGATTTTTCGGGCTAAATTTGGGACATTCCGGCCAAAAAATCATTTTTTCTAGCAATTTTAAAACAAATTGCTTGCCCCCCCCCCCCCCCGGTCAACAAACCTTCCAGTGTGCCCCGGGCCGCAGTGCCCTTTTGGAGCCGATCAAGTGCCATTTTGGAGCCTGCCAAGTGCCCTTTTCGGTCCGGGCCCCCCCCCATGGAAAAATCCTGGGTGCGCGCCTGTTGAAGGTCGTATATATATTTTATTTACACACAATGTACAGCATAATTTAATAATTTCACTTAGGGGTGCTATCGATTTAAAAAACCTTCTCGAAGCAATGACGTCACGTATGTGGAGTTTCGAAGCGGCCAAGCCCGAAACGCAAAGGAAACCATGCGTTGGATTGTTCAATGCAGTTTTGTTTTCAACCGACTCGTGTCATGGATACTAATGCAATGGCTTGTGATACTGAAATGTTACCAATTTAACGAAAACATGAAGGTTGGAAGGGTAGGTAATATATCATGGTTGTAATACAGCAACTAACATATTGCTTGAAATCCGGCGCAATGCAATGCGTACAAATATCAAAAGCTTGTACTATGTTTATGGGTTAAATAATGGAAAAGATAATTACATAAATTATGTGTGGCTTAGCTGAACAAACACCATGGCATCCCCCTCAGCAAAACAGAAGCTGTTTATACCTAGTTCCATAAGTGCTATTCCATAGTGGGGTAAACTGCAAGCTGCATCCCAATGTAAGTATTTGATAAATGATCAATGAATCGCATGCCAAGTTTATTTCAATTTGTGAATATTGCACAGTTCACATCATATGATTGGTAAAATATATGGGCAAATACATAGCGATGCAGATCAAATGCACATGTGTATTGTGATACTTTGGCAGATGTCAGCATACCTTCAAGCAGTATTGTGATGGAACATAATGGGGCAGATGCTTGCTCCAATTATTGCAATATAATGATGATGTCCATGGAGATGTTGCCAAAAGGAACTGCTATCAAATGACGACTTGCAGCGATGGTTTCGCGATATTCTATGGATTTTAGGCAAAGTACACTTGTTTTCAGGTTGATCTTTGCATAGAATGCCAGGCATGCTGTGAAATTTAATTAGCTTACTTGCAGGGAAATATACATTGTGCATGTGTAGCAGTTCATGCAATCAATCATCGGTAGGTGTAGGCAGACATGCTCAGATACCTGCAGGTGTAGGCTGACGTGAACAATATATGTAGGTAGGTGTAGAGCAACATAATCAGTGATCAGCAGGTGTAGGCCAATGTCATCCAACATCTTCAAGCAGCATTTGATGATGCAAAGTGAGCAAGATGCCCTCTGCAACTGCTGACATATTTTATGATGTTGATGGAGATAATGCAAAAAGGGATGACTATCAAATGGGAAATTGAAGTGATTCATTAGCTAGAACTGCTATGGATTTTAGACGGAGGGCAAGGATTGCTGGCTTAATTTTTACATGGAATTTCAGCCATGTCGTGGAATTTCACTGAGCTTGAGAAAAGCATTACTAGTATACTACTGCTGGGGTTTCTGCAGTTTTTGCAAAATGTAATGGCAGTCTGGCATTATTGTGCCTGAAGGTGTTCACAATACAAATTTTGCATACATTTTACCTGCATGAAGCAGTGGTTAGCTTTGGCTATATCAGGTTTGGTTAGGTTTTATATCATGAAAGTTTTTTTTGGGATACAATTTGTCTTGGAAAAAAAAGTTGAGGCGATGTTACATTAGGTTTGGTTTTTCAAGTAATTTTATTTAGAGCACAAATTGCTTTAATTTTGTGCACTTTTTCGATTGCTTTTTTCCATGGGAGGCTAGGTTATGTTAGGTTAGGCTATGCTACACATTTTCTTCTTTTTTTTTTATTATTTTTCTGCTATATCTCCAAGCTCGTTGTTGCTGATATTTTGACAACCCACTGAAAAGTATGTATTTGCAGAGAAAACGAGTAGCCACATCATGTTGACCACATTCATGAACATTGCGCTGGAAAAAGAAATTCCAAGAATTCAAAAATTACCTTAAAGCACAAACTTGCCAAATGTCTTGCCATCTTCAGCATGCTGCAGTCAGCTAGAAAATGTAAATTCTCTTCACTTAATGCTAATAAGAAATGGTTGTGGACATCCATGTTTCCAACAAGATGGATATTAGCAAGTTCCGATTTTTGTAAAAAGTATACTTCTGTTTTGTGGGAGTTTTAACAAAAATGGAAGATAAACCGTTTTCAAGCTAAACCATGATTTGAAAAACGTCAATGTTTACACTTCTGAGGATAGTACTCTGGTTCCACCCTCCCCCACATCCTAAGGCGAACCCACGCCTATCAAAATACTCGTACCTCTGTCTACCAGTGGTACATATAAATAGGAATGTTCGTCGCAGCAAGTGGGGCCACTGGCAGAGATCAGCGGACTGTTTCGGCGTGCAGAATCGCTCGACAACGTCCTCATCTTTTAGGCCATCGGGAGGCCGATGAACATTGCTTCTGGCTTACTTGCAGTTGTATTTGTATACATTGGCACAAACAAGAATAATAACGCCGTTTTCTACGATCCATTTGCCCCTGGCGATCGGATGTGATCCAAGCTAAAACTGTCGCGATTATTACGAACTGGCAGCGTCCCAAATGGAAGCCATAGTGGGCGGCAGTCAAGTATCGCTGAACTCTACGTATGTGACGTCACAGATGTTTTGACCAATCACAAAGCAGGGCATTCTGAGGCGTTATTTTGAATTATTCAAGTAATTTAGGGAATTAAAATAGTAAATGAATGCAATCTTTAAAATAAAAAATCGATAATGCAAGTTGAAAAATAAATACGGTCTGTCCCGAAATGAAACTTGTCCATTGCCCAATTGTAGTGAAATCGTCACCGATACAACATATATTGCGCTGATGGTCTCAACCACTGGACCCCCACCACTGGCATAGCAGCTCACAATACAACATAGCACACATGACACACAGCACACTGCAAAGTACACCTCCGAACACACCACACAACACCTCACGCACAGCACATATCACAAAACATCATGCACAGCACACTGCAAAACACCATACATAGCACACCACAAAACACCATACATAGCACACTACAAAACAACATACGCAGCACACCATAAAACACCATACACACCACACTGCAGAAGACCATACACAGCACACCACACACAACAAACCACAAAATACCATATAGCAACTCTCACACAAAACACACCACACAGGAACTAACAAAACGCCTCACACATCAAATGACACAGGTCTCCCACCACCAGGTGTGCACCGCAAACCATTCGTGAAAACACTGAGAAGAATGATTAAATAAATAGTAATCAAGTGCATGTGCCAGTGTCAGCCTGTCTGCGATATACGTGCGTCAGTTCCCAAGACCGAAGACAGACAGACACACAAAACCCACTCAGTACCAAGCACTGAAGCCCACGACGGTGCGCATCTTCCGACTCCAGAGACGATGTCGGGCCGGAACAGCACGACACCTGTCAATGGCTCAACGATCCCACCCACCGTCCACCGCCCCGCGCCGAACCAGACCAAAGCGGAGTCGTAGCAGCCTGCAAAACGGAGCGGCAGCAGACCAAAGCGGAGTCGTAGCAGCCTGCAAAACGGAGCGGCAGCCGGACTCAGGCCAGCAGCCGTAAAGAACGGCTGACGCTGAGACAGAGCTGAAATGGAGCTGGGCTGGTGGAGTGGTTGATGCCGAAAGAGCTGAGACAGAGCTGAAACTGAGCTGGTACGGGGTGTTGTTTCTGCTGCTGGTGCTGATGTAGAGGCTGAAAATATATCAGAAGAGACCAACCGCTTGTAACAAATAGCTAAAGGTGACGAGTGTATACGGCAGAACGAGCGCATGACACTGATAGCCATCGCCATAAAAACACCCATCCAAGAACCCAAAAATTCCCGTCGGGGGCCAAATAAAGACGGCAGGACCCGAAACTGGCGCCGGGGCCGGCACATCGCACCGGGGGTCCAAAATCGCGGTATGGCTCCATGATTCCCGTCGGGCCAAAAACCCTTGGCGCCGAGGGCCTGAAATAAACAGCGGGGCTCCGAGAATTCGCAGATGCCCGAAAATCACACCGGGACTAAACAAGAATCGCCCTTTGAATAAAAATCCCCATCGTGGTCCCAACTAAGTACAGTGGGGCCCCCCGGAGCTATTGTTGGGGCCCAAAAGAATCGCACCGAGGTTCCAAAACTCACACTGGGTACTAAGAAAACGCTTGATATAGGGGCCCACAAATTCGCGCCGAGGGCCCAAAATAAATACAACGGCCCAAAATAAATACAACTGAGATAGATCAATGACCTTACATGACTTGAGGTTGAAAGCTTCACCAGGCACAAACAAGATTAAGGAAATGGTACTGAAAATGGTGCGTCCCTATCGCGATAGAACCTTAGGCACACAGATCCCCAAGAGGACGGGTTCGTCGGGACCCACCCTGAACAGCATTCGTTACTTTGCTAGCTTCTACGGGCATCGGGGGTTTGAGGGTAACACATTTCGCATTGGAGCCCTCAACACCCATCCCCAGTAGATTCCAAGCCGGGTATGCTAGAGAAACGCCAATCAGCGTGTAATTTGTGACGAGATGTCACGATTCATACCAAATCTGACCCCATGGGATCATTGGTTGACCGCTGGGGTGAAGTCAAATGAAAAATATTTTTGAGCAAGTCAATAATGTCGCAAATGCTTCCCAAGTTACTATTGGGTTTCTAACCAACTGCCAACCAGTGTGTTTATTTGGGTCACTGGAGTGACGTATCGCTCGCGTGGCACTTTGCCGCACGAGTAAGGTACCAGGCCAGGTCAAAGTCGTAACCACATTTCCAAAATGTTGGACATCTTACTCAGTTTCTAGTTTTTACTTGCCCTCCGGTGCCCTCTGATAACCCCAGAAAGTTCAACGAAAAGGGGTCAATGTCATCGTGTTGGGATAAACCCGAAGCGAACCAAAAGATGAAACATTGCTCCCTCAAAGTTATAAAGTGCCAGAAACAGTGAAAAGCAGAGGTTTTGCCTAGAAGTGGTCGCAGGTTACTTCATTCGTTGCGTGAGGACTCCGTGACAAGACATAGCCTCAGAAAAATCGCCAAAAGGCGCGGAAAGGAGCTACCCGCAAACCCTCTGCCGTCAGGCGAAACTAGTTTTTCTCAAAAGCTATTCTCGAAAACCTGAGTGCCGGTTGCATATCAGCACCTTTTGATGAATATCCGCCCCCAATGTCAATGAGTGTTAAGCTGTACAACACTCAGGAAGTTTGCCTTATTCGAGGCATGAAAGATAACCACAGAACAGCATAATACACTGCAACCATATAGAACGCCTTTAGAATACAACAGTTGAAGACATTTGATACTTGTTTAGGCATCACTAAATTAACATATTTGTTGTCTATCACTGGCTACCATGGCCGATAAGTGAACCATTTTAATGCGATATCTGGGCCTACAGAAGTCGCTGCTGCTGCCGTACATGGCAGTCAATACCTTATTTGGAACGAGGCGTGTATGTGTTCACAACCACTACCATTAATTATCGCGGTAGCCATAGTCTTGTTGCTGCGAATCCAAAAAGCATACCCGTGCAGTGAAGCATACAAGTGACACACATGCATGGCAGGTAACGGTGGGGAATATGTAATAAAACGTGACTAACTGTGATCGCCCTCTTTCGTATTTCAATTCCATGGTCCGCGCCTGCTAAGGAGGTAGATATTTGATCTTTGTCCGTGGGATTTCATAGGTCGTGCGTGTGGTTCACGATCAAACTACGCTCTGACACAGCCCAACTTTCGTTTTGTGCTCATGGTAAATGCGCTTTGACTTTTTTTTTGGCGGGGGGGGTGGGATTGGTATCGGTGAGCAAAATTTAGATCCCTTCTGCATGAACATACGGTTGCGTTCTTGGTGGTAGAAACCTGCATAAGCTTTTCCGCCGTCAGAGACGTGGAGACCCTTACCCCATACTTCTAATGCAATTTAAATTACACCATGGCGATGCATAGAAAGATCGAGAGAGCATGCATCGAGTGCGGGAACCAATAGGATAGGCTTCCACTTATTTGCACCGTCGCTGACATACCACATAATTAATAGCAATCATCTTCTCTTTAAACATTTAATCAATGAGCATTCACTGGAGAAATGGCCAAGCTATTCAGCCATTTCTTCCATACTAATAATTTCTTGGTTTCTACACCAATGTTCTCGTCTCCCACAGGAATCAGCAGGTGGAGCCGCCAATGGAAACCTAGAATCCGGGCAGATAACCGGAGATAAAAATGCTCCCATTATTTTTCGTTTGTTACAACTTGAGAAGGGCCACGCAAAAATAATAATGGTCGAAACTCGGGGATTTTTTTTTTGTAGGTTGGGGCCCTTAAAACATATCACAACACCCCTTTCCATTATCCTAGTTGCACCGCTGTTCCCACGCACGCCAAATGAGGAAGCAGAATCGTCAATTGCACTCCATGTAGATCAGAGGTGAGTTTCGCAGCAGCTGTTCTCGACGGCACGCCAGAAATGGCAGTTCCGTCCATGGCGGGTTCATTTCTCGTGTCGTCCTCAGTGGCGTAGCTTGGAGGTCCAGGCAGTAGGCGACAGGGACCGATGCATAGCTCCTACTGAGCTCGCCGGCGAGACAAAGCGGAGACCTCCAATTGCGGCATCGTAATCGGACGAACGACAGTCTGTCCGACGACCGACAAGGTTAGAGAACAGTGCCGTGCGTGCTTACTTCCAAACCAGTGAACCGCACCCGGGCTCGTGCAACCCCGAGCGCGCCTTGATCCCGACCGTGCAGGGTGCAGGACAGCCGGTGTGATTGTGTCGAGCTGGACGACTTCAGGACGCCACAAGCGATCCCGTGCGGTCACGGTGATGTGAGTGCCGACACACCAGCGCACTCAAGAGTGCGGCCACGTGCAGCGCTGACGACTCAACAGCGAAGAGTGTAGCCCAGTCCGGATGACACGACTGCCCGCCAACCAACCCGGCCGGCGCGGCTAACCTTTGCCTTGGGAGTGGCGGCCGTGACTGTAGGCCGCAGGTAGCCGCGCCTGTACCCAGCGCCCACGGCCGTGCTACTGTAGTCACTGTAGCCGGTGTAGCCGGCGGCGGAGCTGGCCGGGCCGCCGGTGCCGGTGTAGCCGCGGTAGCCGGTATAGCCGGAGGTGGCCGGACCGCCGCCGCCGCCATATCTCGCGCCGTACGGCCGCGGCCCCAGGGACTGAGTCGCACACGTTGGTGAGCAGGACACGCACCAGCTGGCAGCCGGAGTACGCTCGCGTGCAGCGTCAGTATGGTATGGTCGACATCTAGAACTTCTAAAGCAAGCTTTCACATGTTTATACCGCATGTCTGACATGTTCACCATGCATCAATATTGCTATGCGATGCATCCGAAGTCTTCTAGTTATGTGCACTCTTCCAGATACAGCATGTTGGGTGCAAGACTTGCACAAAGCCGCTACGCCTAGATAAAAATCGAACACGCTGAGGAAAGATGTGATGTTTAATCGGAGATGCAATCACGTGATGTACGGTGGAAATTAGCATAGCAAAACAAACATCAGGCAACGATTAATTTTGTTTGCAGATGGCGGAGAAGTTTGGTTGGTTATTTGGAGTTAGGGTTCTTGAATCTCAAAGATAAGCAGCTACCATCAAATCTGGGGTCTTCTATCTGAGGGCTAGGGGAGGTGGTGATCGGAGGGGAGGGAATCTTCTATCTGTTTCTATCTGTAGGCTGGGGGAGGTGGTGGTTGGAGGGGAGGGGTCACTGTCTGAGGGCTGGGGAAGGTGGTGGTCGGAAGGGGAGGGGGTCTTCTGTCTGTACGCTGGGGAGGTGGTAGTCGGAGGGGAGAGGTCGCTGCCAAGCCCACCAGGTTCCGCGGAGCGATATGTACATTTTAGACGTCTTGACGTGCATATTACGTAACGTAGGCGTGGCAATCTCTCCAGTGTAAGGCGCTCCAGTTGACCGGCCGACAGGATAAGCCAAAGGCACCGCGCGAACGACGGCTCACCAGGGCAGGCCGTGGTGTACCCTGGCTAACCAGGACAGGCCGTGGTGCTCCCTGACTCACCAGGGCAGACCGTGGTGTTCCCTGGCTCACCAGGGCAGACCAAAACGCTCCAGACTCACCAGGGCAGGTCGGGAGGCAGCGGCGGCAGCGGTGTTGTCGCCGTCGGCGCCGCCGATGAGCTTCCTCGTCTTCTGCACCTCCTGCGTGAGCACCGTCTGCTCCTGGTGTGTGGCGCTGGTGGTGGTGGTGGCGGCGAACGTCTTCTCCTTCATCTGGATACATCACGTCACGTCACGGCACACGTCAACGCCGGCCCCACCACACTGCTGCCCATCAAGTACGGATCACTCGCGCAACAGCCACACAGGTCACCAGTCACAGAAGTCACCACAGTCACAGAGGTCACCACAGTCACAGAGGTCACCACAGTCACACAGGTCACCACAGCCACACAGGTCACCACAGTCACACAGGTCACTACGGCCACAAATGTCACCACAGTCACAGAGGTCACCACAATCACACAGGTCACCACAGTCACAGAGGTCACCACAGCCACACAGGTCACCACAGTCACGGAGGTCACCACAGTCACACAGGTCACCACAGCCACACAGGTCACCACAGCCACACAGGTCACTACGGCCACACAGGTCACCACAGTCACACAGGTCACCACAGCCACACAGGTCACCACAGCCACACAGGTCACCACAGTCAAAGAGGTCACCACAGCCACACAGGTCACCACAGTCACACAGGTCACCACAGCCACACAGGTCACTACGGCCACACAGGTCACCAGTCACACAGGTCACTACAGTCACAGAGGTCACCACAATTATACAGGCCAACTACACGGCAGCATTGCAGCCTTCTCAACGTCAGGTGGGAATATTTCGCAAGCCAACGCATATCGCGCTTCTTGTCAGCTGTGAGGGCTTGCTATGAGCTGGCTCGTAAACTATATGCACGAGGTCAGACGAGATGCCAACAATGTGTTACGTACTTAAGCTACACTCGTTCGTTCGTGGCTCTGTAGCAAACAGACTCGGTAACCGAACCGAAATATCAGATATTGGAGGTTTCCGAACTGTTTTACCTTTGGCCTGTTCTGGATTGTCACCAATCGATCGAAAGTACAAGGTCAGAACTATTGGACTCGCCACGAGCAAACCGTTGGGCCATGTTCTGTGGCTGGCCCTAGTCTGTGTCCTGTGGCTGACACTGGTCTATGTCCTGCAGCTGGCCCTGGTCTATGTCCTGCAGCTGGCCCTGGTCTGTGTCCTGCAGCTGGCCCTGGTCTGTGTCCTGCAGCTGGCCATGGTCTGTGTCCTGCAGCTGGCCATGGTCTATGTCCTGCAGCTGGCCCTGGTCTATGTCCTGCAGCTGGCCCTGGTCTGTGTCCTGCAGCTGGCCCTGGTCTGTGTCCTGCAGCTGGCCCTGGTCTGTGTCCTGCAGCTGGCCATGGTCTGTGTGTTGCAGCTGGCCCTGGTCTATGTCCTGCAGCTGGCCATGGGCTGTATGTTGCAGTTGGCCATGGTCTGTGTCCTGCGGCTGGCCAGGGTCTGTGTCCTGCAGCTGGCCATGGTCTGTATGTTGCAGTTGGCCATGGTCCGTGCCCTGCGGCTGGCCAGGGTCTGTGTCCTGCAGCTGGCCATGGTCTGTATGTTGCAGTTGGCCATGGTCCGTGCCCTGCGGCTGGCCCTGGTCTGTGTCCTGCAGCTGGCCATGGTCTGTATGTTGCAGTTGGCCATGGTCCGTGCCCTGCGGCTGGCCATGGTCTATGTCCTGCAGCTGGCCATGGTCTGTATGTTGCAGTTGGCCATGGTCCGTGCCCTGCGGCTGGCCATGGTCCGTGCCCTGCGGCTGGCCAGGGTCTGTGTCCTGCGGCTCTGTCCAACTCAGGGGCGAACTGACATGACGTGGTGACTGTCCCTCCTCGGGCCGGAAGGCTGGCTAAGCACGCCCGGAAGGCGAAGGTTCCTGCCGCCTCCTGAACAGATAACGTCCTGGGCCAGGCTGTAGCTATCGTCCCATTGCAGCGAGACACACCAGACACGGTGCCCAATGGCAGACGACGACACCACGTCTGGTGCAGCACGCCACCTGCACGGTGTCCAATGCTGAGCAGAATCGGTCCGGATGATATCCCGCACCGCATTTCGTGCTTAGCATGCACACCATGTCCGCACCAGACGTCACATAATGATTACAAACTCAGCAATACTGCAGCGTATAGTGCATAAGCTTCCCCGTGCGGACGGCTCAGGACACGTGACCGACAGTTTCAGATAGCTACACTTGATGCAATACCGGTAGGTGGCCTCTGCAGTCAGCGGTGTCCTGTGCCATACACCCCACCCGGTGGCCTCTGCAGTCAGCGGTGTCCTGTGCCACACACCCCACCCGGCCTCTCTCAGGTGTCCTGTGCCACACACCCCACCCGGTGGCCTCTGCAGTCAGCGGTGTCCTGTGCCACACACCCCACCCGGTGGCCTCTGCAGTCAGCGGTGTCCTGTGCCACACACCCCACCCGGTGGCCTCTGCAGTCAGCGGTGTTCCTGTGCCATACACCCCACCCCACCCGGTGGCCTCTGCAGTCAGCGGTGTTCCTGTGCCATACACCCCACCCGGTGGCCTCTGCAGTCAGCGGTGTCCTGTGCCATACACCCCACCCGGTGGCCTCTGCAGTCAGCGGTGTCCTGTGCCATACACCCCACCCGGTGGCCTCTGCAGTCAGCGGTGTCCTGTGCCACACACCCCACCCGGTGGCCTCTGCAGTCAGCGGTGTCCTGTGCCATACACCCCACCCGGTGGCCTCTGCAGTCAGCGGTGCCCTGTGCCATACACCCCACCCGGTGGCCACCACACCCCACCCGGTGGCCTCTGCAGTCAGCGGTGTCCTGTGCCACACACCCCACCCGGTGGCCTCTGCAGTCAGCGGTGTCCTGTGCCATACACCCACCCATCTCCAGCGCCTACCTGTCCCCAGTTGACGTCTGGCTGGTTCTTGTCCTCGTGCATCTCAGCCGTGCGCGTGGTGACGGTGGTGGCCATCACGTGCGGTGCGCCTTCGTCAGCACTGTCCAGCTGCAACAGGCGGCCGCACGTGCCAAGCCCGGCCAAAACACACCAACTGCTCGCTACGGACGGCAACATACCCGCCCGCGACGGCATGGGGACGCTGATGCTGGCGGGCAACGCAGTGCTTGGTCCGGACCAGCCATGTCAAGAGGCAGTGACGTGATTGGAAAGGGGCACACGCACCTCAGTACCGAATCACGACGCCTGCAACTGGCACTGCAGTGCACACAGCTGCAAGGGTCGAATGGGGTCATTAAGAAGCAGTGCAACAAGCGTTCATCTTGCTAGTGCTAACGTGACAACACGATGCTCACTGACTGCGACACGATGCTCATTGACTGCGACACGATGCGGCACTACTGCCGGCACAGCCATGCTGCGGTCAGTGCTGGGCTAACGCTACCGAGCGGACTCGGAGTCTGCCGGCCACATGCCACATGCCACGGACAGACGTCTGCGTCAGACGGAGAGCCGCTGGCCCCGTGTGGACTGTATACTCCGAGTATGCCGTCCACATGCCACATGGAGTCTGCAGTCCACACCCACAGCCACGACAGACGTCTGCGTCAACGGAAGCCGCTGGCCCCGTCGTGGACTGTTAACCCCAGTATGCCGTCCACATGCCACAGTCTGGTCCCCGTGGCCAGTGGCTCGTGGTCTGTTGCACGGACAGACGCCTGCGTCAACGTGAGCCAGTGGCACTGTGGCATGTTGCATACCATCTGCGCAACAGCACGGGCCTGCGTCTGTGTCAGACGGAGAGCCGCTGGCCCGGTGTGGATGGCATACTCCGAGTCTGCCGTCCACATAGCACGGGCCGACGTCTGTGTCAGACGGAGAGCCGCTGGCCCCGGATGGACGGCGGCGTCGCGCCCGCCCGCTCACCTTGTTACGCGACTGTTCCACAGTGACCACGCCCGAGGTGAGGTCCTTGACGGTGTGCAGCACGTCCTCGGTGACGCCCTCCCGGTCCTTCACCACAGTCTTCTTGGTGGTTGTCTGCACGATCTTGGGCGGCTTGGGGCCGGTGCGCAGCTTGTCGATGAGCTCGTCTGGGTGCGGTTGCAGCTCCTCGCCGTAGCCGTCCATGTCCGAGTCGGACTCAGATGAGGACGACGACGACGAAGAAGAAGACGACGACGAAGACGAGAGGTGCTTCTTCTTTTTCTTGGACTTGTTCTTGCCGATCGCGAGCTTGCCCTTCTGCTTCTTGTCATGCTTCTTCTTGGGCTTGGTATCGGAGGCTGAACCGGTCAGTTCTGCCACCTCTTCCGACTCCAACGTGCTGTTGAGGTCTGGCACACCTGCCAACTGCTCCTTCGTGTTCTTTTTATCCTTGCTGCCCTTCTTTTCACCCTTACCAGATTTCTTGTCGCTGCCCTTATCCTTCGTTGACTTGTCTTTCTTCGGCTTGTCCTTCTTACCACTCTTTCCGTCCTTGGCTTTCTCTGGCGACGACTCTGCCGTGCTCGACTCGCTCTCGGAAGTTTTCTTTTTGCCGAATCTGGCAAACAGGCCACCCGACTTGGGCTTCTTGGCCGATTTCGCCGGCGCCTTGTCGGTGCCGACTGCGGACGCGGATTTTCCGTCGGCCGCACCAAGACTATCCATCGTTCGGTCATCGTTCTCGCCAACACTTGCACCCACACCTGTGCCATTACCAGAACCGACACCAGCATGGGCACCGGCACTGGCACCAGCACCAGCACCAGAACCGACACCAGCATGGGCACCGGAACCAGCACCAGCACCAGAGCCGGCACCAGCACCAGCTGCCGTTCCCAGGGCGCCCGGCTGGCCCGCCCGCACAGGCGTGGGCGCCAGCACGGCGCCGGAGCCCGGCCCTGTCGTGGCTGCCACCGGCGCGTAGTTGAAGGCCGTGGCACGCTTAGTGGTGGGCGAAATTGATGTGTCGTGAGCGAGCGGCTCGTCAGGCGAGGCACTACCGGCATAGGAGAAGCCCAGCTGGGAGGCGGGCAGTGACCTGCGCACGCCACTGGCGTCGTCCTGATACTCGTACTCGCGCGTGTGGCCGCCCGACTGTCCGTCGGCCGTCCCGAGGAACGAGGAGCGGGCACCGGCCGAGTCCGATCGGCCCGGCTCGCGTTCATACCGACCAAACGCCGAGCCGGCGGAGCCGAGACGCACCTGCGACGGGTCTGCCGTCGAGCTGCCGCCCAGCCGGGTAGGTTCCTTGTCGTAGGAACCGAGCCGAGCGCCGGCCGGCGAGCCGTCGGCCGGCGAGCCAGAGGCCCCGAGCCGACCCGACTCCTTGTCGTGAGAGGAGGGGCGGACACCGCCAGCCGCCGCCGACCCGCTGCCACCCAGGCGGCCCGGCTCCCTATCGTACGAGCCCAGCCGAGGTCCGGTGCCGTTCGAGCCCGAATTGAACGAGCCCAGCCGGCCTGGCTCCTTATCGTAGGATCCCAGCCTGGCTCCCGCCGCGGAACCACCCGCCGGCGACGGCGAGCCTCCCAGCTTGCTTGGCTCCTTGTCGTACGAGCCGAGCCTGGCTCCGGCCGCGGAGCCGCCGGCTGGAGACGACGAGGCTCCCAGCCGGCCTGGCTCCTTGTCGTAGGAGCCGAGCCTGGCTCCCGCCGCGGAGCCGAGCTTGGCTCCCGCCGCGGAGCCGCCGGCCGGCGACGGCGAGGCTCCCAGCCGGCCTGGCTCCTTGTCGTAGGAGCCGAGCCTCATTCCGGGGGCAGTCGAGCCACCACCGAGCCGCACCGGCTCCTTCTCCAGCGAGCCGAGGCGGCCTGGCTCGCGGTCGTAGGTGCGCGCGCCGGCTGCGAGGCGGGTCGGCTCGCGCCGATAGTTGGCGCCCATGTCGCCGGTGGGGCCGGACGTCTGGTGGTGCGGCTGGGAGGCGGAGCCGTTCACTGGGGTCGCCCTGAGGTGGACAGCGGGGCGGCGGCTCGTTACAGACAGCCAGGCACACATAGCCAAGGTAGCAGCACAACTCAAACGCAGACACAAATTAAACAAACTAAAAAGTAAATATTAAACCGGATGCATCAAGCACACCTATAACATTTACGAGCAGGCATTCGCAGCCACTTGCTGATCCAGCTAACAGCACGGGCCAAAACCTACTGCGTGAACAAGATGCCCACAAAAGAAGCGACATATGACAGCCGGTAAAACAAAATAGCATGGACGGGAGACAGACGAGCACAAACAACAGAGAGCCGAGGAACCAGCGCCTCGGAGGATGGGACCGGTACCGTGCGGGCTGTTAATATACAACTGTGTTGCGGTCGACAGCATGCGATTCTCGTCAAATACGAGCACGAAGCTGACGTCGGCCTCACCTTGTGCGCCCTCGACAGGTCCATCGGCGGCAGCACCGCCACACCGCCGATCGGCTTCTGGAGAAACAGCACACTAGGGTCAGTCCCAGGTCGGGGACGTAATTCCCAGGCCGGACAGATCATGCTAAGGCCGAGAAGGGTATTCTGAGGTGAGGGAGATCAGACCCAAGATCAGTTGCAGATCATAGCAGTCTCTGATTTGCGATTGTCATTGAGGTCAGAGTTTGCCATGGATGTCAGTCCCTCGTCACAGGCCAGAATCAGGCCAGGGAGCTCAGACCTTTCATTCATACCTAGTGACAGGTAATACCGGGCACGAGTCAAGTAGGTTAGATCTTGGTCGACTTCAATATTTCCACTTTAGATTGGTGACGAACTTAAGACAACACTTAGCACGGGATAGTCTCCGAAAATGGTCTGAAAGATAGGAAGCGTAGTTACCCACACAGCCGAACAGCGCGCTAAAGCGAACTTCAAGTTAAGATCATGCTCAAGACGACCGACAATTATTGTCCCATGCAAATGACACAGCTTGCAAGAAAAAGCCATGCAGATAAGCTTACCGTCAAACTTGTGCACAGATCAGCACTAATTACTGACTGTGCTGCGCAGTGCACGTCCAGCGCACGATTCTACTTCTGTCGAAGCTGCCTGTGGGCCCATGCAAAGAACAAGTTGGCCCGTCGTAGTCTATCCGGTGCAAAACTGGTGCGGAAGCCAAGTCGGAGACCTTGGAAAAAATCCCTCCAAACGGGACCACCTCTCGACCGAGGAGAGCAGGTCTGATCGATTGTTTGGCTTTGAGGGCGCATGAACTGCAAGTGGTTATCTGGCGCCAATCCGCCGAGAGCAGCAGCTGCACTTACCACACGAACCAGTCACAGCGGCCCCTCCCACACACACCTCGCTGTCGTCAGAGAAGCTGGCACGGACCAGGCGCGTCTCATCTGACACACATACCTCATCGGTCGGGCCGCATCGACCGGCACGGACGGACGCCACAGACCAGCGCACCTCGCCAAACTCACTGGTCATGCCAACTGCCCAGCACAGTCGCCGAACCTCCGGAACAAAGCACGCGACCTCCTGACGACCGGACACCACGCGACGCCACAGGACGGACTGAAGCTGGCGCGACAATACCTCGTCGTGCTGGCGGTGCTGCTGACGAGCCTGCTGCAGAGGATGGGTGCGCGGCGGCAGGGCGGGCGGCGAGTTCACGTACAGCGGCTGTCGCTGGGGCGGAGACGGTGGCCGGCCGCCGCAAGTGTTGCCGTAGAGAGAAGCGCTGACTGTTGCCGCCGGCTCTGAGCTGCCGCCGAGCCGTGTCATACTGGGCTGCTGATCATCCCCGCCGACTCCGCACAGCACAGGCTCCGCTCTGCTGTGCCCGGCCTGTTGTTCTGGCGCGTCCCCCGGACGTGCGGGGTAGTACTGCGTCCGGTCAGGTCCGTCCATGTAGTAGCCTGCACAGGGAATGTCTTCTGCTGCATCGCGCAGACCACTGTGCTTGCCTTCCATGGTGCTGCCAAAATCCTGACGTATGCCGTCGTGCCGGCTGTTCTGATTTACAGTCAAATTCACAGCGTCATACTGCGAATCATGGGTACGTTCACCGATATCGGACTGCTCTTTGTACCGCCCCGGAATGTATACGTGCCCAGTGGCAGACAGTTCGTCCTGGTTTCGATACCCCGCCCCCGTACCGTACATCTCAACATGCATGCGATCGTTTGGACCGTAGTGATTACCGTGTGCCGCGCAGGCGCCGTACAAATCATAGTGCACCACACCGGGTCCGTGAAGATCCCTGTACACTGGCTCATCCGAACACTTCTGCTGCTGCTGCTGCTGCTGCTGCTGCTGAACCGGACCACAACTGCCCGAGTGATTTAGGTAGTACCGACTCGTTTGCTCGGGGTCATGTTTCTCTGGTGGACTTTGATCGTCCGAGTGATGGTTGTGATGTGCTTGGTTAGGTCCGGAGTGGGCATGGTTACTGACGTTACCAGACTCGTCCGAGCAATGGTTGTGGTGTGCGTGGTCCGGTCCGGAGTGGTCATCGTTATTGACGTGACCAGACCGGCACAGTTCATTGGTAGCGCGTGGGTCACGGCGGTCAATCCTGTGAATATCGCTGTACCGCCTGGTGCCCTCTCCGCCCCTGGCCGGCAGCCGCGGCAGAGGAGCGGAACTCGGCGCCTCCGACCCTCTCTCGGCGCCGTCTGACCCGTCGGCTCGGAGCTGAACCGGCTCGGCCCGACGCAGCAGCACGCACTCTGACGGAGCGGTCGACCCCACCTCCAACATGCCGATACTGATGATGTCCGAGGCGCCACATTGGGGCGGCGGCGAGCTTGGCAGCGGCGGCGGCACCACGTACGACGACTCAGAGCCGCGTGACGTCACAGATACCGGCCGCGGCGGCGGCGGAGGAGGAGGAGGAGGTGGAGGAGGAGGTGGAGAAGCCGACCGGCGTCGCAGTGTCGGGTAGTAGTACGTGTGCTCGCTGGGCTGCTGGTAGTGTCCGCCGTAGTAGAAGCCCGGGTCGTCACGTTCACGTGCCCACGGGTTGCGCAGAACGGTGGCGTCGGCGGGCGGCGGCGGAGAGGGCAGTGGCAGACCGGTCGTCTGCAGCGGGGAGTTGGACGGCGGCGACGGCAGCGGTGACGGCCGACTCTGGCGGTTCGAGTCTCGCTCCACACCGGCCAGCAGCGACGGGAAGCCTCGACTGCGACGGCTGTACTCCCGCTGTTCTACCAGCCGCAGTCGGTGTCGGCTCGCCAGAACGCTGCTGTACGGATTCTCCTCCGAGTAGTGCTGTGAGGCAGTGCGGTCTCGCAGCTCCACAGGCAGCGTCTCGACAGTCTCGTCCAGACCGGAGCCTGTCGCCAGCGCGCCGCCATCCGATCGCCACTTCTTTCGCAGGAACCGGGGACTCTTCCAGAACGGCTTCCGACTGGTCTCGGCGCCCCCGATACCGATGGCAGACATGTGAGGTGGCTCCTCAGACGGGAGAGGTGCGGCCGGTCCGATATGAGACTCGCTACTTCCGTCAAAAGCCTCGTTTTCGCTCTTCACGGTGCGCATCCGACCGAGCCAGTTCCTGTGCCGATCCGGCCTGAAGGCAGTGTTGTCCAGACTCGAACTGAGAGAGTCAGTCTCCCGCGACTCGAAGTCATTGCTGTCGGACTTGGCGTTCTCCGCGCCGAACATTGGCCCGCTGCTGCCTAGCCGATGGGCGTGGCTGACTGCTGGGCTGCTGGCCGGGTACACGGTACCGTCGAGCGTCGGCGCCACCGACGGACTGTCACGGCCGCCGCCAGACTGGTCCCGATCTGCGCCACTCTCCGGCCGCCTCAGCAGAGCCGTCTGGGGAAGCTCGGACACGGCCAGCACGGCCGAGTTCTGGTACACCGGCGTTGGGTGGCTGTCTTCGCTGTCTGCCGGCTCCGTCTCCGACCTCCGACAATCGGCAGCCTCATGCTGGCGGCACCGCACGTCCGAACAGCGCGTTTCGGTCACCAGCAGGCTTCCGCCCTCCGAGGAATCGCCACGCATCTCCACGGCGGTCGTGTCTTCGCCGACAATGACCTCGCCAAACATCTTCCCCAGGTTGAACATCTTGCTCTTGATGCGACTGCCGAATGTTTTTCGCGGCATATCCGCCTTGTAGGCGAAGACCGGGTCCACCATGTTATTGAAGTTAACGTCTGATGGTCTTTTTCCTGTATTTGGTGCCACATCTACCGGCTTTCTGCCGAAGCCTTTTGGTTGTCTGGTGTCAGTCAGGCCGTCTGAAAATGTTTCATTGCTATCATCAACTTTCTCTCTGGACTTCCACAGTCGGCTGAGTTTTATTTTTTCTTTCCTCACTATTTCTCCCGGTGCGCGTCTAGATTGGTGGTCCTCCCATTTCTCTTCTCTGATGGCGCCACCAGACGACCGCGAGCCAATCGACGGTTCAATGGCGAACGACTTTGCATCCTTCCAGCCACCCTCAGCAGAGTCTATCGACCCTTGCCGATCACGTTTCGCTCCGATACGGACATTCTTGGTGCCTTTCCAGCTGCCTTCTGTTCGACGCTCTGGGCGGCGGGGATCCAGGTCGGTGCTGACGCTGAACGCCTTGGTGCCGGTCCACTCTACCTGGCGGTGGCGGTCGGCGGCGGCATGCAGATTCCGCAGCGAGCCGCCGCCACTCAGCCGCCGCCGCCGCCCAGTGGAGACCTCCACCCCGAGCTTGGAGCCGATCGAGCCGCCGCCGCTGAACCGCCGACGGCGGCCCGTGGAGACCTCCACCCCGAGCTTGGAGCCGATCGAGCCGCCGCCGCTGAGCCGCCGACGGCGACCCGCGGCAAACTGCACATTTCCCGTTCTGGGTATCACCAGTGGGCCGCCGCTCAGCCGCCGCCGCCGGCCCGTCGGCACACTGACGCCGGCTAGGTCGGAGCCGACCGACCCGCCGCCGCCGAGTCGCCGCCGCCGCACTGCAGCCACCTCCAGCTGGAAGTCGGAGCCGAGTGAACCAACGCTGAGCCGTCGACGTCGTCCCGTCGCCACCTCCACACACAGGTCGGAGCCGAGTGAACCTGCGCTGAGCCGTCGACGTCGTCCCGTCGCCACCTCCACACACAGGTCGGAGCCGACCGAGCCGGTACTCAGGCTGCGCCGGCGGCGGCCCGTGGCCACCGTCACACCGCCCAGGTCGGAGCCCACTGAGCCGGCGCTGAGCCGGCGCCGCCGCCGGCCGCCGCTCACCAGCACGCCGCCGGCGTCGGCCAGGAACAGCGGCAGGCCGTCACCGCGCCGGCGGCGGCGCCGGCCGACACTGCTCGAGCGGCGCCGCTGGCCGGCGGACACCGTCTCCGCCGACGGGCCGGCCGTCTCTAGCGAGCACCAGCGCGGCTCCAGAGACCGTCCGTCATTCCAGCTGCGGCGGCGGGACTCGGGTGGCGGCCCTTCACTCCAGCCGAGACGACCGGACTCCGGCGGCGGCGCTTCACTCCAGCTCAGTCGACCCGACTCCGGCGGCAGTGGGCCCAGCTGCGGATCCTGTTGAGGTGGGACATCTCTGAACAGCTCGTCACTCCAGCTCAGACGACGAGTCCGGCGTGGCTGGGCTGGCTCAGCCACTGTGGAACTCTGGTACTGATGCCGGTCGACAGTGCGCAGAGCCGACACCGGCGCCGCGGGCGACCGTGCGGAGACCGAGCATGACTCCGGCCGCTTCGACGGGGTGCTGCTGTGCTTGGGTGGCAGGTGCGGGACAGTGTCCGGCCGGACCGGCGATTTGCCCCAACTCTCCGCTGGACTTGGCGGTGTTCGGTTAGGATTTCTCCGCGACTCGCCGGCATATTTCGCTGGCATGAGCGGAGTTCCTCCTTCCAGCTCGGAACTCTTGCACAACGCCTGGCTTGGATACGGCTCCGCTGTCGCAAGCAAATGCCCGTCCTGGACGGCCTGAGGCCCGGACACCAGCAGGCCGGCATGTGACCTCACGTCGGCGCCGCCGCGGGCCGCGTGACTGTACTTGGCCGGCAGTGGCGGCGTCGCAGCGGCGTACCACTCGGACCTGGAGCGCTGCTTCACCGGTAGCGGCGGCGGCGTGTCTCGGTCGGCACGGCCCAGCTGTGCCGCCGACTGCCACACAGAGCGGCGGCCGACCGCCGCCGGACCGCTGGCCGTCTTGGGCGGCAGCGGCGGCGTCTGGTCGTTACGTCGGCGCTCGGCCCGCCCCGCCGGCTCGCCCGCCGACACAGGCAGGTCAGCAGCGGTCTCCGCGCCGCCGTCCGGCGAGGAGCACTGGCGAGCCACTCGGCCGACCGTGCGCACCGCCAGACAGCCGTCCGAGCGGGACAGTGGCGTCTCCAGGGTGTAGGACGCCTCACTGTCAGTCAGGGACAGGTCCGAGCCGGACAGACTCGCCCAGTGTACCAGGGTGCCCTAAAACAGGTGGCGCCACTGGTCATGGGTCCAGAGTGGGAGGCGTACTGGCGAACTACGCCGCGATCGGTCGTGCCCAGGCCTGTTAGTGGGCGTGCCGATGGTCATCAACTAGAGGCAAAACTGTCACCACTTTCCAGCATTGGTCGTCAAGTAGATGTTAGGCTGACCCCTTTTGATATTTTTTGTTTCAGATATTCCATTTCCGGTCATCATTCGATGCGTTTTTTTTTGCTCTTGCTAAGCTCAAATACGCCTTTTTTAAATTGATTGTTTGCCTGCCAACCTGTCTGATGTTATCAAGATTTCAGAATATGTCAAAACATCGGACTACCACTTCTATAGAGGGCGGATCTCCTTATTAAACACCAATCTGATGTCTGCGCATTGGTGGTGCTGGTGGTGGTGGTGGTGGTGGTGTACCGCTTTTGGTGTCCATCACCAGTTGCTTTGCAACAACAATCGGCTGTATATAGCTACTTAGTCCGTAGTTCATAAACTGACTCATAGGTGACAGCACATTCGTGACAGAGTGAAAAGGGCATTCGGCAAAGATCGATCGAGTTCATGGAGGCAGGTGGTCACATACCGATGCAGGTAGATATCTTGAGACGCAGATCTACGTCAACCAGCTGCATGCCGGGCGCAACGTTCAGATCTGGGACTTTGAACAGAAGTGCCGCACATTGCGACGACCATCAGTGGACAGTGTTCTCAAATTCATCTTCAGTTAGGTGTCCGATATAAAAAAGGTTAGCGATGAGAAAAAAGTAAAATAGAGGTACTCAGACATACATTTGGGGACACATGAAATGTTGACTTCCACCTAGAGCTGTCGAATTTGGTTGAAGGCAGGAATTTTCATGTGTGAATCAAAAACAGGGAAGCATCTTCACGATGCAGTATCAGTAAATATATAAAAAAGTCCCCAGGCAAATCTTTGGTGAAAAATTGTCCTTTCTAGGGTTTTCTGATGTGATTTCAATGAATTTGATCCTCACTTCTTTGTGAACTGGAAACGTTTCAGGTGCAAACAATCAAGCAACTTTATGCATTAAAGCGTTTATGACGTCTTGTAGTTTTTTCTTCAGTGCAGCATTCATGAACATGATTACGACAATGTGACGACTAATTTCCTCTGCAAATACTTACTTTTCGGTTCGCAAGTAAAATGACCACATGTAAAGTAAAATGTACCACTTTAGGCGAGTTTTGAGTCCAAAACATGTTTTTCTGGTGCTTTCCAATGCGGTTTGAATGAAATTGACAATCATTTATTTTAGAAATGACAACTTGTCAAGATATAAAAAATTCAAGTTGAAGCTTACATCTCAATCAGGTAGTCCCTGATTGAGTCTCAATCAGTAGGTTTTAGACAAACATACTGATGTATAAACGTACTGATGTAATTTGATATCTATATGATACCTATATGTGATTTCCCAAAGAAATTGCAGAGGAAGAAATTGATAGGGAAGTTTCAACAAGTACAGTCGATACATTTTTAGGATTTGAGCTCAAGGGCCTCTTCTATATAAATACCCTAACCTAGCCTAACCTCCCTTTTCAGCTTAAGTACTAAGAAACTAACATCAAATTAATTTAACTAACATTCAAAAACACCAGAATTGTTTGTGACAATGCAGACACATGTCAATCCCTCCCTCCCCAACAAAAAATAGGAACAGTGTGGGGGAAGTGTGTGCGGGGGGGAGGGTAGTATATGAATAATAATACAAAATTACAAATAAATACAAATAACCTAACTTACCCTAACCCACTAATGTTTAATCGTCTAAAACCTACAGCTGTTGAATCTCCAAAAATATACAGATGTTTATCATCTAAAATATATGGATATTAGAGCACCCCAAACCTACTGATGTGATTTGATACATATATGGTACCTATATATGCCTTTAATGCCTTGAAGAGGACCTGTTCTTACACCAGTCTGTAACGGAACCAACTAGGCAGGGCTCATTCTTGGGCCTTGCCTTCTCAGATTTAAGTGATTTAGTTCAAGACTTAACTGTAGGAGAAACTCTGGGAAGAAGTGACCATAACATAGCGAGATTCAAGGCACAGATAGAGGGCACAATCTAGGATAATTTGGCAAAGGTTCCAAATTGTAACAGGGCAGACTTTGACTGCATGAGAGCGGCTTTAAGCGTCACAGAATGGGAAGAAGAATTCTCCAATTTAAATGCCTGTGAAATGTGGGAAAAGTTCAAATCTTACTCGAGGGAAATTCAGATTACACATGTCCCCCAAAAGCAAATGCACAAAAGAATGGTAAGAAAGCCAGCATGGCTTACGCAATATTTGATAAAAGCAATTAAGGCTAAGAAATATGCATATAAAGTGTTTAAGGAAGCTTCAAATATCGTAAATCTAAGGTCGTATCAAACAGCTAGAGACGCTGTGAAGCATAAAACCAGAGCAGCAAAGCGAGCAAAAGAATTTGATTTGGCTAGGAACTATAATGGAGACAGGAAAAAGTTATTTAGCTTGTATAAGCTGAGTAAGGTCTCTAACACAATTGGTCCACTGGAAGTAAATGGGAATATATTGAGTGAGGATGGTGAGATGGTTGAGGAGGTGAGCAAGCAGTTTAAATCAGTGTTTACATTGGAAGATATGACTAATCTGCCAACTGTACACCACAGTTCAGTGACAGGTGATCGGATAAACGATGTTAGTTAGTTATTTATTTGGGTTTAAAGGGCGTATCGACTGCAATGGTCATATAGCGCCCAGGATAAACGATGTTGATTTCATTGATAGTGATGGTGTTTTCAAGTATATCAGGAAAATAAAGCCGAACAAGGCAGCAGGACTTGATTAAATTTATGCTAGGGTATTGCGGGAAGCTGAAAAGTAACTAGCAATCCCACTTAGTATAATATTTTGTAGATCAGACTCACAAAATTCCAGTTAGTTAGTTAGTTATTAGGGCTTTAGGGCGCATCGACTACATCGGTCATGTAGCGCCCATCACAAAATTCCAAATGAATTGAATTCCAACAGATTGGAAAATGGCAAATGTAGTTCCTATTTTCAAGAAAGGAGAAAGAGGGTTGATTGATTGATTATTTGGGCTTAAGGGCGCGCCGACTACATGGTCATTTGGCGCCCATAAGGAGAAAGAGGGAAAGTTTAAAACTATAGGCCAGTAAGACCCACATCCCTAGTCTGCAAGGTACTCGAATCAATTATCAAGGATATAATAGTTAGTTTTCTGGAAGGTAACAGATTGATTCAAGATACTAAACATGGGCTTAGAAACGGGCGATCGTGTCTCACAAATCCCTTGGACTTTTTGAATTTCGCTACAGAACAATTTGATCAGGGAAATGAGGATGATGTAGCATATCTTGACTTTAGTAAGGCCTTTGACAAGGTACCCCATAAACGGTTAATGATGCAGCTTCAGGTTCATGGTATTGCAGGTAGCATCCTAAAATGGATAGAGTTGTGGCTTTAAGATAGGCAGCAGAGAGTGATACTAAATGGTACAAAGTCATCATGGCAAATTGTTCTTAGTGAAGTCCCCCAGGGGTCAGTACTGGGGCCACTATTGTCCATAATATTTGTAAATAACATTGAAAGTGGCCTAAGCAGTAAGGTTTTGAAATTTGCGGATGATTTGAAGGACTTTAGGGCAATAACAGGACACAATGAGCAGGTCTCGCTGCAGAAAGACTTAGACGAACTTGTGAAGTGGTTCGAAAAATGGCAAATGAAATTTAATTTTGATAAGTGCAAAATCATGCATGTAGGTAGGCAGCATATGAAGGCTTCGTACTTGATGGGTGGCCAAGTACCATCTGTGACTCAACAGGACTTAGGTGTTATTTTGAACACAAAATTGGGGGCATCAGAACAGACAAAAGAAGCCAGGAAGAAGGCACCAAGCATGCTTGGGGCAATAAATAGGAATGTATCATACAAAAGTGAGGAAGTCATCAGGAAGCTTTACTGTGCATATGTCAGGCCACATTTGGAATAATGTGTCCAAGCTTGGTCCCCTAGTAATGAAAAAGATTGTTGGCTTTTAGAGAGAGTACAAGAGGGCAACAAACATGGTTAATGGTATAAGCAACCTGGCATTTGAGGAAAGATTTAAGAAATCGAATGTTTTCACTTAGATATAGAAGGCTGAGAGGAGATCTCATCGAGGTCTTTAAATTTGTTCATGGTCAGGAACAGGGATATCTCAGGGAAATGATTTAATTTAACAGAAATGATGCAATTAGAGGTCATCAATTAAAAATTAAAATTAATCACAGCAGGACAAGGTTAAGACAGTCTTTCTTCACCAACAGGGTAGTAAAACACTGGAACCAGCTGCCAGAAACCATTGTCAGTAGCAGCACACTGGACATCTTTTAAAAACAGCATAGACAATCATTATAAGAATAGAGGGCTTGCTTTTCGGTATTCCAGGGAGGGCTGATCGACGGATTTGGTGAGCAACTGGTTCAGTGTTCAGAGTGCAACCAAGAAGGGCCCTTGTGGCTCATAGTTGCACCGATCTTGTATGTCTTTATATATGATTACCAAAAGAAATTGTAGAGGAAGAAGTTGCTAGGAAAGTTTCAACAAGTCCAGTCGATACATTTTTAGGATTTGGGCTGAAGGGCTTCTTCTATATAAATACCCTAACCTAGCCTAACTACTCTTTTAAGCCTTTTCTCTTTAAGTTGGAACAAATATCATTCGAAAATTATCAAAAAATTTCAAATAAGAAAACCTAAGCTAAGCTAGCCTCCTTGCTTTTGAAGAAAAACCATTTCCTTTTTTCATGACAAAATCCCCCAAATCAAAATTTACCAACTTAAAAAAGCCTAGCCTGACCCCTTTAAAACGCGCACTGGAGGGGGGGGGCGAAATCCGCCCACCACTCGGATTTTTCGTACATAACTCCAGATTTTACCAGTCGATATACGCCATTTTGTGCGTACCTAACTAGAAATGACCGGCGCGTCGCTTAAAGCAATAAAAATTGAAATCGGCCGAACAATTTTCGAGTTAGGGGCCGTTAAAGTTAACAAAAATCCTGAACTCCGTTTAAAAGCGCATGAAGTGATGCCCGGAAATAGAATATCTGAAACAGAAACGTCAACAGGGGTCACCCTAGCAGATCTTGTGTTAAGGAGACATATTTACAAGACAGGAGGGTAAGACCAGGGGCAACACTATGACAAGCATGACCAGTGCAGGGTCAAAAGCAATCATTGCGATACAAAGGTGCATCGTTAAAGGAAGCATTCGCCCTGTCATGCTCAACTCGTGCAGCACCTTCATACCACATGCGAGAGTCCATAACCAGCGAGCGCATTGCGCTTATTCACACCAGACGTACCCTATTCGGGTTCGGGTTAAGTCATACTTCATCAGTAATAGGTATCATTAGCAACCATACTGGGCATTATGCTTCCAATGTGGTATTTACCATGGGCAAAGCTCATGTGTTTGCAGTAGCAGACGATGAAGATTAAAGCGATTCCATCACTCGCAGTGAAATTCGTCGTTCTCGGAAGCCCTTACACCGATTTGCACAATTTTCCATGATCCTCCCCCATAACCCGGGAGACAGACCCATCCTCTCCGTAACTGTCAAACGTCAAACCTGACGTAGGACATGCCGCCCGCCAACAGCCTGTCCTTCCCCACCACCAGCCGGGTCCCGTGCCACTCCCGCCACTCACGGAGCGCTCCTTGGGCTTGTCGGTGAGCTGTGGCGGCTCCCGGTCGTCCAGACCGGGGATCTCCTTGGGTGGCGCCGTCATCGTGTGTCGCTTGGGATCCGAGTGGCGGCCGTCACGAGCGGCCCCACTTAGTGCTGTCAGATGGGCAACAAGTCACAGGCCTAAGCGATACATGCCACAGCAGCACAGGCCAGAGGTCGCAACGGTTCGAGTTGAAGTGGCACGGCTCGCACTTGACATGGACATATGTCTCAGGTTCCAAGGGAGCAGATGATTAGCGTATTTCACTGTCCATTTCACCACGCCGGTGATGGGGCTGACACAGATCATCACACATAGATATCGGTTGCGGACGTGACGCAACAGAAACTGTCTTCGATCATGACTCACAGCACACACTGCTAATATACGGTGTGCTTGGAGGGGCGAGTAGTCTACTATGGGTAAGTTGCCGTCTCACAATCGAAAGGTTGTGGGTTCGAGTCCCACCTATCGCTACTCTTCTCCCGCGACCAATCGGCGTGAGAGATTGGCGACGCTACATGACTCAACGGTAGACGTGAAGTAGAACCAATAACCACCAGGGTGTGTTTGGCGGGTGTTCGAGGACGGAACGATTCAGGCCAATACTTCGACTGAAGACGTGGTGGAACACGGGGAGGGGACATACAGGGCTCATGCTGCGGCTGTAGACGGAGGGAGAGGGCCACTCACGGTCCACACCGCGGCTGAAGGACGGAAGGAGGCAGGTGGCCACTCACGGTCCAAACTGCGGCTGCAGGACGGGGGGAGGCAGGGGGCCACTCACGGTCCATACTGCGGCTGAAGGACGAGGGAGGCAGGGGGCCAACTAACCGGGCCCTCACGGTCCACACCACGCGGCTGAAGGGGAAGGGCCATTCACGGTCCACAAGGGGAGGCAGGGGGGGGGCCACTCACGGTCCACACCACGGCTGCATGACGGGGGAGGCAGGGGGCCACTCACGGTCCACACCACGGCTGCAGGACGGGGGGAGGCAGGGGGCCACTCACGGTCCACACCACGGCTGCAGGACGGGGGAGGCAGGGGCCACTCACGGTCCACACCACGGCTGCAGGACGGGGGAGGCAGGGGGCCACTCACGGTCCATACTGCGGCTGGAGACGGCGCGGCCGCTGAGAGCTCGCCGGAACTGTGGCGATGGCCGGTCACTCTGCGCCGCCTGCATCCGCGTCTGGTATTGCGTGCGGCCAGAGTATCGGAACTTGGAGCCCAGCCGCGGCAGGTGGTGGTCCCGCTCCGGCGGCTCTGGTGACATCAATCTGAAGAAAAGGTCAGTTCAGGTCAGGTCACGGCAGGTGGTGGTCCAGCTCCGGCGGCTCTGGTGACATCAATCTGAAGAAAAGGTCAGGTCAGGTCACGGCAGGTGGTGGTCCCGCTCCGGCGGCTCTGGTGACATCAATCTGAAGAAAAGGTCAGTTCAGGTCAGGTCACGGCAGGTGGTGGTCCCGCTCCGGCGGCTCTGGTGACATCAATCTGAGGAGAAGGTCAGGTCAGGTCAGGTCACGGCAGGTGGTGGTCCAGCTCCGGCGGCTCTGGTGACATCAATCTGAGGAGAAGGTCAGGCCAGGTCAGGTCACGGCAGGTGGTGGTGCTGCTCCGGCGGCTCTGGTGACATTAATCTGAGGTCATGCCAGGTCACGGTAGGTCAGTTCACGGCAGGTGGTGGTCCTACTCGCGTTCACGGTGACGTCAGTCTGAGATAAAGGTCAGGTCAGATTAGGTGAAATCTAGTCAGGTCTGGACAGGTCAATCCTCTGTAGGTCATGTAAGGCGTACGTCCAGTCAATTTCCGCCAGGCCAGGCGTGGTCAGACTAGGCCAGATTGTACAATACAATACAATGAGCCAGACTGTACCCTGGTGGCTACAATCTGGCAGTTTGATAGTTGCATGCCATGCATAAAAATACACACGTCGGGGCAATTAAGCCGGCAGATAGAAACGACCAAAATCGGGGAGAATCTATACATCCTACATTGTCTGAGAACCTATCCTCACCAACACTACGTGGATCAAGTGCTAAACAGTTGTGATATACTACACTGGTCAGGATGGCAAAATGCGGAAATTGGAGTGAAAATGGCAGCTTGTAGGAAAATATTTATACAATTAACGTTTTTTGTGCTTTATTTTCTTCCTGACGGTGGACGGCAATATTATCCTATCATTCATTCATCATTCATCATATACTGGATGCCCCGGTAGCTCAGTTGGTTGGAGCGCTGGCCTGCACTGGTATCCCCTGTCCTGGAAACACAGGGTTCGAGTCGCTTCACGCGCTCGCATTTAGCCCCCGGCTGGGAGGGTCAGTTGGCAGCTGGCCCAAAAAGGCCGGGGACGAGCTACCGGGCGGACGTGTTGGTGCATTGACGGCACGTACAACTTTCGGTCTAAATTCTGCCGTTGAACTGGAATTCATGGATCGGGTGGTGGGCCCAGGGTTCACGCAACAAGCTCTGCTTAGCAATAGAACCCTGGTTCACAAAGCCACCCCAGCAATCACTCGGATTAAATTTATTTTATTTACAAAAACAAATAATTGACGACATTGCTAGACTTTCTCTGATTGCTGGACATTCTCGTGATATGACGCTTTCATTTCAGGGTTTTTCTTACTTTCTAGATACTATCCAAATCGGAAACTGTTTGGGAGGTTCGTTAAAGCTTATCCCACAATGTATTTTATTTGCTTCCTTCATAATGCAAATTGACGATTTGCATTAGCGTCTAATGTCCAAATGAAAACGATCCGGGACAAAGTGATATCAGTGACATTGCATCAGTGTTCGACTGGATGTAAATAGATGACTTGCGCCCGTTGTCTGTTCTATGGCAATTCCACTACACATGAAACCAGAATGATTGACTATGTCGCCATCTCGGGCTGGGCCGGCCCGGACTTCCCGGTGACCGCCGGACAGGCTGGAAAAGCAGGCGCCGCGCGGCCCAGCTGTGTCATCTGATCAGTCGCGGGACCGCACCGGGTTTGTCACTGGAGAGGCGAACACAAACACCACGTCGGGGCTGGAACACCAGCCGGCACACTGCCACTGGCACACCAGCTGAGACAACTGTCTTCAGACGGCAGGTAAGGCAATACGAACTGGGCACGAGGAGCAAAACGTCAGCCTGAGACCGTCTCACAGCCGAGAGCGGCTGCAGGTGATGGGGAGACTTTTGTCACAACAGACAAGGTGGCCTGTGTTGGTCCGGTCGACACGAGCCGGGTACGGTACCCTGACCGTCGTCACGCCACCTTACACAGGGGCAACACGCCAGCCGGCTACCGAGTCACTCAAACGACAGACAAGGTGGCCTGTGTTGGTCCGGTCGACACGAGCCGGGTACGGTACCCTGACCGTCGTCACACCACTTTACACAGGGGCAACACACCAGCCGGCTACCGAGTCACTCACACGACAGACAAGGTGGCCTGTGTTGGTCCGGTCGACACGAGCCGGGTACGGTACCCTGACCGTCGTCACACCACCTTACACAGGGGCAACACGCCAGCCGGCTACCGAGTCACTCAAACGACAGACAAGGTGGCCTGTGTTGGTCCGGTCGACACGAGCCGGGTACGGTACCCTGACCGTCGTCACACCACTTTACACAGGGGCAACACGCCAGCCGGCTACCGAGTCACTCACACGACAGACAAGGTGGCCTGTGTTGGTCCGGTCGACACGAGCCGGGTACGGTACCCTGACCGTCGTCACACCACTTTACAGGGGCAACACACCAGCCGGCTACCGAGTCACTCACACGACAGACAAGGTGGCCTGTGTTGGTCCGGTCGACACGGGCCGGGTACGGTACCCTGACCGTCGTCGCACCACTTTACACAGGGGCAACACACCAGCCGGCTACAGAGTCACTCACACGACAGACAAGGTGGCCTGTGTTGGTCCGGTCGACACGGGCCGGGTACGGTACCCTGACCGTCGTCACATCACTTTACACAGGGGCAACACACCAGCCGGCTACAGAGTCACTCACACGACAGACAAGGTGGCCTGTGTTGGTCCGGTCGACACGAGCCGGGTACGGTACCTGACCGTCGTCACACCACTTTACACAGGGGCAACACACCAGCCGGCTACCGAGTCACTCACACGACAGACAAGGTGGCCTGTGTTGGTCCGGTCGACACGAGCCGGGTACGGTACCCTGACCGTCGTCACACCACCTTACACAGGGGCAACACGCCAGCCGGCTACCGAGTCACTCACACGACAGACAAGGTGGCCTGTGTTGGTCCGGTCGACACGAGCCGGGTACGGTACCCTGACCGTCGTCACACCACCTTACACAGGGGCAACACGCCAGCCGGCTACCGAGTCACTCACACGACAGACAAGGTGGCTTGTGTTGGTCCGGTCGACACGAGCCGGGTACGGTACCTGACCGTCGTCACACCACCTTACACAGGGGCAACACGCCAGCCGGCTACCGAGTCACTCACACGACAGACAAGGTGGCCTGTGTTGGTCCGGTCGACACGAGCCGGGTACGGTACCCTGACCGTCGTCACACCACCTTACACAGGGGCAACACGCCAGCCGGCTACCGAGTCACTCACACGACAGACAAGGTGGCCTGTGTTGGTCCGGTCGACAGGGGCCGGGTACGGTACCCTGACCGTCGTCACACCACCTTACACAGGGGCAACACGCCAGCCGGCTACCGAGTCACTCACACGACAGACAAGGTGGCCTGTGTTGGTCCGGTCGACAGGGGCCGGGTACGGTACCCTGACCGTCGTCACACCACCTTACACAGGGGCAACACGCCAGCCGGCTACCGAGTCACTCACACGACAGACAAGGTGGCCTGTGTTGGTCCGGTCGACACGAGCCGGGTACGGTACCCTGACCGTCGTCACATCACTTTACACAGGGGCAACACGCCAGCCGGCTACCGAGTCACTCACACGACAGACAAGGTGGCCTGTGTTGGTCCGGTCGACACGGGCCGGGTACGGTACCCTGACCGTCGTCACACCACTTTACACAGGGGCAACACGCCAGCCGGCTACCGAGTCACTCACACGACAGACAAGGTGGCCTGTGTTGGTCTGGTCGACAAGAGCCGGGTACGGTACCCTGACCGTCGTCACGCCACCTTACACAGGGGCAACACACCAGCCGGCTACCGAGTCACTCACACGACAGACAAGGTGGCCTGTGTTGGTCCGGTCGACACGAGCCGGGTACGGTACCCTGACCGTCGTCACACCACCTTACACAGGGGCAACACACCAGCCGGCTACCGAGTTAATCAGATAACTGCTTGGACGGTGAATCAAACCAACATCAGAAGTGACACCCCAACATAAGAACACGCGGGAAATAGTCTCACCTGAAGAAGGTGTGGTTCTCGACACAGGTCTTCCACATCTTTTTAGCCCTCCTGTGGTTGGACAGCTTGAAACCGATGGTGGTCAAGTGGCGCTCGAACTCGCCTGGCCGAATCTTCACGAAGAAGTTGTTCCTTTTGTAGGAGATCTTGAGAATTTTTGGCCAGGCGAAGCGATTGATTCTCAGCCTGAGGTTAACATATGAATGGCGTTATAGAGAATCAGGGTTGGCAATCCTACATGAGGAATAGTGTGGTTATAGCCGTTGTAAACATTAATAAGTGTCGAGTAAACTTGGCTTCAGCCACCTGATGGTTTTATCGTGCAGCAACTAATCCCAGCTTCAGGTTATCGTTTCGTATCAAGCAAAAAATAGCTGAGGTTTAGTAGTTAATTTAACGATTTTCTACATCGCTATGGCGAAATATCACACTAATCGCTGCAGTCCGGTATTTTACTTAGTTTTGAAGTTCCAGGCATACAATTGGAGAATGGCCCTCCTTTCCCATTATTGTCATGTCAACGTACCTCGCCGTTCGTTTCAACTCACACATGTCTCAGAGATGTCATGGCTTGTGCGTGCATATTATAACAGAGAAAGTATTTCGAACATAGGAATACTTCAAAATCAGAGCTAGTTAGTTTCTAGTGCAAAGCATGACAAATATATATCGAAGACGTCAATCTTGGTGTTCGTCAGGTTTGATGGCCGCTAGGCTTGGTGGTGGTTGTGGTGGTGGTGGTTATTGGTTTTACGACACGTCGACCGTTGAGTCATGTAGCGTGGCCAATCTCTCACGCCGATTGGTCGCGGGCGAAGAGGAGCGACAGGTGACACTCGAACCTACAATCATTCGATTGTGAAACGGGCAACTTACCCCCAGACTATTCGTCCCCTCGCTTGGCTTGGTGGTCGCTAGGTGGTGGTTATTGGTTTTACGACACGTCGACCGTTGAGCCATATAGCGTCGCCAATCTCTCACGCCGATTGACCGCGGGCGAAAATCAGCGACAGGTGAGACTCGAACCCACAATCTTTCGATGGTGAGACGAGCATCTTACCCCTAGACCAGTCGTCCCCAAAGTGGTCGCTAGGTTTGGTGGTGGTTAGGTTTGGTGGTCGCTAGGCTTGGTTGTCGCTAGGCTAGGTGGTCGTTAGGTTTGGTGGTCGCTAGGCTTGGTTGTCGCTAGGCTTGGTTGTCGCTAAGCTTGGTGGTCGCCAGGTTTGGTGGTCGCCAGGTTTGGTGGTCGCCAGGTTTGGTGGTCGCTAGGCTTGGTTGTCGCTAGGCTTGGTTGTCGCTAGGCTAGGTGGTCGTTAGGTTTGGTGGTCGCTCGGTTTGGTGGTCGCTAGGCTTGGTGGTCGCCAGGCTTGGTGGTCGCTAGGCTTGGCGATCGTTAGCTTTGGTGGTCGCTCGGCTTGGTGGTCGCGAGACTTGGTGGTCGCTAGGCTTGGTTGTCGCTAGGCTTGGTTGTCGCTAAGCTTGGTGGTCACTAGGCTTGGTCGTCACTAGGCTTGGTGGTCTCCAGGTTTGGTGGTCGTTAGGCTTGGTGGGCACTAGGCTTGGTCACTAGGCTTGGTTGTCGCTAGGCTTGGTGGTCACTAGGCTTGGTTGTCGCTAGGCTTGGTTGTCGCTAGGCTTGGTGGTCGCTAGGCTCGGCCAAGTTGTTGGAAAATGTTTATCTGTCTGCCTGTGTGTGGCTGTATGTCGACGTTTGGCACATGTGACAAGACGATTAGACCAATCTCGGCCAAATTTTCTCCTTACACGTGCTGCGACGGTTCAGTGGGCAGATAATCAATGGGCACAGTTTCTGGGCGAACCAGCCATGCGCCACCTGCTATCAACCGGTGCCATTCCGAAACAATTTAACCAGGGTCACAGCATATACCAGAAGTAGCACGAACATAAAATGTGGTGACAATATGCTCCCCATGGAGATCCAGGTGGTGTTGGTTGTCCAGGTTATTGGTTGGTTGGTGGTGTTGGTGTTGTCCAGGTGGTATGGTTATTGGTTTTACGACACGTCGACCATTGAGCCATATAGCGTCGCCAATCTCTACGCCGATTGGTCGCGGGCGAAGAGTGGCGACAGGTGAGACTCGAACCCACAATCTTTCGATTGTGAGACGAGCATCTTACCCCTAGACCACTCGTCCCCCAGGTGGTGTTGTCGTCGGCAGCCGCGTGACGTACACCACGTGACCGCCAGGCGCGTGCATCTATTTTGAATCGGGCGCCTTCGTGTTGAAAGCGGCGCGCTATGACCATACTATTTGGTGAGCGGATAGTCGGGCACAAGGGCTGTTGGGGTATGTATGATTTGTAGGGGTATGTGCCGCATAGTGCGCGTGCCGCATGTCGACGCCTTTTGAACCCGTCTTGCACCCAGAAATGGCAACAGCCTGTAGTAGAGGCCACGCATTTGCCAGTTGTTAAAATGCGAGCTCCAAAAAGTTCTCCGGTTTTAGGGTCGCTCGAAAGATATTTGTCCGGTTCTAGGGCCAAGTGGGGCGCACCATGGCACCGTCAGGCACATGAATTAACTTTAACTGGGGCACCTCCTAGTTCCTATCGACGCGTGCGATAGCCGCCAAATGCTGTGAGCCCTACCACGATGGCTATCCAGGCTGGGTGTATATTATTGGGATGGGTGTCCGGGGTGGGTGTACTGTTCGTGCACGCATTTGCACCCACTTCAATCAATAAGTGTTACAGGCTACAAGAGATACTCTATAAACTCTACATTTGGTCGGGACATACGCCTCACGCTGGCCCAGTAGTACTTGCTGTTGGAAGGGGTGCACCGTGAGCTCGTCCAACACGCGCGTCTACTCTAAACGGAACAAATCCCGAGTTTCGAACGCACAGCCACAGAATATGATGGCAGGGTGGCCTATCACCAGCACAATCCGGCCATGGCTTATTTCCTGCGGAAAGTGGCATCAGTGTGTACGTTCCATCTGCTTATGAACTGCGCCGCTAACTCCGTAGCTGGAGCAACGGCACGACCCATACCAAATGGGCACGGCGTCGTCATGTTGTGAAGGCATGCACCGCACAGCAATCCAGCCGCTCGTGGGGTTCGTAGGTGGGTGTGGTGCGCCTGCTCCTGCGTCACCACAGCTCGCCAGCCGGCCGTAACTAGTCGCAAATGATCGCAGCACTGGCGTCACAACTGGCCATGGCTATGCACATCCGATCACAGTTGGCCACAACCAGTCACAATGTCCACAAATGGTCCCAACTGACTACAGCTGGTCACAACTGCTTCAGACTGTTCACAGATGGTCACAGCTGGTCACAACTAGTCCCATCTGCCCACAAGTGGCCACAGCAGCTGACTTCAGTTCCCTGCCCTTCCCTCCCGGTCCCATGCCTCACTTGTCCCTGTAGACGAGCAGGCCGGAGGCGCAGATTCCCAGCATGATCTCGATACCCTCAGAGTCCTTGGCGGGGTGCAGATCGACACCGTACATCGCCAACTTCTTGGCGTTCTCAAGGTAGTGGATCTCCGCTTCAGCTGGCGTCTGACCCCTGAAGATGAAAGATACGACGTATTGTCATGTCAGGTCACCTGGTCATGTCGCAGTAGCGTTAACCTCGTCCAATATATTTGCAATGTCCTAAATGATTAATAAGTGGAGATTGTGATGGACGTGCACCAATGTCTTGGAATTTCGAATTTTACGTGGAAAACGACACCTATCAAAAACCTGTTTTGATTTCCTTGCGAACAGCGCTTCGACTTCTTGAAGCGATTTTCATCAAAGGTCACAACATACGGCTGCAGTAATTTGTTACTTTTTCACCAGATCGATTCCTGGCGAATGTGTCATCACAGTCTTGCCAGCAGATGCGTGAACATCTGCCAATATCACCTCTTATCCAATTTCCTGTCACATTGCCCGATTGTTCCGACGTCATCAGGGGTCTCGACGTCTTTGCCTCCTACTCTTCCGATAAAAAATGAATTTCAGGACACTGATATGCACGAACAGCTGCATTGATGATAAAACTATGAAACTATTGGCCAGTTCTGCTCCTTGACTCAGGTCTTCAGATGGTTTTTCTTTTCTTCGAACGAATTGAGCTATGGATACAACCAGGTTCGATGAAATGCGGTGCATATATGGGCCATCGTACGACGAATATCAAGTCATCAGATCAGGTCAGTCAGGACATACGACCAGCTCGTATGTGTCGGGGCATCGGATCAGGTCACATGTGTTGGGTCATCAAATCAGATATAATACGAGGTCATCAGACCGGGTTAGATGTGCCAGATTACACATGACAGGCTACAGCTGAGGCGCGGCGTCCGCCTTCGACCAGCTATCCCGCCAGCTACCATCGCCAGCTACCCTCGCCAATTACACCGCCAGCTACCATCGCCAGCTAGCATTGCCAGCTACCCTCGCCAGCTACCATTGCCAGCTACCATTGCCAGCTACCCTCGTACAGAGCCGTGACGATCGTCTGTAACGCAGCAGGTCGGGAGCCGTGACCGTGACCGTGTCGGCGGCGGTACCTGAGCGTTTTGTGCAGCTGCGCCACCTTCTCCTCCAGCTCGGGCGTCTGGTTGGGTGCCAACTTGAAGTCGGCCAGGTAGCCAGCCTTGTGCTCGGCCGGATCGTAGTCGCCACACTCGGACTGCACCATGTACGAGCCTAGCAACGCGTGCGTCACAAACGAGCAGGGCAGCCTGTGGGGCAGCGGCGACACCTGTCAACACCGGCACCGGCATAATGCCAACTGAGGACCAGCAGGGCAGCCTGTGGGGCAGCGGCGACACCTGTCAACACCGGCACCGGCACCGCAATAATGCCAACTGAGGACCAGTAGGGCAGCCTGTGGGGCAGCGGCGACACCTGTCAACACCGGCACCGGCACCGGCACTGGTAGGCCAGCAGGGCAGCCTGTGGGGCAGCGGCGACACCTGTCAACACCGGCATAATGCCAGCTGAGGACCAGCAGGGCAGCCTGTGGGGCAGCGGCGACACCTGTCAACACCGGCACCGGCACCGGCACTGGTAGGCCAGCAGGGCAGCCTGTGGGGCAGCGGCGACACCTGTCAACACCGGCACCGGCACCGGCATAATGCCAGCTGAGGACCAGCAGGGCAGCCTGTGGGGCAGCGGCGACACCTGTCAACACCGGCACCGGCACCGGCATAATGCCAACTGAGGACCAGCAGGGCAGCCTGTGGGGCAGCGGCGACACCTGTCAACACCGGCACCGGCACCGGCATAATGCCAACTGAGGACCAGCAGGGCAGCCTGTGGGGCAGCGGCGACACCTGTCAACACCGGCACCGGCATAATGCCAGCTGAGGACCAGCAGGGCAGCCTGTGGGGCAGCGGCGACACCTGTCAACACCGGCATAATGCCAGCTGAGGACCAGCAGGGCAGCTTGTGGGGCAGCGGCGACACCTGTCAACACCGGCACCGGCATAATGCCAGCTGAGGACCAGCAGGGCAGCCTGTGGGGCAGCGGCGACACCTGTCAACACCGGCATAATGCCAGCTGAGGACCAGCAGGGCAGCCTGTGGGGCAGCGGCGACACCTGTCAACACCGGCACCGGCATAATGCCAACTGAGGACCAGCAGGGCAGCCTGTGGGGCAGCGGCGACACCTGTCAACACCGGCACCGGCATAATGCCAACTGAGGACCAGCAGGGCAGCCTGTGGGGCAGCGGCGACACCTGTCAACACCGGCACCGGCACCGGCATAATGCCAGCTGAGGACCAGCAGGGCAGCCTGTGGGGCAGCGGCGACACCTGTCAACACCGGCACCGGCATAATGCCAACTGAGGACCAGCAGGGCAGCCTGTGGGGCAGCGGCGACACCTGTCAACACCGGCACCGGCACCGGCATAATGCCAGCTGAGGACCAGCAGGGCAGCCTGTGGGGCAGCGGCGACACATGTCAACACCGGCACCGGCATAATGCCAGCTGAGGACCAGCAGGGCAGCCTGTGGGACAGCGGCGACACCTGTCAACACCGGCACCGGCATAATGCCAGCTGAGGACCAGCAGGGCAGCCTGTGGGGCAGCGGCGACACCTGTCAACACCGGCACCGGCATAATGCCAGCTGAGGACCAGCAGGGCAGCCTGTGGGGCAGCGGCGACACCTGTCAACACCGGCACCGGCATAATGCCAACTGAGGACCAGCAGGGCAGCCTGTGGGGCAGCGGCGACACCTGTCAACACCGGCACCGGCATAATGCCAGCTGAGGACCAGCAGGGCAGCCTGTGGGGCAGCGGCGACACCTGTCAACACCGGCACCGGCATAATGCCAACTGAGGACCAGCAGGGCAGCCTGTGGGGCAGCGGCGACACCTGTCAACACCGGCACCGGCATAATGCCAGCTGAGGACCAGCAGGGCAGCCTGTGGGGCAGCGGCGACACCTGTCAACACCGGCACCGGTACCGGCATAATGCCAACTGAGGACCAGCAGGGCAGCCTGTGGGACAGCGGCGACACCTGTCAACACCGGCACCGGCATAATGCCAGCTGAGGACCAGCAGGGCAGCCTGTGGGGCAGCGGCGACACCTGTCAACACCGGCACCGGCACCGGCATAATGCCAGCTGAGGACCAGCAGGGCAGCCTGTGGGGCAGCGGCGACACCTGTCAACACCGGCACCGGCATAATGCCAACTGAGGACCAGCAGGGCAGCCTGTGGGGCAGCGGCGACACCTGTCAACACCCGCACCGGCATAATGCCAACTGAGGACCAGCAGGGCAGCCTGTGGGGCAGCGGCGACACCTGTCAACACCGGCACCGGCATAATGCCAACTGAGGACCAGCAGGGCAGCCTGTGGGGCAGCGGCGACACCTGTCAACACCGGCACCGGCATAATGCCAACTGAGGACCAGCAGGGCAGCCTGTGGCACAGCGGCGACACCTGTCAACACCGGCACCGGCATAATGCCAACTGAGGACCAGCAGGGCAGCCTGTGGCACAGCGGCGACACCTGTCAACACCGGCACCGGCATAATGCCAACTGAGGACCAGCAGGGCAGCCTGTGGCACAGCGGCGACACCTGTCAACACCGGCACCGGCACCGGCATAATGCCAGCTGAGGACCAGCAGGGCAGCCTGTGGGACAGCGGCGACACCTGTCAACACCGGCACCGGCATAATGCCAGCTGAGGACCAGCAGGGCAGCCTGTGGGACAGCGGCGACACATGTCAACACCAGCACCGGCACTGGTAGGCCAGCAGGGCAGCCTGTTGGGCAGCGGCGACACCTGTCAACACCAGCACCGGAACCGGCAGGCCAGCTGGGGACCAGCAGGGCAGTCTGTGGGACAGATCATCACCTTCAAGAACAAATCCAGCACCAAAACTCTCAACAACCGAGAACGAAAGAAAACGCAGAAACCATCAATGCAGACTCAAATCTGAGACTACGCTGGACGCCTTGGCAGATCCGACGCCACCCTCGGAAGCCTCCGACTTCACCCGTGGAGGCACCGTCAGGCTGCTCACCTACAGCCAGCCAGCCGCTGCACGGCAGCAAAAGGCCATACGTGCAGCTGCAGCCTTGACGGCACAACCTGAGAAGACGCGCCGGCGCCATTTTGGCCGTCCAACCCAACCGACCGCAAATCGCCCTCCCACCCTGCTACCAACTCGCCTACTTCTACACTACGAACTTCTAGCTCAGCTCTACAACTTCAACTCTACAATATTCCACTTCAGGTTGGTCCGGCGGTGCCGCGCCCCTCCCACCCCGCCGCCGATATTTGTAATAAGTGTACACCTTTCTCTCCTAACCCCAACGCCAAACCCACGACCCGACCCACTACACTCACCCAACACGAACACAGACACCACGCTCAACACCCCGACGGGTGATTTCTTCCTCTGCCGCCGGGTTGATGGGAGCCCATCGGCTCTCTTGACCCCTGGACGGCGGAGGAGATGATCACCCGTCGAATACGAAAGCCCCTACACGGACGCCAAATACGATCACGGGCGCTTCTCATTCAGACATATAACTCAGACGATGCATACATACTGACATGCATACATACTGACACGCATCACAGACATCTCAATCACCATAACACCAGCCGCACACCTAAGCACATCACAGGGCATCATATTCGCACGGGGGGTGGCCTGGATGACGGAGGAGGAACTGGCTCTCATGTTTGAGAGCCAGGGGATCTACTCCGTCTACAGGACAGCCATCCCAACACACACACACTCATACTGACTTTCAACACCAGACAACCACCCACACACGCTAAAGCCGGCTACATTAGGTACAAGGTTACGCCACTAGCACCCCTCCCTCGACGTTGTCTGTTTTTCCAACGCTACGGACACTCGAATGGGGGTACTACGACACAACACCCACCTGCGCAAACTGTGCCGCATCACACGACACAAACACATGCACGAGCGGCACACTACGCTGCGTCGGTTGCGGCGGAGACAGCGTTAAAATATTGGTTTTTCGTTAGGTGTGAGATGTCGAAACGAGTCGAGTAAGATGTCCAAATTCGCCATTGAAACGATGTGTTTAGAACATAGTGTATGTTCTTGAAACCAAATGTTTAGCCCATAGTGTGCTTATATGTGGATCTTTTTCGCTTATGTTGGGAGACACCTAATATCAGGATACTTATATTGATGACACCAATAAGAATGTCATACTACCAGCAAATTGCATTGAAAGGTAGACCACATCATAGGAATTCTACCTGAAATAGCATCAGGTATGATATTTTTATATATCACAATATGTAATGGTGAGCGTAAGCATGATAATTACTCACAGGACACCGTTAAAAACGAGACATGGAGATTTCATAAACACACATCAAGAAGCACGATGTCGACACTTCTTTGGGGACGATGTCTCTCCAGTGTTCACTAGGTGGTATATTCCATTCTACTTCACGAATAATGTATTGGGCGGAGACTACGCCTCACGGGACAGGGCCCGCCCTCGGTGGACAAGGGAGAAAGAAATTATCCGTCTTGTCCACCTAGAGGGCTGGGACCTGCCGCGAGCAAGGTCGTGGGTCAACGACCTGCAGCCGACGCAGCCCACACAACACCACAAGACGTCCACGCAATCTACACAAACACAAACAACTCATACAACTACATCACCTACCAAAGCTACGCAGACAGACCCAGCAATCATAATCAGGCCACAACCCAAAACACAAAGCACCACACAAGCATCAAAACAAAACAAACCTCGACACTACTCATCCACCCACTCAACACAGGCACCAACCCCAATCCCACATCGTGGATCACACAAACCATCACCAGCACCAGGCCCATCAGAACCATCACTAATACCACACGCAGTACGCAAAAACCTACGCTTCCAATTCGAAACACTCAGATTCAGACAACAGTTCCGACAATACCTCTTCCACTACCCATGCACCTACAACACGAGCAAGCAATAAACCAAACACTACCTCTACCAACTCGTACTCTCGTACCAACTCCACCAACTCGTACGAACTCCACCTCTACCAATTCGTGCTGAAACTTGACATACAACCTTGTCTTGTCTCTCGGCTCATGTTTTACAAAACTATCAATCCGAGAAACGGCGAATTTAAAAAAACACCAATAAAATGGGAATTTGTTACCCGCCACACCACTTGTGGCGTACCGAAGGGCCCACTGACCCCCCCGAGAGGCATTGGGCCCCTTGCGGGCTCCAAACACTGCTCGAAAGGTCGTATCGGGGTCGCGAAAATCGCGCCGTGATCACGAAAACCCTCTACCGCAGGCCCGAAAAAAATCGTGCCGAGCTCCTGACACATCTTGCCGGGGGCTCGAAAATAAAAATCACATCGGGGCCACAAGCAATCGGCTGATTCCACCAAAAATCGCACCCGGGCCCCTATAAAAAAATCGTTTCGGAGGCCTAAATGAGCATTCCGGGAGCCTAGTCGATGGTCTCTCCACAGGTAAATGTAATTATCCTTACATATGGTCGTTCAAAATGATCCCTTTGGAACAAACAATACTGGTCGAAATCGCGGTTGGTTGATAAAGCCTTCCCAGCATGTTTGCCCACCCTTCCCTCTACTTCCTCACGCAAATGCTGGCCACTCTGTCCCACATCCAACCACACAGTATAAATATACAATTACTAAACACCTGTCGCGCCAAAGGGCCCATTTTTAGCGCCTTATGGCGCTAAAATTTAACTGTTTTTACCCGCTGGGGGCCAGAGACAATCTACCCTCGGGGCTCCATAAGGCCTAAAGCGCACTGGGGCACCCAGAAACACGCAAGGGGCCCTAAAAACGCGTCAGGCTTCATAATAAAAGCGGACTGAAGGATATCAAAGCGTCCTATAGTTATTCTGGACACCATAGTTCTCGAACATCCTGTAGAGGCGTTTTTTTAGCCAGATGGGAGCCTCTTTCCGGTCAGGGGGTGGGGGAGGAAAAAAGTGGAAAAGGGACTAGTTCCGCCCGTCCACCCGACAACTACGCCAATGCGCATCATATCAACAGCACCTGGAGTGTCCACAGAGGTGTACTGCTGGCGCCCGTGCTTGCGGTTACAACAGTGTGGCAGTAATAGCCACGGAACAATACTACAATGTCCAGAACAGCAGTTGTGTGCTACAGTGGTCACGCCGCCGTGGTGGAACAGTACAGGCTGCGCGGTGATACTGTGATACTGACTTGCCGGTGACGATATCGTTACGGATCTGCAGGCAGAGCTGGTAGCGCGTGATGTCCTCCTGGAGCTGGCCGGGGTCCAACGGGTAGAACTTGACGGCGAACCGGAACTCCCATGGTTCGTCTGAAACAGCGACAGCGCGTGCCAGGTGATGCGGCGCTCCGACTCGTTAGCAGGGTGTCCAGACATCTTCACTGAGCCGATCAGCGAGCGACGCGTTTGGTGCCGACGGTCTGAGCGGGCACCACATACCGCCCTGGGTAACGTACCGATAACGCATCAGTCTAGATGTCGCCCCTGGATTACACAGAGTCACCACCACTGCTACGCCATTAACATAACGTCATATAGCATAGCGTGACGCCGTTGCATCACAACGGCGTCACGCATTATGACGGACGTGACACAAGGACAGCCAGAAGAGCCATCCTTTTTACAGAGGTACAGCCGCGGCGTGATGGTGTTTCGGCGTGATAATGCCACAGGGACAGCCAGCGGCGACATCCCTGTTTACAGAGCTGCAGCCGCGGTGTGATGGTGCCACAGGGACAGCCAGCCGCGGTGTGATGGTGCCACAGGGACAGCCACCCGCGGCGTGATGGTACCGCGAACTATCGCGTGACGAATGATCGGCAGACGCACGAGACGGAACAAAAACATGACCACAGTCACAGCCACTGCATGTGGCCCGCATGAGCTATAATCGGACGGGTGGCGGTGAACGGCACGTCGGTCACGGTAACCCCCCCTACACACGCTTCATCAAAGTCGGGCACAATCAATAATGACGGGAGGCGCGCGCAAAAACTGATCGCGCGTGAGCTCTGACGGCTGCCAGCCATCATTTTTACAAGGCTTCTGTGAACCTACAAAGTGTGACTGCACAAGCAAGACAAACACACAAACAGAGGAATTGTAACCGAGTGGAATTTGGATCCCACAGGACTTGAGAGCGGAAGCAATCAAGCAATCGCATTAGCATCGCAACTTTCGATAAATCAAGCCGTTTATAACATATTTCAGATATGGGAAGTCCTGCTGCAGAACAAACGAGGTTGTTTCCGGGATGCAGGGGCTGATCCAGGAATTGTCATGAAGGGACGCTTGCCTGGAGAGGCGCCATTTTTTCGGAGGGGCACCACTGCTATAGAGCACCTACTCTTCTTTGAGGGGCGGCCCTGGCTGGACAACTTGTTGAGAGGGGGGGGGGGCAGTTGTGCACTCGAGCCTTACTGGAGGGGTCGCCCAGGGCACCACCTTACATGGGAGAACACATATTCCCCCAGCATTCCCCTGTCCGGGTGTGCGCCAGCATATTCTGTAATGCATAGCAACAAACTTCAGTGCAGGGAAAGCAAATTAATTATTCCAAACAGGTCACAACGACTGCTGTGACTGATACAAGTAACAAGGAACATAACCCACCAAAGATGACCAGCGAATGAATGGCATATGCTGTATGATGAAATTGATAATGGTTAAATACCACTACTCAAAATGTCATTAACATATCTATAACTTGCATCATGTACCTGATTTGGACCGGTTTGGGCGAAAATGAACAGAATGCGAGGCGACTGAAGAAACCGGCTTGCGTTTCACCTTGCCCGTTTAAGTGGTCATGTGAGATCTATGTAGTTGCTTTCAGCATGTTTGGTACCGGCAGAAGTCCTTGTGGTAATTGATTCCAACGAACATAAACCCGCTGGGGACGAGTAGTCTAGGGGTAAGTTGCCCGTCTCACAATCGAAAGATCATGGGTTCGAGCCTCACCTGCCGCTACTCTTCGCCCGCGACCAATCGGCGTGGGATATTGGCGACCATACATGACTTAACAGCCGACGTGTCGTAAAACCAATAACCACCGCCAACGAACATAAACCCGTCGCTGAATGCCATTGCCAATACAAATACGTATCTGACGAACTCATCACCGAATACGAACACGTTAACTTGACGTACGTGCTTAAGGCTGCCCAAGACGTGCCTCCATGGTCTTAAGGATTCCCAAGGACACCCAGTCACGTTTTTTTTCCAGATATATCGATATATACGCAGGGGTAGGCAACCTAAGACGTGTAAGGCCATGCGATAATGCAAATTTGATACCTCGCAAAGCACAATTATCCACGCAAGCAGAAACACCAGGTGGTCGTTGGTTGGTTATTGGTTTTTACGACACGTCGACCGTTGAGTCATATAGCGTCGCCAATCTCTCACGCCGATTGGTCGCGGGCGAGGAGTAGCGACAGGTGAGACTCGAACCCACAACCTTTCAATTGTGAGACGAGCATCTTACCCCCCGACCACTCGTCCCCTAAACACCAGGTGGTCAAGGTTCATGCTATTCAAATGGCATGGAGCCAGAAATTTCTTGCGTTTGCTGATTTACCACTCGAGAGATTTTGTGACGACAGATAGCATGTCTAGATCGGCTTCTATTATTTTGGTGATTCTCTTGCATAGATATTTACACTTTATAAATGATGAAGTAAAATTTTGCGGCGATCATACACCGGTATTTTAGTAGCTGAGGCTTGGGGGACAAGAAATAAATTGAGGGGGATAAATCGCCACTTTTCAGAAATTGGGGGACATGTCCCCCCAGCCCCCTGCCCCCGGAAATTACACCCATGTACACTACACCTTCCTCAATACAATCGATATTGAATGGTCAGACTGCCTGCAGTACAACCGGTTGCTGCGTAGTTTTCGTTTTCACACGACACTCATTGCTATTAAGATAATTTGCTGTTGATTGCAAAGGAGCGCACATAAAAATAAAACACTGAGAAATCAGTGAACACATTGACGGCAAAGCACACCTTGGAACAGCATCATATATCGGATATATGAATGAAAACCGAAGCTCCAAGAACATAATTACCTCCCATTAATTACTACCACAACCATTCAAGGTTCACTTAAAGGCTTTCTTCCTGAAGAGTAAATGCAATCTTCGAACGTTTCTTCTTGTTTAGTTCATTTACTTTAAAACAATAGGTAAGCGAGGTACAATAATTTAACGTAAATCTACTTGTCTAATGTAATTCAGGTAGGTGCATTTAATACATATCACTCTGAAAATGTTTTACCAACATACGCTCGAATGGCAAAAAACGATTCATGTTCGGGTTCGTCATCGTTCCAAACCACTTCTTGCTTGCTGGACATTCTGACGCATGGACATTCTGAACCTTTGCCATCACAATTAATTCCAGGATGTCATTAATGCGCCACTAACGCCTAAACAACAAGCTCCCCCTGAGTTTCAGGTAGGTGTTTCGACCTTGATTTGTGATGTTGACCAGCATGTGACGTTATGAGAGAAAGGGACCCGAAAGGTAATTCCATAAAGTTGAATGTGTAGCTTGCCAGAATGGTGCTAGAAAAGCATAATTTGTCTCAAATCATTCCTCAATAATTTGTTTATCACCCACAAGCAACCGTATCACATAGAAAAACTGTCCATGAGATTCACGGTATATAATTGTGATACGTTAAAAGGCGATGGTCGCATTCTTGCGGTTGTTTGTAAGCCACCTTCTTTCGAGCCATCCTTGTTTAATGATCGTCATGCACTTCCAGCGTAAGTTCGGGGATTAGTAAGTACCTACCTGGTGTTTTTTTTTTGCTTTCGATTGGATTGTTGTGCATGGTTCTATGTTGCATTGCTTTAGCCAGGCAGTTCATAATTCCAAAGGAATAAGCCTTAAAACCAGGGTGCAGACTGAAGATGAACGTGACGTAGGAAGCAATCGTAAGGCATGTAGGTCATTTAGGTATTGGTTGCAACTCAGCGTTTGCTAAGTGCACTACATGTGTCATATTTTGCTGCTTCTGTACTATGTTGTGGTCTCGATAGCTATTACCAAGGGTATACCAATCTGAACACACTGCCCTTGCTACCGAGGGCATTTGATACCGGAGCAAGCAGGCATTTGCCATGTTCCAGTCGGTTGCCTCTCTCCATTGCCTTGGCTTCGATACTGATTGGAAATCCGATCAGCATGCACGCGCGTCACATGCGTCAAAGGCACCCGTTCCATCCATCTACGTCAGCAGTCGCTGTTCGTCACACCTGTCCGTGTTTACCACGCCTGGGTCCATTGTTTGATAGCGTGGCCGGCGTGTTTACCTAGCAGCACCATGTCGGCGGTGACCCAGTGTCGGCCGGACGGCGCCCAGCCCCGCTCCCCGATAGTGGGCACAATCAGCAGTCGCGGTGCGCGTGCACGGCGCTGGCTGATTGTGCACCACGCACGGCGGTCGTTCCGTGCTGGCGGTGGCTGGCGGGCTGTGTGAGGTGGCTGGCGGGCTGTGTGTGAGATGGCCTGCGGTGGCTGGCGGGCTGTGTGTGAGATGGCCTGAGGTGGCTGGCGGGCTGTGTGTGAGGTGGCTGGCGGGCTGTGTGTGAGGTGGCTGGCGGGCTGTGTGTGAGGTGGCTGGCGGGCTGTGTGTGAGGTGGCTGGCGGGCTGTGTGAGGTGGCTGGCGGGCTGTGTGTGAGGTGGCTGGCGGGCTGTGTGTGAGGTGGCTGGCGGGCTGTGTGTGAGGTGGCTGGCGGGCTGTGTGTGAGGTGGCTGGCGGGCTGTGTGTGACGTGGCTGGCGGGCTGTGTGAGGTGGCTGGCGGGCTGTGTGTGAGGTGGCTGGCGGGCTGTGTGTGAGGTGGCTGGCGGGCTGTGTGAGGTGGCTGGCGGGCTGTGTGTGACGTGGCTGGCGGGCTGTGTGTGAGGTGGCTGGCGGGCTGTGTGAGGTGGCTGGCGGGCTGTGTGTGAGGTGGCTGGCGGGCTGTGTGTGAGGTGGCTGGCGGGCTGTGTGTGACGTGGCTGGCGGGCTGTGTGTGAGGTGGCTGGCGGGCTGTGTGAGGTGGCTGGCGGTGGCTGGCGGTGGCCGGCGGTGGCTGGCGGTGGCTGGCGGTGGCTGGCGGTGGCTGGCGGTGGCTGGCGGTGGCTGGCGGTGGCTGGCGGTGGCTGACGGGCTGTGTGACGTGGCTGGTGGGTCATGTGAGGTGACTGGCGGTGGCTGGCGGGATGTGTGAGGCGGCTGGCGGTGGCTGACGGGCTGTGTGAGGTGGCTGGCGGTGGCTGGCGGTGGCTGGCGGTGGCTGGCGGTGGCTGGCGGGCTATGGGTGAGGTGGTCGACACACGCTGCATTGCTCTCGCTCCCAACCACTATAGGCACACCCCACGTCCCACCCGCTCCTGTCCGCTGTAGGCACACCCCACGTCCCGTCCGCTCCTGTTCGGTGTAGGCACACCCCACGTCCCGTACACTCCTGTCCGCTGTAGGCACACCCCACGTCCCATCCGCTCCTGTCCGCTGTATGCACACCCCACGTCTCGTCCGCTCCTGTCCGCTGTAGGCACACCCCACGTCCCGTACACTCCTGTCCGCTGTAGGCACACCCCACGTCCCGTCCGCTCCTGTTTGGTGTAGGCACACCCCACGTCCCGTCCGCTCCTGTCCGCTGTAGGCACACCCCACGTCCCATCCGCTCCTGTCCGCTGTATGCACACCCCACGTCCCGTCCGCTCCTGTTTGGTGTAGGCACACCCCCACGTCCCGTCCGCTCCTGTTCGGTGTAGGCACACCCCACGTCCCACCCGCTCCTGTCCGCTGTAGGCACACCCCACGTCCCACCCGCTCCTGTCCGCTGTAGGCACACTCCACGTCCCGTCCGCTCCTGTTCGGTGTAGGCACACCCCACGTCCCACCCGCTCCTGTCCGCTGTAGGCACACCCCACGTCTCGTCCGCTCCTGTCCGCTGTATGCACACCCCACGTCCCGTACACTCCTGTCCGCTGTATGCACACCCCACGTCTCGTCCGCTCCTGTCCGCTGTAGGCACACCCCACGTCCCGTCCTGTCCGCTGTAGGCACACCCCACGTCCGTTCATATCTGCCCAACGCAGTCAATACGGCACCACGGCACGCGAGACCGAACTCTGCGCCCCGGGACACAGCTGGGAAGCAAATAACGAGCAAAGCTAGATCGGCGCACCGGCTGCAAGTTCCCCGGGTCTCCAGACTGAGCCGGGCTGAGCCGGGCTGAGCCGGGCTGAGCCGGGCTGAGCCGGGCTGAGCCGGTCTGAGCCGGGCTAAGCCGGTCTCCAGGCTGAGCCGGTCTGAGCCGGGCTAAGCCGGTCTCCAGGCTGAGCCAGGCTGAGCCGGGCTGAGCCAGACTGAGCCGGGCTGAGCCGGTCTCCAGACTGAGCCAGGCTGAGCCAGACTGAGCCGGGCTGAGCCGGTCTCCAGGCTGAGCCGGGCTGAGCCGGGCTGGGCCAGGGTGAGCAGGACTGAGCCGGGCTGAGCCAGGGTGAGCAGGCGGCTGACGTACTGACGCTGGAGTGGAGCTGACGGCTCCACTGACGCGCACTGCCCAATCGGAGAAACGAAGCCACGAGCCACTCCCGGTCAGACACCCGGTGACCCGGACCATCGCCGCTGACCCGGAACCACTTCTGAGGACGGGAGCCTGATGAGCCCGAACCAGCACCGGTGACTTCAGACAATGGATGGCTAGTGCGTCGGGGAGTGCCCTTGAGTCGTAGACACGCCTGCAGGTGACATAAATAGACAGCCGCGGCGACCATCCCGGCTAGATCGATGTCGCGCCGCCGCTCTGATCGTCCGATCGGAGACTGGCGTGCCGCCGCGGCTGCCCACCTCCACCAGACATCGGCCCTGGCCACCAGCCACCAGCCGTCCCAGACGCCAACTGTCACCCGGCTGGGGCCCGGCCACAGGTCACGGCGTGCCGCCGCGGCTGCCGACCTCCACCAGACACGGCCCTGGCCACCAGCCACCAGCCGTCCCAGACGCCAACTGTCACCCGGCTGGGGCCCGGCCACAGGTCACGGCGTGCCGCCGCGGCTGCCCACCTCCACCAGACACGGCCCTGGCCACCAGCCACCAGCCGTCCCAGACGCCAACTGTCACCCGGCTGGGGCCCGGCCACAGGTCACGGCGTGCCGCCGCGGCTGCCCACCTCCACCAGACACGGCCCTGGCCACCAGCCACCAGCCGTCCCAGACGCCAACTGTCACCCGGCTGGGGCCCGGCCACAGGTCACGGCGTGCCGCCGCGGCTGCCGACCTCCACCAGACATCGGCCCTGGCCACCAGCCACCAGCCGTCCCAGACGCCAACTGTCACCCGGCTGGGGCCCGGCCACAGGTCACGGCGTGCCGCCGCGGCTGCCGACCTCCACCAGACACGGCCCTGGCCACCAGCCACCAGCCGTCCCAGACGCCAACTGTCACCCGGCTGGGGCCCGGCCACAGGTCACGGCGTGCCGCCGCGGCTGCCCACCTCCACCAGACATCGGCCCTGGCCACCAGCCACCAGCCGTCCCAGACGCCAACTGTCACCCGGCTGGGGCCCGACCACAGGTCACGGCGTGCCGCCGCGGCTGCCCACCTCCACCAGACATCGGCCCTGGCCACCAGCCACCAGCCGTCCCAGACGCCAACTGTCACCCGGCTGGGGCCCGGCCACAGGTCACGGCGTGCCGCCGCGGCTGCCCACCTCCACCAGACACGGCCCTGGCCACCAGCCACCAGCCGTCCCAGACGCCAACTGTCACCCGGCTGGGGCCCGGCCACAGGTCACGGCGTGCCGCCGCGGCTGCCGACCTCCACCAGACATCGGCCCTGGCCACCAGCCACCAGCCACCAGCCGTCCCAGACGCCAACTGTCACCCGGCTGGGGCCCGGCCACAGGTCACGGCGTGCCGCCGCGGCTGCCACCTCCACCAGACATCGGCCCTGGCCACCAGCCACCAGCCACCAGCCGTCCCAGACGCCAACTGTCACCCGGCTGGGGCCCGGCCACAGGTCACGGCGTGCCGCCGCGGCTGCCCACCTCCACCAGACATCGGCCCTGGCCACCAGCCACCAGCCGTCCCAGACGCCAACTGTCACCCGGCTGGGGCCCGGCCACAGGTCACGGCGTGCCGCCGCGGCTGCCCACCTCCACCAGACACGGCCCTGGCCACCAGCCACCAGCCGTCCCAGACGCCAACTGTCACCCGGCTGGGGCCCGGCCACAGGTCACGGCGTCGCCGCGGCTGCCCACCTCCACCAGACATCGGCCCTGGCCACCAGCCACCAGCCGTCCCAGACGCCAACTGTCACCCGGCTGGGGCCCGGCCACAGGTCACGGCGGGACGGCAGCGAAGACCGCCCCACCACCACGCCGGACACGGCCGTGACGTGACGTCATCACGGCGCCCGGCCCGTGCCTCCCGACCGTGTCGAGCTGTAGGTGATTTCGGCCAATGTTACAGCCGGATCGCTTCTGACTGAGTCCGCCGTGCCAAGTCGGGCGTGCCAATGTGGTGTCTGGAGGCCCGTGCCTGTTTCCCACGCCGCAGTGACGGTTACCTAAACAGAGGAACACCCTCAGCCGGAGGCCGACAAGCGCCGCTAGTAGTGCTGTCTCGACACGATACGCTCGAGTAAGCCAGTGTAGCGACGCCTCAGGCAGTATCATCCACACCTCCCAGGTGTCGGACAGTATAGTCTACACATCTTCAGGTGTTGGGAAGTATCGTCCACACCTTCCCATGTGCGGGCAGTATCGTCCACACCTCTCGAGGTGTCGTGCAGTATCGTCCACACCTCTCCAGGTGTCGGGCAGTATCATCCACACCTTCCCAAGATTCCCTTATTGGCCATTTAAGACGCGGGTGGCTAGATACGTGTGTGCTGTGTTACACGCTCACATCTGCATCGCGTAGCCATCGGGCATCGAAGCAGTCTTGCCAGCCTCAACTGTTTAAAGCCATTGTTCTGTTTCAGCTTTTTAGCTCACTTCCCCTGTGAAGGGTTGAATATGCCGATGGAGATTATTGACAATAAACAAAAATATACCTCAGTTTCTATTATGTGTGTAGTCTACTATAATGCATATTTTGCCTGCTTTGCAGGCACATATATAGTTACTTGGAGAATCGCCACATGTGTGCACCATATAAGAAATACAGGACACATAGGATGGAGGGATCAGAAATGGACACTTCTTAGAATAGCTACATAGATCCACAAAATAGTACAGAAATAGCATAAAAGAGCATTACACATGTAGTGCACTTAGGACACGACAAATTACAACCCATATCTAAATAGCCCGCCTTACTACTGCTTGCTGTGTCGCGTTCATCTTCAGACTGCACTCCGATCCTAAGTCTGATTTCGTTGCAACTATAACTACCTGGCTAAAGCAATGCACCAAGCAACAATTAATGACTGCCATGCATAGCAATGAAGTCGAAAAAGCACGAGGTACTAGCAGCCCAAACTACACTGGAAACGCATGGCGATCATTCACTCGGGGGTCTTTTTGCGCCTCCCCTTCAGGTTTTCCGCGGACAGTGAAAAACGGCGCGCGGTAGCGTGCCGAAATTTTGCATACCTTTCCCAAGTCAACTTGGCATGTTGTGCGCAAATGTTTGGGTCAGGTCATCTACGGTCAACGAGTTATTGAAGGTCAAGTGAAGTCACCTCCAATAAAGTTCAACCAGTCATCACGCTGTAACGGATAAAGATATTTGAAGGAAACTTTCAGCGTTTGCTTAGGTTTGGGGATGCACCGAAAAGCACCAGACGATCTTTTTATTCATTTTTCCAGTTTTTGATGACGTATTAGTCTTGCATATTTGTCCATCAGGGATAAAATCGAAGATTCTGGCTAAAGTAAGCATGTTTTGAGCAAGTTGACTTCAAATAACGTCTTGCTCCCCGCTCTACCCGTCATAATATTGCAAAATTTCAACAACAAAAAAATATTTTAGGGCCATGGTCGATTTCGCCTTTCTTTTCTAATTAATTTTTTTTTTTTTTTAATCTCCCCAAAATTAACTCCCCAGAGCCAAAACATGTCAGTCGCGATCACAGACCCCCCTAGTGACGTCACTTTTTTTTGGAATACAATTATGGGGATAGTTTCGAACCGTACACGTCGAGCGCTTTCCGATGACATCTCATTTTCGTGCGACGCTTAGTTTGAAGATTAGAAGGGGGTCATTTATCGATACCCTGAGACGGGGTTGATGATCTGACCGGAAAGGGTCTCGAGGCTCAAGGATGGCTCCTCAAAAGAAGGTGGCATACAGAGCTACAAGAATGCGGCCATCGACTGGTGACATACGATAATTATATACCGTGATCCTATGGACAGTTTTGGTATTGGATACGGTTGCTTATTGATAAATTAAAATTATTTACGTACCATTTCAATTAATGTATGTTTTAAAGCACCATTTTGATAAGCTGCATTCAACTTTGTGGAATTACCCTTCCTGTCCCTTTATATCACGCCACATACTGGTCAACATCACAAATTTAGATCGAAGCTTTGGAGGGGTTGTTATTGTTTGGACGTTAATGGCGCACTAATAACATCCTGGACAAAATTATGGTGGCACAGGTTCAGGATGTCTAAGCGTAAGCATGTCCAGCAAGAAAGAAGTATTCTGTGAAACGATGGTAGACCTGACCATGAATCGTTTGCAATCATTAAAACTTATATTGATAAAACATCTGAAGACATTTTTGAAATACACTTACCTGAATTACATTAGACAAATACGCCCACATGCAATCATATTACCCCGCTTTGCCTCATGTTCAAAATTAAATGGGCTGGAAAGGAAGAATCGTTCGAAGATTACATTTACTTTTCAGGAACAATGCTTTTTAGCAAACCTTCAATGGTGGTGGCAGTAATTAATGGGAGGTTAGTTAGTTATTTGGGTTTAAAGGGCGCATCGACTAATTAATGGGAAGTAATTATGTTGTTGGGCATTTCGTTATTGGTTTTACGACACGTCGACCGTTGAGTCATGTAGCGTCGCCAATCTCTCACGCCGATTGGTCGCGGGCGAAGAGTAGCGACAGGTGAGACTCGAACCCACAACCTTTCGATTGTGAGACGAGCATCTTACCCCTAGACCACTCGTCCCCTTGTTGGGCATTTGGTTCTCATTGATTTATCCGATGTATGATGCTGCTTCATGGTTGGTTTTACTGTCAATGAGTTCACTGATGTACTCGCATCAGGTTTGCAGCACTTTATTTTTATTTTGTATTTCATTTCATTTTTGTTTCGTCCGTGTCGTGCGAGCGGATCCGCTACCCCTGCCATACGCCTGACTCCGCCTCTTGGCGTGAGCTGAACATTTGGCCACCAGCCAGCGTTTGACTGAGTGAGCACGATGCCATCCATCGCCTCTACTCGCCGCCAGTCCGGCTGGGCCCGGCCGCGAGACAGGTGGACGGCCGCTGTGCAGCAGGGCGGACCGGAACTGGGCCGGACCGATGGCATGCGGCCGGCCCGACCGCATCGTACCGGCTGGAATCCCACCGACGCCGGCGGCTCTGCCGCGGGGCTGTGACGGTCGGCAACGGCCATACCGGCACCGGTGTGGCTCGTACACTCTCAGCACACCCGGCAGGGCCCCGCATACTCCCACCAGAACCTGATCACACACTCCCACCAGACCTCGCTGACACCACATACTCCCACCAGACCCACCACACACTCCCACCAGATCCTGATCACACAGTCCAACCAGACCTGGCCGCGCCACACATACTCCCACCAGACCCGGCCAAGCATTCCCACCAGATCCTGATCACACACTCCCACCAGACCTCGCCGGCCCCACATACTCCCACCAGACCCGGCCAAGCATTCCCACCAGATCCTGATCACACACTCCCACCAGACCTCGCCGGCCCCACATACTCCCACCAGACCCGGCCAAGCATTCCCACCAGATCCTGATCACACACTCCCACCAGACCTCGCCGGCCCCACATACTCCCACCAGACCCGGCCAAGCATTCCCACCAGATCCTGATCACACACACCCACCAGACTGTTGTTGTTGGTTGAGTCTGGCCAGCCTGCCACCATTACAGTGGTATCGGCTGTTTACGCCAGTAGAGATGGATTACTCGAGAGTAGTGAGCCAATCTTGTCGGGTTGAGTCAAAGTAGTGGTCCGGACGGTGCCGGAGTGGGGTAGAGGTGTAGAGTGTTGGTGGGGTGGGGCATCGCCATTCTCACTGAACATTGCAAGAGCTCACATGTGCACACAGCATGGACTGTAATGGGCGTTTTTTTTGTTTTTGTTTTGCTTCGTGTTAAATTAGGTTTTTTCCCTTGTTTTGGCATTTCGTTTTTTTTTTGGTTCTTTTTCATGTATCCTTGTTTGTTTGTTTTTCTTTTTCACGTCATGGGTAGAGTAGGGAGAGAGTAGGCGAAGGATTTGTTAGGATGTTGTTCATTGTCGTTTGGTTTTGGTACGAGTGCATGGTTTGTTGTTGGTAGAGGTAGTGTTTGTTTTGTTGGTTGATCGTGTTGTAGGTGCATTGGGATTGGAGGAGGTGCTGTCTGAAGTGTGGTAGTTGTCTGAGTGGTCCGAAAGGTCTGAATCTGTGATTGGTCCGTATTGGTATTGTTGGTGTTTGCTTGGTGCGTGTGGTAGTCTTGTGGGCGTGGTGGGAGTGATGAAGTGTTAAAATAACGGTTTTTCGTTAGGTGCGAGATAACTAAACGAATACAGAAGGATGTCGATATTTCGTGATGGAGACATGCGAATTAAAATATCGTTTCAGTTCTTGAAACTCAATCCTGGGCCGAGAGTGCACTCATAAATCTATGTTTTTCGTTCAATTTGTGCGACACCTAATGTACGGATGTCTATGCTAACGATAACTATTTCAATACCATGGTATCAGCAGATGACATTACTTAACAGACCACATCATAGATAATCTCTGGCTCTTGAATTGTGCTATGACATGCTTGTGTATCACAATCCGTAATGGCGAGAATAAGCATGATGCTTTTACACGAAATACTCAGAAACGAGTCATGGATGCTTCATAAGCACACCTGATAGTTCCTTGGAAAGGATGTCTATTCAGTGTTCAGTAAGTGGTATACGAGTATTCCACACTATTTCACGAATAATTCATCACTGGGGTGATGGTTTGCGTGTTTCGCGCTGTGGTATTAGGGGTGGTGCCTGTGTTGAGCGGGAGGCTGAGTTACGTCGTGGCTTGTTCTGTTTTGGCTCTTGTGGGCTGTTTTGTGTTATGGGTTGTGTCCATAGTGTTGCGTCTGTCTGAGTTGCGTTGGCGCACACTGTGGTTCTAGTTGTTTAGCCGCATACTTTGCGTGTGTTTGCGGTGTTTGTGTGGATGGCTTTTGGTGACGTGTGGGCTACGCCGGCTGCCGGTCGTTGACCAACGACCTTGCCCGCGGCAGGGCCCAGCCCTCTAGGTGGATAAGACGGAGGAATTATCTCTCCTTTCCCCACCGAGGGCAGGCCCCGTCCCAGGAGGCGTGGCCTCCGCCGCATCTGACGCAGCACAGTGTGCCGCTCGTGCATGTGTTGATGCGATGTGAAGCGACACAGTCAGCACGAGTGGGTGTGGTGTCATGGCACCCCCCCCCCCCCAAACACACACTCCAGTGGCCGTAGCGCTGACATAATTGACAGCGTCGAGGGAGGGGTGCTCGTGGTGTGACTTCGTTCTTTATGTATCTTGCTTTAACGTGTGTGGACGGTTGTCTTGTGTTGCATGTCAGTATGAGGATGTGTGTGTCTTGTTTGTGTACTGGGGCGGGGGGCCTGCAGACGGAGTAGATCCCCTGCCTTCCAAGTCAGTTCCTTCTCCGTCATCCAGGCCAACTCCCTGGCATAGATGGTGCCTTGTGAGGTGTTGAGATGTGTAGCTGGTGTTATGATGATTGGTATGTCTGTGATTAGTTCCATGCGTGGTAAAATGTCTGCGTCTTGGTTGTCGTAGGTCTGGATCAGAAGCGCCCCCGGTCTAATTTGGTGTGCGTGTAGGGGCGTTCGTATCCAACAGATGATTTCCTCCCCAACCGTCCAGGGGTCAAGGGAGCCCATGGACTCCCCATCATCCCGGCTGCAGAGGAAGAAATCACCCGTGGGTGCGTTTGTTTCGGTGTCATTGTTCGTGTTGTGAGTTAGTGTTTTGGTGTGGGTCGTGGGCTTGGTGTTGGTTTTGGATAAGTAAGGATACACGATTACAAGTCTCGGCGGAGGGAAAAAATGGGCATGAAGAGTTGAAGTGCGGGGCAGAATAGTCCAAGAAAAACGAAGACGTAACAGAGTCGGTGCTTGAAGAGAGGAAAGATCAGTAGAGCAGAGGAAAGATCGTACTGAAGGTACTAGAGGGAGCCACGGAGCGGGGCGGTGGAGGGTAACCCACCGGACCTGGCCGCGCCCCACACACTCCCACCAGACTCTTGCTCTCCCCCTCCCCCTCCCCTCTCTCTCCTCTTGCTAGAGTTGGCGGCACTCCCGGACAGAGCGTACATGGTAGGCAGGCCTCCCCTGCCGACGGTGGGCGGCAGCGGGTCTGCGCCCTCAGTCCCGGCACTGGACGTGACACAAACACGGAGCCAACCAGCGGGTAGGTCAGGCTGTCCGAGCACGTCACGTGCTGACCTGCCGACAGTGCCAGGTCCGCCAGCCACCCCACCACAGTGCCAGGTCCGCCAGCCACCCCACCACATTACCGGGTCTGCCAACCACCCCACCACAGTACCGGGTCTGCCAACCACACCCACCACAGTACCAGGTCCGCCAGCCACCCCACCACATTACCGGGTCTGCCAACCACCCCACCACAGTACCGGGTCTGCCAACCACCCCACCATAGTACTGGGTTTGCCAGCCACACCCACCACAGTACCGAGTCTGCCAGCCACCCCACCACATTACCGGGTCTGCCAACCACCCCACCACAGTACTGGGTCTGCCAACCATCACCATCACAGTACCAGGTCTGCCAACCACCCCACCACAGTACCAGGTCCGCCAGCCACCCCACCACAGTGCCAGGTCCGCCAGCCACCCCACCACATTACCGGGTCTGCCAACCACCCCACCACAGTACCGGGTCTGCCAACCACCCCACCATAGTACCGGGTCTGACAACCACCCCACCACATTACCGGGTCTGCCAACCACCCCACCACATTACCGGGTCTGCCAACCACCCCACCAGATTACCGGGTCTGCCAACCACCCCACCACATTACCGGGTCTGACAACCACCCCACCACAGTACTGGGTCTGCCAACCATCACCATCACAGTACCAGGTCTGCCAACCACCCCACCACAGTACCAGGTCCGCCAGCCACCCCACCACAGTACCGGGTCTGCCAACCACCCCACCACATTACCGGGTCTGCCAACCACCCCACCACATTACCGGGTCTGCCAACCACCCCACCACAGTACCGGGTCTGACAACCACCCCACCACATTACCGGGTCTGCCAACCACCCCACCACATTACCGGGTCTGCCAACCACCCCACCACATTACCGGGTCTGCCAACCACCCCACCACAGTACTGGGTCTGCCAACCATCACCATCACAGTACCAGGTCTGCCAACCACCACCACCACAGTACCGGGTCTGCCAACCACCCCACCAAATTACCGGGTCTGCCAACCACCCCACCACATTACCGTGTCTGCCAACCACCCCACCACATTACCGGGTCTGCCAACCACCCCACCACATTACCGGGTCTGACAACCACCCCACCACAGTACTGGGTCTGCCAACCATCACCATCACAGTACCAGGTCTGCCAACCACCACCATCACAGTACCGGGTCTGTCAATCACCACCACCACCACAGTACCGGGTCTGCCAACCACCCCACCACATTACCGGGTCTGCCAGCCACCCCACCACATTACCGGGTCTGCCAACCACCCCACCACATTACCGGGTCTGCCAACCACCCCACCACATTACCGGGTCTGCCAACCACCTCATCACAGTGCTGGGTCTGCCAACCATCACCATCACAGTACCAGGTCTGCCAACCACCCCACTGCAGTCCCGGGTCTGCCAACCACCCCACTACAGTACCGGGTCTGCCAACCACCCCACCACAGTACCAGTCTGCCAACCACCCCACCACAGTACCGGGTCTGACAACCACCCCACCACAGTACCGAGTCTGCCAGCCACCCCACCATAGTGCTGGGTCTGCCAGCCACACCCACCAGTGCTGGGTCTGCCAGCCACCCCACCACAGTACCGGGTCTGCCAATCACCACCACCACAGTACTGGGTCTGTCAATCACCACCACCACAGTACTGGGTCTGCTTGCCACCCCACAACACAATACGCGATACTTGAGGTCACTGTGCTGCTCCGATAGCAGCTGGCGCAAATCCACATGCCAGAGAAGAATGGGTAATATCCCTTCCGGAGAATTAAGGGACTCACGGCGGCACATGTTATTGTCGGCACGCGTGTGGCACATACATCCGGTGCATGTCAGATGTCACACCGCCACGGCCATTGTGTGTTAAAGAACAGGCATTCGACGACCGCCCATTCAACACAATACTACCTTTACCGTGCATACCCCAACCGCCGTCCAAGGATAATTATATATGAATAGCAATTAGGTGATGTTCGTGAAATATTGCTCTCTGTGCTTGCTGGAAGTAGTTTCTTGATAGATCTCGCAGCATTAATTAATTGCAGCTGGTGTCTCATACAATCCACGTGATTCAATAAGACTACCAAAACTGGAACAATGCTAGAAGTTCTGAGACAACGAAACCTACCTGAGCAAATTCACAACCTACCGGAATTCAAGACAAACCACGCAAACGCAGAACACTGAAGCCAGTCTCAAAGGTCTGTCGAAAGCATTCTCCAAATGAAAAATATGCGGTTCCTTTTCGCAGGCCAGATACCTAGTTCAGGAACTTTTCTGACAACAGGACATTACCTGACGCCCCTATATTTGCGTTACTCCAGTGGCCATGGGCAGGCCTAAACCCCAGCATGTGCGGGCCGCACGTCACGCCTGACGATGCCGGTCGGCGTGCCACACGTGCACACTCACCTTTGAGCTGTTTCTTGATGTTCTTGTCGAGCTGGAGCCAGTTGCGCGGGTCGTGCGGGTCGGTGAACACCAGGCCGAAGTAGTCGCGCTCCTCCAGCTCCAGGTGTGACGTCACTTTGTCGAACAGCGCCTGGCCGACGCCCTTCTTCTGCAACAGGCAGGCGGTTGGCGTGAGCGGAAGCCCGCAGTGCTGCGACCAGTGCAATGGTCGGGCAGATCGGGCAGATCGGCCGCCGACCGTCCGCCTGTCGGCCGTGCTCAGCCTCGTAAACGGTCGGTAGGCGCACAGGCTGAGCCACCTACAGCTGGGTCGTCAGCGAACGACGCAAAACGTACGTGCTCCAATACAGAACCAGTGGATGTCAGTGATGCACGGAACTGTACAGATACCACTTCTGCTGAAATATCGCACCAGACGCCAGTGAAACTCTGCGCTATATATTTACAGGCATTGAGTACCGCCAGCGCAAGGAAGCGCAAGGGAGTAAACACCTGCACTGGTCTGTTCGGTCCTGCCAAGACACTGTCCGGGGCGTTTCACGTGCTCGCATAGCGCTCGGCTGGGAGTGGCACTTGCAAATGGCCTGATGAGGCCGTGCACGCGCCGCAGTTACATTGGCGGCGCGTTAAACTCCCGGTCAAAATCATCCGTTAAACTGGAGTCCCTGGTCCATAAAGCTACTACAGCACGAGTTCGGACGAAATTTCCCTTAACCCGAGCGCCACTGGGGATGGCAGCTGAACGCGCACCACTTGGGGTGGCGGCACACTGCCCCCTGCTTCATTCGACAAGTTAGCTTTTGACGGCGAACGACGGAGCTCAACAGGATGAGCTCAGGGAAGTCAGATATATTGAGCTCAGAGCTCAGTGTCACATGTGACGTGACAGGTCAGTTCAACGCCTTAAACTTGACCTCCCTGGCCAAGTTCGGATTTTAGTCGAGCATCATAAAATTGAGCCGCTCAGAGGCCGGATTTTGGCACCGTCATGCGCTTTATGTCCAAGATAGCCCAGAAAGACAACCATATAGCGTCAAGAAAGACAAAGATAACATCGAGGTCATGGATGGTCTCGTGGTATTCCGTGATTCAATATTTAATCTGGTCTGATACCCATGCGGTGCAGGTTTCTACCCCAAAATGTTACCAGATACTCGATAGAAGCAACAACAAAAAACTTGTCCGAGCTCACCGAGGTACACATCCATTTATTTATCGAAGAAACATCTTGATGTTAAAAAAAAACAATGGAAAGACACGAAAGGTTTCAAACAGCGTGAAATGAGTGCCGCGGGTGTTGGTTCCATGCTGACCGCCAGCGACGCAGCAACGACGTGCGACACTCAAGTTCGTACAATACTGAGACCATTGCTGGACATTTGGTACGCCATATCTCAGTGATTTGAAAAGTTAATGACTTGAAATTTGCTATGAGTATTTGCAATCTGAGTCTGAATCACACATATTCCGGTTTGGGGAAAACGTTAGAAGTTTTCGAATAAAGAAAACTGTGTTCGGTTTGCAAATTTTTACAGCCACGTTGCAATAAAAAGATATGAGATGGCAGCACTATTGCCCATTAAATTCGCTGTCAATTGGTGTACAACGAATATTATCATCTTTGTTTTTCGTTTTGTTTGCACAATCTTCATTTAGTTCAAGTCACGGGATGCGACGTCACTAAGCGGTCATCCATGACCGACCCACAGTAAGCTAGAATGTTATGTTTCGCCACAAGCTGTGGAATCACAGCTGCGTTTTGTAGGTTTTCTTTTTTTAATCGCCAGGGTGGTATTCTGGGCACCCAATCCCAGTGGGACGAAGTTTAAAAGAATTGCGAACAATAAAGTTCAGGAATACATGTTGGGATTCCGCATAGCAAAGGATGGAATTTCTCATCACGAAGTACGGTATCATTTTTAATGATAAAAATTATTATTTCCTGTTCTTTTCTTTGTAAAGCAAGTAAAAAATAAGTCCCCACAATAAGTGGAAAATTTCTACCTCAATACTCAGCCCGAAAACATATTCAAGACATCGGTTTTTTATTCATTTTTTTGCAGCCATCGGGGAAGCAATTCAGTCCTGGAAATGCTTTGGCAGGCCCTGTCTCATGAAGTAATACCTTTGTCTCAAAGTGTGGATAGGTACTATAAGCATTATTCCACACAGAATGGCATAGCAGAGATGCATAAATTTGAGCTTCGGTGCTGCTGCCAACAACATACACTGCTGCCAACAAGTGTAAGGACATTTGAAGACAAAGGAATGCTCAATCAACCAAACAGCATCAGAAATGTGCTTCAGTCACTGTTGACGTTTAACGTGTTATATTGAAGCCATTAAAAATTTGGGTAGGAGCACACAATCAAATGAGAAACTTTCTGATATTAAATAATTATATTACTGAACTTCATCTCATGATTCATTTTCTCTGGTTGCCAAAAATGTAGCAGTCTTGGTCTTGCCTGCCAAAGAAGGGGCATGCCTAATTGTTGGCTAGTTAGGTTGTTGGGCTTAATGGCGCTTTGACCAGTTATATGATCATTAAAGCCCATAGCTTGTATTATATTCAGTGTCAGAGTTAAACTATTGCCTTTGTGTGTACGTAGCCTGAAACCTATCGCTGACAGGTAACTGAAGTTTTCGAGCCGCGCAAGTCTTATATTGCTACCCAGAATGTCCTCATATGCTAAAACATATGATGTCATGACCATAGAACAACCTACGCCAGTGTCTTGGAATTCATTGTTCATAGAGTAGATGGTAACAGGCGAATACGTCAAAGCCTTTAATGAAGTCGAAACAAGTTGGCAATTTTATCGGAAAAGGGCGGGCAAAAGCTGATATTGACCATGGACACTGTATCTACTGGTAATATTGTGATGGCACATATACCAGAAATCGAGTATGGTGAACAAGTAACAGCTACTACGGTTGTATGTGGTGATATTTCATGGAAATAAATTCAGGAAGTTAAAACTCTGTCCACAGGTCAACATAAGTTCCTGATAGCAGTAGTTGTCCACGCAAATTTCGAAATTCCAGGACCTTGGCCTGCTTTCTCGTGTGAAGTGTTGGGATGTCAGTAATAAGTGGTGCACTGCCAGGGTTCCAAAACAACGGGCACACTGCGGCATCTCATCACCACGATGGAGATTGCCGGTGAGCAGCGTAGGTGATCTCCATACGCATCCTGCAAAGGGTAACCTTCTTTTTCGGCCCACGAAGGCATGACGCTCAATGATCTGGGCGTCAATCAAAATCGGCACCAAAACTCCATGATGAATGATAGCGGGAAAAGGGCATGACGATCATACATGAGGAAGATGTGAACGCATTTAACTACACCTCCCACTGATGGTCTATTGGCCTAGAAATTAACTGGTAGTAAGCAACTTCAGTGAACAATCTGACTTGTTTCATGTCATCAACATGTCAACGTGATTGTGTTTCCCAAAAATCAATGAAATGCAATTGCTATAACTTTGGCAGTTTTTTTTCTTCACATTTCCCTCCCAAATTGGAATTATCCAGCAAGTAAAGGTGCGCCATGTTAGATCGTGTCAGCAATGCCAAATACGATTAAGTCAAATACGAGCTATAATTAAATCGGGGAACTAGGACAATTCATTCCCCAATGATTTGGCAGTACCACTCGGATGTTTGACTTGGTGGACTGATTCACGACACCAAAATTGGCCCATCGTCCCAATCCCACCGTCAACGAAGATACCTCATACCCGGTAAGCTATCATTTTTCAATGGATACCAATTCAAAATAGCAAAATTATGACGAGGAATGAGATGCATATATTTAATGTATATGAGACTATACGAAGTATTATCTGAATAAGGCATAACCTACTTGCATTAAATTATTTGAAATATTTTTATCCCGTTTTTCTACCACCCCTATTTTCAGCCAGTCAGTTTTAACGTGTTGAAATAAGCAAGGTGGCATTAGCACCACAAATTGACAAGTGGCAGAAACATAGATTCCGGGAAGTTCGGCCGACTGCTCCCGGGCCAGCTCTGCAGGCCAGTGCCCGGTTCAGGGCGCTGTTGACCAACTGCATGCAGCAACAGTGCATAAAGCATATGTAAAACACATCCAGATATCACAGCCCGGCGACAGCATGTCAACTTTGACAGAGAGCAACAGCATGGTCGATAAGTTCATCAGCATCCAAACTGTTATCTTCTTCCCCGTTTTCTTAACGGTGTTCGCACGTGTTCGAACAACCAGCGCAGTGTGCCACATAAAACGCATCAAAAGGACTGTGGAGATATTGGTGCCCTGTTCGGGGTGTGTGTTCCTGTGCGTGACAGCCCAACACTCACTGTTGTTACTGCTCCCGACCAACAGTCATCAGATATCGGACCCACCAAAGGCTAAGTGGGCGTACATAATACCCGCATGCCTGAAATAATACAAAGGGCACATGAGCGTGCCTCTGGTACAGGAAAAGCAATCGGAAACTTCCCTGAAATGATTTCCCTCCAACCAATTTTACGAGCCACAACTGGTTCATGCAGACAAGCACGGGAAGGAACAGAGTTGGTGATAACATCGGATTTCTACCGAAACTAGACCACGAGTATGTCTCCGCCAACTGATCTACGTACGAAAAACATTGCAGGTGGGCAGCTGTGTCGGGTCCAACGTTAGGAGCGGTTTCGGACGAGGGTCTCAGAAGCCTTTTATGGGCGGTGTTAGAAGTAGCGTTAAAACCGTGTCAGGAGCAGCTATGACAGCATGAAGTTGGGTCGGCGGTCGTAACTATCTAACACAAGGTCAGCAACATCACTGGCCAGGGTCACCTCTTCAAATGGGGGGAGGGGGAGGTCACTATTTGTCTTACCTTGGCCTGGCTCCACCAGAAACCATTTTATAATGTAATATTGACGTGATATGCCGACCATGCACGGCATAAACCGGAAAAAAGACAATCACGGGTGCTAGCATCACCACAAAGCCATCGATGTCAGCACCGCCACGAAATCACCAATGTCAGCAGCCCCCCCTCCACACACACACACACAAAGCCACCAATGTCAGCATCGCCACGAAACCACCGATGTCAGCATCGCCATAAAACCACCAATGCCAATCAGAGTTGAGGTATCCATCTTGATTTTGAATGCCGACATGTCGTAAAGTTCTTGCTAGCTGATCTTAAGAAAATATTGCACTAATTGACACGAAATGTAATTATCCACAGCTACCAAGGAAAGGGTGGAAGCGGATTCCAGAAGCGCACGAAAGTAGCAAGTAGACACACGTGCTCGAAGGTGGCCAGGACTGACGAGTAAACACAGGGCCGAGGCCATAGACACAGGATCAGGGCCAGACATTCAAGACGTGCTCGAAGGTGGCCAGGACTGACGAGTAAACACAGGGCCGAGGCCATAGACATAGGATCAGGGCCAGACATTCAAGACGTAATCGAAGGTGGCCAGGACTGACAAGACACCGGGCCGAGGCCAGACATTCGGCTTCGAAACCAAAGGCCTAACATTAAGAAACCAACTTGCTGTCATTAAGCTCTCTTTGGTCGTGCATTCCACACCCCCCGCCGAACATTGATCAGCTTCCACCGCCCACAAAAGTGCAATGGATATTACACCTCGGCATGCCTTCGTCCATTCCCAAGGCACGGGGTAATTAACCCCACCCCACAAAGAGCCACACCATCGTTGAGAACTTCAGCATTCGAATGTCATCAAACCGAGTAGAAGACAGCAATTTAATGATGTAAAGCCGAAGACGGAGCTGAAGGAAAGACAGTTAGATTAAACAGGGTAGTAGATAAATATGGTACCATGGTGGCGATCTTGTATCCTTAAAATTAGTCAGTTGAGGCAGTGACAAAATATCACCCTGTGCGGTATCTGCAACTTCAACACAAACTGAGGCCGAATCCTTTACACAGTCCCGATGGCTGGATTCTGACATTTGATATCTGGGGTCGGACCGCAAAACTGTACAAAAATAAACGAAACAAAATACATTGCACAGGAATATTATCATTAAATATCAACGCCTACGCATATCGGGTATACATGGTTTCCCAAGATCGTACGCTGGCAAAACAAGCTGCTTAATTTCTGTCCGTGCAATAAGTGCATTATTATCAGTGTTGCATGTTCCAGCGCTGAAAAAGAACAGAATATCCGCCTACCAGCTCTCGAAGCCTAGTACGAGGCCGAGACTGCAGCCGACGCAAAGCCATGACTGGCCTTGATCGCATGTCTGTGATAAGTGGCGCGCGGGTGAGGAGTGGGTAGGCGACAGGTGACGCGCTGCCGCCACGCCTGCCGCCGGTGCAGCGTGTCTCAGTGATAAACAGCCGCCGCACAGGCCCGCACCTGGCCAACCTTGGGTCGAGCCGGCCGGCAGCAGTGGCTCGCCACGCGCCGCTGCCGCCCACTCTACACTCACTGCGCATGCCACCGGCCGCCGCCTGACCTCGTGACGCGCCACGTCACCGAGTCCGTCGCCGGCGCGTTCCAGGCCCGCTGCAAGATATTCTCAGCATATATCTGAATTTGCCACGTAATAGAGAAGCCGTCATGCTTGTCTCATGACACACGCTCGTGTATTAAAGCTAATTCATGGGGGAAACATAGCGGCGCTATTGACTTACGGCAGTCGTGACGTCGACCGATCCGACCGCCAGCGAACATCGAACGGGGCCGCAGTCACACCGATGCGCGTGCCGAACCATCGTCACGTCACGAGCCTCATCCAGGACGGAAAATCAACCACGGAGTTTGGCGTTTGTGTTCTGGCGGCAGCCAAAGCTACTGTACCGCATGTGAAGCACGAGGTTCGTTCTTCAAAGGTCAAACTGCCGCCTTCAACTCGATTGGTCGTCTCACGACTCACACGGCAGAGGTCAGGCACCAGAGGTCAGGCACATGCAGAGGACGGAACTCCGAGGTGGGTACGATGACGGGCAGAGCACCAAGGTGTTGAGGTGTGCTGCATGGCGGACAGGTTCCCAGGTGAATCCTGCGACAGGGAGGGTTCTGCCGTTAGCTGGATGGAGCAGGGCTCTGCAGTTAAGCCCAGTTCGAACCATATCCGGAAAAATGTGCCAGACCGAAAATTTTGCCAGCATCTAAATAAAAAAGTATTTACAACGAGTTTAGTTTGGTAGCAGCATAGTCGATATGACCGCATCCAGAATTCTGGGGCAAACGCGACTGTTGATTGCTGCGCGTTGTCGGAAGGAAATGTGGATCTCGAGGATGGACAGGATTTGTTTCTGGTCGCTGTGCTTCACCAGCCGCCTGGAGCATGGGTTTGCCAGCCTGTCCTACACCCGAAAGAGCAGGGCGAGTTCCAGTGGGTGAGGAGCTTCATGAACCGGTGTTTTTCCACAGCGCCCTCAGGATGGGCACGGGTCGTTTCGATGCGTTCGTGTGAATGCGGACCCCCAAGACTATCACGTGAATAACAACTACAGGCAGGAGCGGATCGAGGAATTTTGATCGATGGGGGAGCACTCGTCTGGGTGGGTGTTATTTTCCCGGGAGGGGCGACACTGATCGATAAAATTTCGAGTATGTGCACTCGAATTATCCATGGAGGGCATTTCTCCAGTCAAAAGCGAGGCCTTACCATAGAGCTGGGAGGGGCACATGCCCATGTGCCAACTCCCTTGGGCATAAGCCCCTTAGTGCAGGGCAACCATCACGCCAGCTGAAAAGCTGGCCATTTCATTTAGTGAAAAGCTTGACAAGTTTGGCAATCTACTTTCACGATATAGAAAAGCAACACGCTGCACTTGGCATTATCAATAACTAATCTTACCCACAACCTTTACCAGCCATCAGAAGTGAAATGTCCAATATAGTTGGAGGGGCTCGACGAGGACGAGCCAATGGGCGGCATCATGGCGAGCGATGGGGGGGGGGGGACGCGTCCCCTCAAACTCCATACAATTTCGGATTACGGCTATCGAGTTGCAGGAAAAAAATCGACCTAAAAACCTATCCTTCACACATATCTCTCTCCCCCCCATTCAACGTCACCCCCTATCCTTGGCCAAGCCCATGGCCGAGCCCCTCCACAATCATTTCAATCCATAACCATTATACCAAGGGCGCATACTGCATGACATCAAGTTTTCAGTGCACTGTACCCCGCCCTCGCTTATAAGAAGTCTCAACATCACCCATAATCTCAATGACAGCAAATACCACAAGCTCGCTGTTTTCCCGATCCGAAGAAAAAGCTTAAATATATCAACTTCCACAAACAAATGACGCTCGCCAGAAACCAGCCGATTCCGGATCCAGAATGTTTCCGGTTCGCTCCGCTTCCGGGGTAATTCCGGACCAGCAGTTGATTTTTTACCGAACCAACATAAGAATCTTGGCGTGGCAAGCATTTCCGGATCTGGTATGAAGACCACATTAGGTCCGGTGGCGGACAGGGTCCGGCTATCGCACCCTGCCTGATCTGGTGTGAAGACCACATTAGGTCCCGTGGTGGACGGGGTCCGGTTCTCACATCCCGCCTGATCACTGTCGCTGATCCGGGCGGGCTGGGCGAACTGACATTCATCCCCACAAAAAGCCACTACGTAGCCAACAATTCGACGCACACGGATCTCGCAATCCAGCCACAAGGCGAGTGTGGGGGGAGGAGGGGGAGTGAGGAACGAGGGGAAGTGGGGGACCCGACAAAAAAGCGAGCACCGCTGCGCGCGAGAAGTTTGCCAGCGAAGGAGCTCGGCCGGATGAGCGGCATACTGTGTCACAGCGCGGTAAAAACGGCCGACCGCCGAGCATGTCGCCCCATCAGTCTCCATTGTCCACCGGCCACCAGCCATTCAGCCATCGGCGCCAAAACGTGACACCACGGACGGAGAGCTGACACCCAACCGCGCCAAAACGTGACACCATGGACGGAGAGGTGACACCCAACCGCGCTGCCATATTCGACCTCTGTATATCGATAAGTGAAGTGTTAGAACGGGCAGGCACATTTGTAACCATCAACCAAGCCCATTTTTAGAAACTTTTTAAACCAAGCAAATTCTTTGCAACCGATTAGGAGCAAATAAGACCCAAAAGTGATAATTCCATCACGCAGAACTCATGACCTTTCATGTACGTCTAGAAATATTAGGAATTGGTAGATCATGAACGAGTCAGCAGTGCAGGGACATCACGGCAGTGTAGCGCAGAGGCAGGGTTCTCAAATCCCTGCAGCTGGGTGCAAGCTGACACCCAACACAACTCGTTCTTACATCGCTTCCGATAGCATAACTCCTAACACAGCTGTTTTCTTCCATCACTTCCAATATCTTTGCTGCATCCTTTTACCAGTTACTCATCAATTGTGTGCATGTAGAGGATAGGATCGTGCAGGATGCATCCAGTTTTTCCTAGCTTTAGATATTGCGTTTAAAAAAAATGTTTCCTGATGTTTGTCTTTGTTAACACATGAAGATAGTTTCTTCAGCCAAATTCAACTGCTCTAATTATAATTCAACATATAAGTCGTAACAATATATACGTCTAAGTACCTCCATTTTACATTTGTTTCCTCATCACTGACGTTGTTTTCTTACATCGGACACCTAACTCAAAATGAATTTGAGAACACTGTGCAGAGGAGTGACGGTAGTGTGGTGCAGGCGAGTCATGGTGATGTAGTGCAGAGGAGTCATGGTGATGTAGTGCAATTGAGACATGGTGATGTAGTGCAGTTGAGTCATGGTGATGTAGTGCAGGGGTCGTGGTGGTGTAGTGCAGGGGAGTCACGGTAGCATAGTGCAGGGGAGTCATGGTGATGTAGTGCAGGGTAGTTATGGTGATGTAGTGCAGGAGAGTCGTGGTGGCGTAGTGCGCGGGAGTCACGATAGCGTAGTGCAGGGGAGGCATGGTGATGTAGTGCAGGGAAGTCACGGTGGCGTAGTGCAGTGGAGTCATGGTGTAGCGCGGGGGAGACGTGGTTGTGTAATGCAGGGGAGTCACTGTAGCATAGTGCAAGGGAGTTATGGTGCTGTAGTGCAGGGGAGTCACGGTAGCGTAGTGCAGGGGAGCCGTGGTGGTGTAGTGCAGGGGAGTCACCGTAGTGTAGTGCGGATGAGTTGCGGTCGTGTAGCGCAGGGGAGTCATGGTGATGTAGTGTAGGGTAGTCACGGTGATGTAGTGTAGGGTAGTCACGGTGGTCTAGTGTAGGGTAGTCACGGTGGTGTAGTGTAGGGTAGTCACGGTTGTGTAGTGCAGGCGAGTCGTGGTGATGTAGTGTAGGGTAGTCACGGTGGTGTAGTGCAGTGCAGTCACGGGAGTCGGGAAGTTCGATCGCACGTCACAGCCGGCGCTGTGCTCTGGTGGCAGACGAGACAATCTCCAGTAATGGAGCGGCCGAACTGCAGAGCGGCCGGCCCGCAGAGCGACGGCGACGGCCCGCGTCCGGCGGTGTCGCCACACACTGCTGGACAATGGCCAGTAAAGGTCGCCAGGCGAGCCTGGCCATAGAGATGAGCACCATCGCTGCCGACTTCCTGTCCCAGCCATAGCTCGTCCGCCCCCGGCGACAGATGGTGTCCTGGGATAGACCGTTGCCGGGGATCTCCCTTCTGGACAGTGGGCACAGCTGCTCTATTGGCAGACTCGTCAATGTTGGCCGGACCGGGCTGACTCAACAGAAGGCAACTACTGACAAGTGACCCATCAATGATGGCCGTACCGGGCCGGGTCGACCCGACCTAGCCTAAGCTAACCGACCACCGAGCCCAACTGCACCCCGCCGACCGGTGACCTAACGCAGCTACACCCCGCCGACTGGTGACCTGATCCCCCCCCCCGACCCAAATTCAACATGCAATTGGCCATTCTTTCAATTTATAACGGGATTTAAACATATTAATGCGATTTTGTGGGAAACATTCCGTGAATAGAACACAACAAGCATCAAAATAGCTCGCCCATGGTGAGAAATGGGAAACATTAATCCTATGATCGCCTCCTGACCACGTGCATGCACCATAGAGTCATGCTCTCCGAATCGGATGACCCAAAATTGCACCTATCTGCATCCAGGACTTCAAAATATAAATCCAACCATTGTCTGGACAGTGAGACTCCATTGCTCATTTCCACATGAGCAAGACCATATAGCTAGCGTCAGCTTTGACAAACATTTCCGCTATGCAAAACAACAGCCCGGACAATACTACGCTACCATAGTGGATGACAGCTGATGGAAGCTGACGCCCAGAGCTTCAGATCTTCTTCAGCTGACGGACCCCGGAGTTCAAGAGGATGTTAACTGATGGATCCCGGAGCTCAGGAGGATGTTAACTGATGGATCCCGGAGCTCAGGAGGATGTGAACTGATGGATACCGGCGCTCAGGAGGATGTGAACTGATGGATCCCGGCACTCAGGAGGATGTGAACTGATAGATATTGACGCCACCGTGGGCGACAGCTAATGATGCTGATGCCCACAGATTGTCAGCTGATCCCGGTTCCCGGTTCTTCGGAAGATGTCAACCGATGGACCCGCGCCTCGAAGCTACCGTCAGTGGACATTTCATCACCGGCAGCATTATACCATCAGCTGATGTTCCGCCCTGCCAAGTATTCCATTATTGCGACAAAGGTCGCCATTTGCACAGTGAATGCAGTCACCCGCACCGTCCAACAAGCCGGCACGTCTGCCCGCCAGAGCCAGGTGGTGACACGTGTACCACGGCACGTCTGCCCGCCAGAGCCAGGTGGTGACACGTGTACCACGGCACGTCTGCCCGCCAGAGCCAGGTGGTGACACGTGTACCACGGCACGTCTGCCCGCCAGAGCCAGGTGGTGACACGTGTACCACGGCACGTCTGCCCGCCAGAGCCAGGTGGTGACACGTGTACCATGGCACGTCTGCCCGCCAGAGCCAGGTGGTGACACGTGTACCATGGCACGTCTGCCCGCCAGAGCCAGGTGGTGACACGTGTACCATGGCACGTCTGCCCGCCAGAGCCAGGTGGTGACACGTGTACCACGGCACGTCTGCCCGCCAGAGCCAGGTGGTGACACGTGTACCATGGCACGTCTGCCCGCCAGAGCCAGGTGGTGACACGTGTACCATGGCACGTCTGCCCGCCAGAGCCAGGTGGTGACACGTGTACCATGGCACGTCTGCCCGCCAGAGCCAGGTGGTGACACGTGCACTATGGCACGTCTGCCCGCCAGGGCCAGGTGGTGACACGTGTACCATGGCACGTCTGCCCGCCAGAGCCAGGTGGTGACACGTGTACCACGGCATGTCTGCCCGCCAGAGCCAGGTGGTGACACGTGTACAATGGCACGTCTGCCCGCCAGAGCCAGGTGGTAACATGTGTACCATGGCACGTCTGTCCGCCAGAGCCAGGTGGTGACACGTGCACCATCCAAGACGACCGCACCCTCCTCGGTCACGGGGATCGGTCTGGTGCAACGTGCAGGTACACGAACATGACGCCAAACATTATCCAATCCAATATTACCTCGCAACGTCAGAGACCGTTTCGATGGAAGCTCCGAGGAAAACCCGGACACAAAGGGTAGCTAGAAATAAAGTTCGGAAATGTGCGAGGCCATTTAAAAGATCGGCATAAAATATAACAACTTGATATCGTTCGGCAGAAAATGCCAAGAGGTCCCTCAGCTGCTACAAACTTGAATAACAAATGTAATGTGGGGCCACTGGTGTTAAAATATGTGGAAAATAGCACGCCAGTCAGCTCAGCCCCACTAGTTTGCAGGGTGTTAGAAACATTTGTCAAAGAGAATGTTCAGGTTCATCTTGATAGGCATGACCTTTTATGGGATACGCAACATGGATTTTGAACTGGGACATCGTGCTGCATTAACCTCATGTAGTTCATGGAGTACGTAACTAGGGAAGTTTACAACAGAAAGATTATAGATGCAATGCACTTAGACTTTTGCGAAGGTTTTCATAAAGTTCCACATAGCGTCTAATTGTGGCCTTAGCTACTGGGACATCAGCTGTAGCAGCATGGAATTGATGGGAAAGTTCTAGGCTGGATTTATGCACGGCTAAGGGCAAGGAAACAAAGGGTAATATTAAATGGATATAAATCGGAATGGAAGCATGTTCGGGGCGGACTGCCACAGGGCTCCGGTGCCATGTCTTTCAATTATGAAAGACTACGGGATGTCTTTCAATTATGCTAAGCGTAAGGTTATGAATATTCGGCATGGAGGTGAGACATTTCGATATACGATTGGAGGTAGTGAATCGGACGTTATTGAAGGGGAAGAAGATTTACGTGGGATATTTTCAAGTGACATCAAAGCAGAAAAACAATGTAATTCAGCTAAGAAGAAGGTCATCAGAATGCACGGAATCACAAATAGGACTGAGATATATAATATCAAGGAAGCTACCAAAGATTGCTCTTAATATATGTGCGACCACGCTTGGAATATTGTGTGCAGACATGGAGCTTCACCCGCAAAGAGATATGGTATGCTAGAAAGAGCGCAGCGCAAAGCTACTAGACTTATCGATAGCCTAGGACATTTATAATATGGAGAGAGGAGTACGGCATTAGATATGTACTCACTCAAGTATAGGATATTAGGGGGCGATATGATTGCGATGTATAAAACTGTTAAAGTGTTAGATGTCAATCTTAATGATGCTCTTTTACTTACGGTAGCACACCATCGGTGCAACTAGGATGTCATGGCTTGTAACCTACTCGAACTTGGGACAGAGTTCTCTAGTCTCCCACTTTTGTCCTCAACAAGTGTACTCTTGGCTGGTTATAGTTTCCACTCCCCACGATCTCGGAGAGGGAGCGCCGATTCCTCCATTCCCTCTACTGTTCCTGTCAAAATCAGAGTCCTTGTGGTCTGCACACTTTTAGCTCGTCTAGCAGGAGAGAGAACATGGTTCAGAATCTGCCCAAACTTTCCAATTTTCGGGGATTGCACGTGGGAAATCAGCGCATGACGCTTGAACAGCAACAGTTCACGATCATTGAAGTGACGTTGGTCATGACCGTGGTGAGCCCGTGATCAGAGCGTGACTCATTCCGTGGTGAGACCGTGACTCGGCTGATGAACAGATGGTGACCGAACTATGGTCTAGCTCGTGGCCAGGCCGTGACTACGTTCGTGACAGGCCAGTGATCACCCATAAATCAATCCGTGACTCGGCCCGTGACCAGCTGGAGACCTGGTGGTGACCGGACCGAGCTGTGACCACCACGTGACCATTTGGAGACCTGGTGGTGACCGGACCGAGCTGTGACCACCACGTGACCAGTTGGAGACCTGGTGGTGACCGGACCGAGCTGTGACCACCACGTGACCAGCTGGATACCTGGTGGTGACCGGGCCGAGCTGTGAACACCACGTGACCAGCTGGAGATCTGGTGGTGACCGGACCGAGCCGTGACCACCACGTGACCAGCTGGAGACCTGGTGGTGACCGGACCGAGCCGTGACCACCACGTGACCAGTTGGAGACCTGGTGGTGACCGGACCGAGCCGTGACCACCACGTGACCAGCTGGAGACCTGGTGGTGACCGGACCGAGCTGTGACCACCACGTCACCTGGTGGTGACCGGACCGGGCTGTGACTAAGCCCGTGACCACCACGTCACCTGGTGGTGACCGGACCGAGCCGTGACCACCACGTGACCAGTTGGAGACCTGGTGGTGACCGGACCGAGCCGTGACCACCACGTGACCAGTTGGAGACCTGGTGGTGACCGGACCGAGCTGTGACTAAGCCCGTGACCACCACGTCACCTGGTGGTGACCGGACCGAGCCGTGACCACCACGTGACCAGTTGGAGACCTGGTGGTGACCGGACCGAGCCGTGACCAGTTGGAGACCTGGTGGTGACCGGACCGAGCCGTGACCACCACGTGACCAGTTGGAGACCTGGTGGTGACCGGACCGAGCTGTGACTAAGCCCGTGACCACCACGTCACCTGGTGGTGACCGACCGAGTCGTGACCAGTTGGAGACCTGGTGGTGACCGGACCGAGCCGTGACCACCACGCGACCAGTTGGAGACCTGGTGGTGACCGGACCGAGCCGTGATTCGGCCCGTGACCAGCTGGAGACCTGGTGGTGACCGGACCGAGCTGTGACTAAGCCCGTGACCACCACGTCACCTGGTGGTGACCGGACCGAGCCGTGACCACCACGTGACCAGTTGGAGACCTGGTGGTGACCGGACCGAGCCGTGACCATCACGTGACCAGTTGGAGACCTGGTGGTGACCGGACCGAGCCGTGACCACCACGTGACCAGCTGGAGACCTGGTGGTGACCGGACCGAGCCGTGACCACCACGTGACCAGTTGGAGACCTGGTGATGACCGGACCGAGCCGTGACCACCACGTGACCAGCTGGAGACCTGGTGGTGACCGGACCGAGCTGTGACCACCACGTGACCAGCTGGAGACCTGGTGGTGACCGGACCGAGCCGTGACCACCACGTGACCAGTTGGAGACCTGGTGATGACCGGACCGAGCTGTGACCACCACGTGACCAGTTGGAGACCTGGTGGTGACCGGACCGAGCCGTGACCCAGCCCGTGACCACCACGTCACCTGGTGGTGACCGGACCGAGCTGTGACCACCACGTCACCTGGTGGTGACCGGACCGGGCTGTGACTAAGCCCGTGACCACCACGTCACCTGGTGGTGACCGGACCGAGCTGTGACCACCACGTCACCTGGTGGTGACCGGACCGAGCCGTGACCACCACGTGACCACCACGTCACCTGGTGGTGACCGGACCGAGCTGTGACCACCACGTCACCTGGTGGTGACCGGACCGAGCCGTGACTCAGCCCGTGACCACCACGTCACCTGGTGGTGACCGGAGCGCCGCGAAGGTCGCCCGATGACAGCGCGGCGGGCGGCAAGGGACCGAAGCACCAGACCGTGACACCGCGCAATGGGACTGCACACGGCACGGTCACGGCACGGTCACGGACAGTCGCGCAAATTACACCGCGGCGCTCCAGCTGGCTGCCCAGAATGGTGCAGCCTGGCAGCCATTGCACGTGCAACGGAGGGGGTGGGGGCGGAACCGCCCACACTCCTGCTTTTTCCGACATCTCGTAAACGGGAAGGGATATTGAAATGAAATTTTGCGACTTTGTTGCATCGCATGCATTTTTTTCATCTGTTGGTAAGTATATGAACTGCGGGGTGCAAACCCGACCTGCCGGCCGACAGACGACCGCCACGACTTCGTCGGCACCGTGGCGGCACAGCGTGGCGCGCCGGTCCATCGGTCGACCGCATGAAGGCTGGTATCGCAAAATCTGCACTGCAGCGTTCACTGCAACCATGATGCCCTCTCCAACTTTTGCGCTTCTCAGTAGTTTCCGAGATCTAGGGGGGGGTGCGAAATCCGTGCCTCTCCAGCCAACGTTATGTGCGAGACCCTCCTGTGCGCGTGAGAATTGGTCAGTCAACGCACGTCCGCCCCGGCCGAATACGAAAGGACTCGAATACGAAAGACCTGCAGAGGAAAACATCGGGGAAACACTGCACGGCTTTCTGGACACATTCAGCGGGACGACACCTACGGGTGCTATCCACTGACAACAAAGACAAACTGATATGTTGTGATGGTGCTAAACTCATGATAGTGTACGGCAATGATAAATTATTCGTAAAATAGTGTGGAATTCACTTCCCGAACACTGAATTGACATACCTTCCAAATAATTGAAATCCTGCTTCTTTATGTGTCTTTATGATGTCTTCATATATAATTAACAACAGTATCTCGTTGAAAAGTATGATGCAATTCTCACCATTGCGGAGCATGATACACGAACACCTCTTAACACAATTCCAACGAAGATGATTACCTATGATGTGGTCTGTTTTACAATATCAGTTGGTAAGCGTATATATTTTGCATAGTTAGCGCAAGAATAGTTATCTCTAACTAAGGTATCTAACAACTAATGAAAAAAGTACACCTATGATTACGCTGTTGGATCAAAATACTGTTGGAGGAACTTATAAGTTGTGTTCACCAGCACCGCTGCCTTGGGAAATTTTGACATCCTAGTATACTGGTTTGGACATCTCACACCTAACGAAAAGCCATTATTTTAACACTGGTAAACGGTCTACCAGTAGTGCAACTCACGCCAGCAAACAAGACATCATATTGTGCAATCCAAAATTATCCGAAAGCTTTTGTCGCCAGATGTGTTGATCGCCCACACTCATCGCAAAGCTAAACCGATTCAACCGCATGGCCTACTGAACATGCGAGATTCGACCGTTTCCTTGGATTACGTCTGCCACCAGGGCGGACTGTGACACGGATCGTTGACGACCACGTCAGCGAGGTCTGGCCCAGTGGTGTCGTCCATTAGCACGCCCTGTGCGGCAGCAGGCCCGGCCCTGACCAAGCTCCGCGACGATGACAGGCATGTGCCACGTCAGGGCACCGTGCAGCGGAAGCGAAGAGGTGCGGCACTCAGTGCTCCGACGGATGTCATTATCACACTTCAGAAAACGCGCTTCCTGTGCGGATTTGACTGAATAGCGGCGGCGGCGGCGGCGCATCAAGAGGGTCAAGGGACACCGCCGCTGAGGGGAGGGGGAGGGGAGGGTGAACGTTGTCGAGGTGGAGGAGTATCACCAATGTATAGTCACATCAACCCATCTGCAAACACAACATGGAGTACGGTATCGCAGTCGTCCCGCCGGCAATGGAGACGCGCACACTGTGGCCAGCGCCCATACGGTGGCCACACACACAACGACGCCATTCGCTGGCAGCCGCCGCCGCCGCTGTCAGACGCCTCAACAGCGCCACCAACGGTCAAGGTCGGCCGCACACACCAAAGCCGTGATGCGGCATACCATCAGGGCGGCGCGCGGCGCTGAGCGGCCGCCCCCCCCCCTCCCCACGGCCACCGTCAGACGTCATCACGAGCACATCGTCGTCTACACGTCGTCGCACTGCGACGCAGCCGATGCCAGGTGGGAGGTGCCGCGGCAACGGTGCGGCAGTGGCCCCGACCAGCCGCTCCTGATCTCCGGGTGGGTCAGCACGTGCCGACAGTCACGCTCGCTCCCCACACACCTGCAGCGCCGTCACTCCTGGCGCGCCAGCCCCCCCCCCACTGCGGCAGTGACACCACCACTGCACGGCCACATCACTTAAGGGATAGATGGCAAGTTGTAACCTGAAAATGGCGTGAAACTTGTCGAGCCGTCATTTAACTCGGGTGCAAATCCCAGGTCCGCCTCACATATTTCCTTGAAATAATTGTGCCAATGTCTACGTGTAAACAGCATAATAAATTTTCCCTAACGCTAGAAGAATGTCAATCTCCTTGATATTGTGAAATAAGATCACGGTAAATGCACCCACTTCGCAGACTGCAGATTGTGAAATAAAATCACGGTAAATTCCACACCGCAACCACTTCACAGACTGCAGGCTGGGTAGATGTCGACTGCTAAAGCTAATGTCGCCCATATTTGCTGCACGCGTCACACCCTCCCAAACGTCAGCGTCACACCCTCCCAAACTCAGCGTCACACCCTCCCAAACATCAGCGTCACACCCTCCCAAACATCAGCGTCACAGCGTGCACAATAACACCCGAGAACATGACATATCCAGCTGGTCGTCTCCCAGAGAACATGACATATCCAGCTGGTCGTCTCCCAGAGAACATGACAGATCCAGCTGGCCGTCTACCCGAGTGAGTGAGTTATTTGGGTTTTAGGGCGCACGATCTGTGGGATCGCAGGGATCGTCTACCCGAGAACATGACAGATCCAGCTGCTTGCTTACGCAAGAACATGACAGATCCAGCTTGTCGTCTACCAGAGAACATGACAGATCCAGCTGGTCGTCTCTCAGAGAATATGACAGATACAGCTTGTCGTCTACCCGAGAACATGACAGATCCAGCTGGTCGTCTCTCAAAGAACATGACAGATCCAGCTAGTTGTCTACCCGAGATCATGACAGATCCAACTGGTCGTCTCAGAGAACATGACAGATCCAGCTTGTTGTCTACCCGAGAACATGACAGATCCAGCTGGCAGTCTACCCGAGAACATGACAGATCCAGCTGGTCGTCTACCCGAGAACATGACAGATCCAGCTGGCCGTCTACCCGAGAACATGACAGATCCAGCTGGTCGTCTACTCGAGAGCATGACAGATCCAGCTGGCCGTCTACCAGAGCATGACAGATCCAGCTGGCCGTCTACCCGAGAGCATGACAAATCCAGCTGTTTGTTCACAGACAGAATACAGACAGATCATTACCAACTTCTAGTGTTACATGTCAGTGAGGTGTGTAAATCGCTCTGAAGTCGACATCCGAAAGAAAGTGAAAAAGTTGTCCTGAAGTTACCACGCGTGAGTGGTCACCCAGGAGATGGCGGAGTGACAGCGACTGCACGACCCCAAAGAAGCGTATGCGATCATCGGCGAGCAGAAGGCATGGGATCAGAACGTGACGCACTGACAGCGGTGCGGGACATCGAGGCGTTCGGCCTGTCCTCTCCACAGAGCAGATGGTGGTGTGTTTAGTGAGCGTGCCCAAGCCGAAGGCGGCAGAGCACGATCTCGTCGAGCCTCGTCCTGCGGTAAGGCGAGAACCACTCTCCAATGATGGTTTGGTCGTTCGTAATGTGTTGTCCAGCAAAGCATTGTAGCTTAGGGGGGGGGAGGGGTCCAGCGAAGTGTTCCAACTATTCTGCCATTAAAAAAAGCAAAGGCTGTGATTGAACGGTGATATTCCCTGGCGGAGAGCGGCATAGACCGCAGGTATGGGGCCTGGGCTGCACGTTTCGCAGCAGCATCTGCTGCCTCGTTCCTCACGAAGCCAACATGGCTCCGAATCCAACAGAGGATAATAGCCTTCCCAGCTTGAGCCAGTGATGCGAGAGACGTCGCAGAACATCCTGTACAATGGGGCCAGGTGGGTTAAACTGCCTTAGCGCCCAAAGACTGCTGAGTGAATCGGTGAAAATGACGTGCGAGGCATCCCGCCCTACTTCAATAAAACTGAGTGCCTTGATGATGGCAACCAGCTCTGATATGCATATCGTTGCATGGGGTGAGAGATAGAAAATATCGACAAAGATCAAACAACAAATGCACTGCCAACACCAGTATCAGTCTTGGATCAGTCTGTATATATCGGAACGTATCCGTCAACGGAGGCTACGTGCTCTGCAGCATGTGACCGACGGCCGTGTGGTTTAGCATGTGCCTTCTTCAACACGGAGAGTGACAGGTCTATTGTTGGATGAGTCACCTTCCGAGACGGTGTTTGTGGAAAACCAACCCACATAATTTCTCTCAATCGAATCTCGCTGTCTTCGAAGAGCCTGCGCATTCTGACGCAAAAGGAGGTGGCATGCATAATGCGTGCTCGACCGAATGATGCAATCAAGCGATGGGAACACACATGCCCTTTGGCTACAAGCAGCACATGCACAAGCAGGCAATTTCCATCCCCATACACGGTCAAATCCACGTTGTTTGGACGGTAACGGTTCTGAGCCGGCAAACCGGTTGGTTTTCAAACTGTGGCCTTGTGATCGGCTGAGCCACAATCCCCGTTTACGATGGCAGTTTATTCTCATCCAAAACGTTGAAGATCCTTCCTGGCATACGTTACGTCATTCTCGGTGTCAACTAAAATACTCCTGATGTGTACACAAAAACTATATCCTAATGTAATTAAAATACATCATTATTTCCAATCATTTTTTTATAATAGCCAGACCCATTTGTTGTTTCGCTATGGCAAACACAATGTTAGAAGCATGGTTCTCTGGTATAATTTTAGCTGAGTCCTTTTATAATTCCAATCCCATACTCCCAGATATTGCAGTCAGCCAAACTAGGCAGTGTCCAAGCCTCCTACTTGTAAGTTGCAGTGCAATTATGTGTTGCCTTAGCAGCGAGTGCATAGCCGGCAACAGATATAGATGCATAAACATGGTTGGCACATATTAAGTATGTTTTCACAATGCTGGTTGATCATCATGTTGATGTAAGGCATGATAGTTTCCAAGATGAGTTTCTATGGCTGTTGAGTCTAATGACTAACAAGTAAAGTAGAAAACAACTAAGCTTGATGGGGTAGAAATAGATTAAGCCAGACCAGCAGATGCTGATGCAATGTAGAGGTAGAAGTTGGTGAAGAATACCTCACAAATGTTTGACATTCAACATCTTCAGGGCAGGTTATGGTACGAAGAGATAGGAGGGATAAGATTGGATAGTGGAGAACCAATTCACTCAGCGACCAGTGCACAACTCCACCTAGTGAATCAGTTGTCTGCTCTCCTTTTCTCACCCTTCTTACTTCTGGTTACACTGACCTGACCTGAAGATGGTTGGTTATTGGTTTTACGACACGTCGACCGTTGAGCCATATAGCGTCGCCAATCTCTCACGCCGATTGGTCGCGGGAAGAGTAGCGACAGGTGAGACTCGAACCCACAACCTTTCGATTGTGAGACGAGCATCTTACCCCTAGACCACTGGTCCCCGACCTGAAGATGGCAAATGCCCAAAATTTATCCAGGTATTCTTCACCATTTTTTAAAACTTTTATATCTTCATTTGCATCTGCTGGTCTGACATAATCTACTTTGACCCTATCAAGGTTAGTCATCTTCTCATTCATGAGTTATGGTCTAGCCATCATAAAATGTAATGAAGTATGTTTTTATAGTTATTTCACTCCCTGTTGTCCTGGAAAAGCATTGAGTCCTTTCTAATTTATTATAGCACTAATTTTGTCATCTGGGAATCAATGTTTATTTAGTTAATTTTCCTGAAAAAGGTTCAACCAGGCAATCCACATTCATAGACATTGCATTGAAGAAAAATATATGACTTCAAAAATTGCCTTAAAACACAAGTTTACCCTATCTAGATAATCCACATCATACCTTCCATATCAGGCAATGTCCAATCACCAGACATGTCTACCCTTACACTTTTGGCATACCTATTACGATTTTACACATGAAACTATGCCAATATGATATTTCTAGACTGATTACGCTTATCAGAGAGGTGAAAATACGACTGAGTATGTGAAGTTGTCATGTTGAGTACGAGTATGAGTAATGCTGTTAGAGGATGTCTTGGTTGCCTACCAAGCTGAGGAGCCAAAAGATCCACACCCTGCACAGATCCCTGGTGAAGCTGATCAGGAACATCATGGTGAGATTTGTGAAACCCTCTGCACTTAAAGGCAAGTCAGTGCATGAGGTACAGTACAAACTCCAGTACAGCATTCACCCCAATAAGGACATCCTGATTGGGAATACAGCTAGAGACTTCATCAACAACAAACAGAACAACCATCCCAGGGAGGAGTGCATCAAGAGTTATTCCTGTCAGCTGTTGCATACTTCAGGTCCTTGTGTGACTCACTCCTTCTCAAACTCCCACTATGTCTGAAGCAGGAGGATGATCACTTGCTGAAGGATGCTGTGGTTGTGGACCTTCAGGCATCATCCAGCACACAGAGCCTCACCAATCTGATTGTCAGATACCCCCATCTCCTTCCACCTGATGTCTCCAAGCAGACAATACTCAAACAGTTCAGTGTTCCAGCGAAATGATCACACTTTGGTCGAAGCACCCTTAAACCCAAATAACAAGAACAGTTCAGTGTTCCAGCAAGAGGACATTACTGCATGTGTGCCGGATTGCATTGACAACACCTGGTCAGCAATTTGGATTCTCAAAGATGAAACTGGTGAACCGACCATGAAAGAACTCTCCAAAGTGATGTGTGAGATCCTCACTGTTCCCCATTCTGGTGCTCACTGTGAGCATGTTTTCTCACGTGTGAGGAAAAACTGCACAGACCAGAGAACATGCCTTGGCGACGACACTCTGGAGGGTTTGCTGGTTCTGAAGTCTTGCCCAGAGAGCTTCAGTACCAGAATCTACCCCAAAGATTTAAAAAAAAAAAAAAAAAAACAAGATGTTCTTGACAATGTTAAGTCAGCCTACTACAAATCACTGCAGGGAACTCAACTGTGACCCAACAAATCAAGTCCACCCATCCACTCGTTTTGACACTTTGTGGCTTATGACTTTGTTTTGTACAAATCAGTGGTTTCTCACACGCACAGTGGCATCTTCAAATTTTCATTTTCGTTGCATCTTCGAGGCTCTGTGAGCTGGAAATTGTCAACCTTTAAGATTGATTTCCACAAATAAAGTTGGTAATCTTTACCTTTTGGCTGACACATACTGCCAAGGTTAGTGATTTGTAAAGAGTTGCCTATACAATGTCGCATATATTTCATGACGTCATGGCCAAAAAATTGGCTTCGGAGGATTCTGTTTTTCCGGTTAGGTTAGGTTAGGTTATATTATATTATGCTATGATACATTTTGTATATTATGCTACATTATCTTAGTCCAGGTTAGGTGGTAATCTTTACTGACACCCGACTCCTGTGACGTCACTTCCCTGACTCCTGTGACGTCAGTGGTCCCTACTGTACACCTCTTTACAAATCACTAACCTTGGCAGTATGTGTTGGCCGAAAGGTAAAGATTACCATAAAGTCCACCCCATCTACTGAATTTGCCATTTTTCCATTGTGTTGATCAGGCTCTGTGGGCTGGATGATGCTGGAAGGTTGTCCACAAATTACACTTTTTGGTCTGTGATTACCAGGGTGTGAATTAAGGCAATTCTTAAGAGATTCTATCTCTGAAAATATTTTTGCACTCCGGGTTCATACTGGATAGGATGGGCTTTACATGTACTCCGACACAAATGTGGGAACAAAGATATCAATAAAAACAAACAGAACGACACTAAAAAAAACGCTGGTTATTCCACTTACAGTCACCACTCAAACTAATCACTTTTGTAGCAGTCAGCAGCCGGACCACATCTTCACACACTCCATCAGTCTCAACCACCGGAATTGCCGACAACATGCGCCAACAGCAACTTGCAGGATGATGTGCATGCGCACTTAGAACACTGTTCTCCGGCTCTGGAGCCGTGTCTCGGAATACTTGCGTTCCTCCCACCCTATAGTGGGAAACTTTGAGTTTCAAGAGACGTTCTCCGGAGTCCACCGATCAGAATTGGCTGCGTTAGCATTTTCTGTTCTGAAATCTGTCTGTGAACCAATCAATGCAAGGTATTTTGTATGACGTCATAACCATTAGCAACTTTGAACACATGGTTAACAGTGTCCACACAAGTTAACAGTAAACACAAGACCTTGACTGATCCTTTGCTTTGATCACATCCAACTGTGGCGTGTGCAGTAGCAGAGTTGCGTTCGTATTACGTGGGAAATTGGCTGCGTAGGTATGTATGCGCTCTGAGCTGAGGGTGAAGTGTGAAGTTTTTTTGTTTTTTTTTCATATGGCTAGCCTTGTACTGAGACCAACAGTGAAAGGAAAACACATTTCTCCTGTGAGTTATAAGAAACGAAACAGTGCCAATTATTATGGGTCACTGCCGGGCAGTCATCCATTGTTCACTTCTTTGTTTGTATGTTTTGGCATTTGATTTGACCCAAAATGAGAATGATATTACTTATGCATATTATGTAGGTACTGATTTAGGTTTTTCCGGTCGGTTACTTGTAAACAGATTCCATGCATAAAAAAATAATGTCCATGAAAATGTACTCCGGAAGAAATCGGTATGCACTCTGATTCCCAACCCGGAAAGTAAGTTTCCCTCTCTGGTGATTGCACTTTTTTTGCTGGGTGAAGTAGGTACTCCAAATACTTTGAGGGGCTAAACAGGTCTGAATCACTGTTTAAAACCACATGAATACAATAAGCATGGTGCAGGTATGTATCAACCTACTTCATGATTTGCATTAACTAGGTACCTAGTTCTTAAAATAACCAATGACTCACCTCTACTTGACATTCAAGCTGTGTGCCATCCAACAGCATCACCCTTGCCAGACAATTTTTTCCCCTAAAAGAAGTCTTGCTCTTCTCTGGTGTTCCATTTTCATTTTCCTTGTTCGCTTGAGAAGTACCCATAGCAGCTTCCTTCACACACTGAAAGAACTCGCGGGAGGACCGAGGCTACCCAGAAAATGCAAGAGATTCAAGGTTTCGAATGCGTCACCCCACTCCCTCACACCACACCCAGGAGCTTTCACAGGTGTTGTTCTAAATTCAAAATACCTGACGCAGCCAGGAATTCACCACTAATGTAGACCATCTAAATCTGCTCAATTCACGGGACCATTCAACCAGTCCTTCAACGACAGCCAACAACACTTTCCATCACGCACATCCACACGCGGTCTACGCGGATTCACAACCGACGACAACAAACGCTGCCTACAACCTAAAGCAACGCCTCCTGCGCCATTGCTGCACACACCTCGTGAACTAACAATCCAAACACTAAGGTCGTCTCAGCCAATCAAACCTCAGTACGGGAAACGCCCGTCCCAGAACATTTGTTGGTCGTGACATCTACCGTCAATTTTGAGTACTTCTAGTAAAACGACCGCGCGCAACAGGCAACAACTGCACGATGAACTGCAGTCGATCGTTTACCTAACTACAAGGATTAGTTGTATTACCATTGCTTTGGAGGTGAAGGCTGGTTGGCTCAAACGGCCGCCCCGCAGTCGCCTATCAGCGACTACGGGATCAACTCAAATCGAATTCCTTAGAAGAGACAGAGGGTGGAACATTCCATACTTTTTTTGGGCCGGATCGATACCATGGACCCCCCCCTATCCAAAAATAAATGCTGGAATTTAACTTGTAACGCACGAGCGCTGACTGGAAAGAATGGCACGAAACGTCTCATTTCCCCTTCAATTATCTTGGGAAAGTGCCACTCATGGATACACCATCTTTCAAAACGATTCTACTCTACGAGTCCATGACCTTTTACGTGCTCTATTTGGGCCTTGGAATATTTTTTTCGTCCCTCAGATACCCATGATGGGCGCCAGGTTTGCAGGGTCCCTTGGGCCTTTCCGTGGCCTTTTTAGGCATCGTAATTGGCAAGAGATTCTGGAGTTCGATCCGAGGCTTGACAGGGTCTTCTAAAAGTTCATACGACCCTTGGAGCCTAAGAGGTTTCCGGAGCCTGAGAGGTACCGTGGGACTCAAGAGGAACCTGGTGTTGAAAGCCTTTGCCCCATTGGCTACACCCCTGGACCAGTGGCGCAGTTGGGATGGTGAGGGCCAAACGAGTCACGACTCGTGCCCATGTATTGTTTTTTATGAAGGCGTATGAGAACGGAAATTTCATTTTGAATTAGTCTTGAACTCGAACTCTCTCGTATATATGTGTATATATATATATATAGTATAGAGTGGGGTAAGACGCGCACCCTAAGCGAGAATATATATATATATATATATATATATATATATATATATATATATATATATATATATATATAGGGTAGAGTGGGGGAAGGCGCACACCCTAAGCGAGAATGGATATATCTCGCTCGGCATTCAACGTGGGGACTAACCTTTGGTATCATTGGACGCATTGATTTGTTTTCTTTCGACTATAAAGGGCTCAAGACCGCAGCTTCATGTTTAGTTATATTTTTTCCCAAAGGTCTGCAAAAGGGCGTTTTACCACAGGCACGGGGTAAAACGCCTTCAGACTTATCTTCAGACACAACTTTCACTGTTCGTTTGATGCTTACCATTTGTAGAAATACTCACGTATTTGGTATGTTATGTGTCCTCTCTAGACCTGGAATTCCATATAACCTTGTATAAAATATCATAGGTATCATATGTACACCAGAAAAGATTATCAGACATAGGAACTTTGTATCTATTTCAAGCTAAAGACAGCCAAAACGAAACCAGACCGAAACTCACAAACTTCGGAACACATCAACTCAACGTCTTTGCGTTCAGGACCTGCAGAAGTAACAGATATATGTCATTTGTTTATCCTCGGCGTCAGTGCACGGGACACAGGCCCAACGGCTGCATTCCGAGCATTGTATCCATTGCTCGCACGACAGACGAAACAACATGCCACAAAAATACACGTCGTCTCATCTCGGCTGGTGCTGGCCTGTGTACCGGCTTGCTTTCCGCTTGCTTGTCTCTTCGGCTTAGAGGTAGGCTTCTGCGCCTTCGCCACCTTCTTCGAGAGACGCCTTTCTTCCAGCTTCCTCTTGTAGGGCGAGGTCGGCACCTCGGCATGCTCCGCCCTCTGCGTGCGCTTCCAGGTTGTACCGGGCCTGAATGGCGTCAGCAGCTCCGCACTGGATCCGGGATCCGCCAGACAGTGGTCCAGCTAATCCGTCAGACGTCGTGGCACCTGACATTGGGAAGCTAGGATTATTTTTAGTTGGAATGTGGAGTGACCCGAAATACAAAGTAGTGGCCGGAAAAAATAGTGGCCGGTGAACTTTTAAATGGAGGATGCAAACTTATGGATCAAGCTGAATAAAGTCGTAATTAATTATGTTTTAACGATGGCCCGATAACAATTTGAAAAGGTTCTCATATCAAAGTTAAAACTCATCGACATCTGAAAATGTGGAAAACCATGTAGTCTTGTTTCCGATGTAGGTACACTTAAATTTAACGATAATATGACAAAAGGTACCTACCTAGCGCATCACTAGCGGATGCCGGAGCAGTCGCGTCGTTCACCACGGATCTGCTGGTAGCGTCGCCACTCGTGACGCCAGCGGCATCCGGCTGGTCCTCCTCTTGTGTGACATCGGCTGGTGGTGCGTCAGCATCATCGGGTGCGCGCTCCTCCGTCAGGATCTCCGCAGCAGCGAAGTCTTCGTCGGAGATCACCTGGCTGTCGTACGGCCACAAGGCCTGACGCCGTTGATCTCTTTCTCGATGTTGGCGATCCTGTTGTATGCCCGGCTGAAGAGACCAGCCACCTCAAAGCGGTTGGTCCTGTCCAAAGTGGCCTGGGTGCTCCGACATCCAGCTGTCTGCTGAGGCGTTGTACGCTGACTTCAGCGCCTTGAAGACGCTAACGCCCAGCTGCTGAAGGCGGTGGGTGCAGTGGGGCGGCAGGGTTATCATGACAACGCCGTGATCTCTGGCGTAAGTAATCGCAGCAAGTTATTTGTTGCTGTTATGGCGATCCAGGATCAGGATATTTTTCCTCTGGGCTGGGTTTCACCACTTGAATGAAATGTTCAAGCGACACCATGAAGGCGTCGGCGTCCATCCACCCAAACGGCGTCGCGGCACCCGCTGACCCTGGTGGTGCATTGCTCATAAGCGACTCGTTCATCCGCTTTCTGGGAAAGATGAACATTGGTAGCGCGTACTGGCCGCTGGCGCTGACGGCACACATGACGGTGACGTTGCTGCCTCTCTCAGCACTTGTGATTCTGCCCACTCCGCGCCGCCCTCTCTCGGCCAGCACCGACTGTGGCCTGGCGACCCTGGTGATGCACCTTTCGTCGGCATTCCAGATCCTGTTTGCCGTCGCCCAACACTTCTGCAGCTCTTCCTTATATATTTCGAAGAAGCGGTTGACGTCCTCCCTGTTAAACCCGATGCAGCGGTTGATACTGGTGGGCTGAGGTTTGCGGATCGACGTATCAGGATGCCGCTTCATGAAGCCCTGCAGCCAGTCAAATCCGGCCGTTTCTTTCTCACAGTTGAACCTGTGGGCAATGCCCTCCCGCTTGGCCAGTGCATACGCCAGTCGGCAAACGTCTTTGGTAGAGAGGCCGAAGAACATTTTCTCAATCTGCTTCAAGTACGAAATCAGACGTTGTTCGTTTTTCGATCTCTGACTTCAAGCGACCCAGCGACACTTGCCCCGGCGAACGCACACAACCATCTCGGTGCCGACGGAGGGTCCTTCTGGGCACGCCGTACTTTCTCGCCGTGGGCGCAAGCCGTTTGCCCTTTTCGAGGTCGGCGAGAGCTTTTTGGAGTGCCTCTTCGCCGTAGCTGGCATGTGCCAACTTCCGTTGATAAGTTCTTCCAATATTATGTAAAAAGTGAGTCTAGATTACGTGGTCCTGACGTAGCGAGTGGAGAGCAATTCAGAGCAAAATTGGACGCTAGCGGATCCAGGAGAAAAATGAGACAATTCGAAACATCCTAAAAGAGATGAATTCTTTATGAAAGGATCAAATGCTGCAGTTTTTGAAAAGAACATTTTGAATGTGCATTGTTGTCGCGCAACCTTCTCTCCAACCCTTGCAACAGTAGGCACTCCAACGAGATGATGTTAAATGTACGAGAAATGGAAAAGTGCATGTCCCCGTCTGCTAGTAAGGCCCCTCGTGGGCCGCTTCCTGGATCCGCAAGTGAGGATGGAAAGAAAAGATGTCGGATGAAGGTTATAATGTCGGAAATGCACGAGTCTCACACAGTTATCAAATTATAATCTTAACATACACTCATCAATAGCTACATATTCGGCTAGGTAAATTTATGCACGAGAAATGAAGAAAATGATGTCGCCCTTTGTGCTGTTTCTGACCACCAATAAAATACACTTTTTCAACAATGTTATGTTTATTACTGCTTAACGATTCCTAATGCCCCAATAACAATGCACCGTTAACAATATTTAATCCTCAATGGTCGCTGTCAGCAGCACCAACGCCAATCCTCATCGCAACCTATTCTTTCACGATCCAATCATACCAATCTTGCTCGGGGGTAAGACGTCCACCTGACACGGGGTAAGACGCCCAGTAGGCGTTTTACCTCCAAACGTTGGTGGGCGTCTTACCCCAGACATAGGGAACGTTTTTACCAAACATCATACAAATATTTGGGCAATCATGACGCAGCGCACTAGCTCACATAACGTCTGAATACTCACGGAAATCCAGCCACACACACATACATATATGTATATATATATATAATCATATACGTACGATGGATGGTGAACAACCCGAATCGTTCAAGATAGCCGAGCTATTTATGTGCATTGGTCATATGCTAGGACTCATTAACCCGGAGGTCTTTCTACAGCCCCTCCCCCGCCTGCAGTTTTTCCGCAATTCAGAAAACATGTCTGAATCTTCAGCGCCGGTTTCCCGTCTTTTTGCGTCTGATGTGGAAGTTTCAACCTCAGGTCATGTAAGGTAATTGGCTTAACTCGGGCCAAACAGGACCATTTACAAAAATGTTCCAGAATCGATAACTCGTCTAAATGCAATTATCTTAAAATGAAACGTACTGTGTGAGTAAAATTGAGCGGTGCTTACAAAACACATATCTCGGATTTCTGTTCAAGGTGGGATCAGTGACCTGTTGTCGCTGACCAATTTTGGAATGATTTTATCTCTTTTTTTTTGTAATATGCATGCTCTTGTAAGCGCATTTTACCCGTGGTATGCATGCAGAAATATGAGAAGTTCCTTATACAACTTGATTGTCCTCCATCAAGTTACCTGAGGCCAGGTCAAGATAAAGCTCGCTGAAGGGACAAAACCTATTTAGAAATTCGCGTTTTTATGGCTTATGTCGCGCTTTTATGGTTTATGTCGCGTTTGCGTGGCCTACGTATTATTAAACGTGCATTGCACGACCTAAGATACTCGATGAAACCAAAACTATGAATCATAGTCAAGCTCAGTCATCCTACGTCATTATCCTACAAAAAAACAATTCTTAGATTCTTTAGGCTCATTCACGTGTGAATATTTTGAAATGATGAAACTTAGTACCTACCTACATCAGCACACCTTGGCAGGGCTTACAACACGTATATCTTGGATGTGTTTGAGGGCAGGTCAGCGGGTCAGTGACCTAAAGGTCATGGCCAATTTCACCAAGGATGGACCAAAGCTACTTATTTTTTTGTAATATGCGCTGTGTAATTAGCTATAAGGTGGCGTATTTTTCAATCGTCTTTACCAGAAATTGAGATAGAAAATGTTCTTCAAACGTCATTTTTCTGAGGAACCATCACATTTAGTCTCAAAATTATTTTAAAACATAATTGGGTCATTTTCGGACCTAACGGTACTATTCATCGAAGGCTTTCTGTTAATACCCGGCTCGCGTTCGTTTACTACTTAGTTTGTGACTAGGAGGGGGGGGGGTCTTTAGCAACACTAACAACTCCCCTTAATAAGGGTTGTGAGAATCTGACCGGAAAGATTAATTGCTATTGTCCAGTGGCTAAGAGCATCGTTTTGTATAACAATAACGAGTAAAAAGGGATTTGTCAGCTCTACGGAGGTGAGGAACTGCCTTAAATGTCTTAATGTGCGGACCGCCTCTGATCAACACAAGTGTACTGTAACCAATATTTACTACAGATACTGTAAATGTAGGAGATGCACAAACAACGAAGACGATGCATCATTATAAACAGCATGAATGTGTCTCAATAAGAACTGAGTAGTCGACTCGTTTAATCAGTCACTCAAAGTTAAAGTGTCAAGCATGTGTGTAAAAACGCGGTAACGCATCAGTACTTTGAGTCAAGCCGGAGAAGTTTACTTTGGAACAAACAGAAAACATGCAACAAATCAATACACCACCCTTACATTTCACCGGTACACGCCATTATCTCAGTAGGCGGCACACGCAATCACAACCATTCCGCTCACAGGTCACACAATGTGTGCATCACAGGCAGAACAATCGGATAAACAGCAACGGCACAAGTTCTGCTCACCGCTGAGGACGCCATCAAGCACACCGTGGGCACGACAGGAGACAGAAGCGGCACCCACCGCCGGCAGGGGCTCAACAAGGTAGGCGAGCATTGCCAGCCAGCCAGCAGCTCCTCAGACGACAGCGTCGCAGCTGATCGGCTGATGGCTGCGCCAGTTGGCGAGCACAGCCCCATACGAATGGAGGAAAAGTGCGCCAAGCAGTTCACGTGTCACGTGACAACTCGTATACGTGGGCATGACACAGGAACATATTTGACTCACTTCATTTCGACTTATGTTCATGTTCAATTTGGCGTCTCTGAGGCCAAACAGGAAGTCAGGTGCGACAGGCGTCTCGCGGCTTCCTATCGGGACGCCTTGAAGTCCCGTGTTGAATGCAACACTTCACAAGTGTGAGGCACTAAATAAATTTAAACAGCACGAACCTGAAGAACGAGATGTTGGTCATCTGCCCAGAAATCAAGCCATATACCCTCACGTGGGGACATATACAGACGCGAGTCCACCCAAAGCGGTAAATCAAGCCTTTATACCATCACAAACCGATCATAACACCACAGTACTAAAGCAGCGCATTCAGCGCCTTTGTTTTTATCGTGATACAACCGTCAGGAAGGCATGATGAATATTGTACGTCCCGATCAGCGTCCCCTGCTCCGGGGTCAATCACAAATCAATGACAATGACAATCACAAACGATCCGGTATCCCACAGCCCTGTGGGTGCCCACACACGCTCCGGGTGGTGACACTCCTCGGTGGCGTTACAAACCCACCGTTATTTTTGCCGATCACTAGTAGTCGGCATATCCACGGAACTGGACATCCAGAAACCAGCCTACGCGATTCACAGGGAAGCAGCCATAGGGGTCTCGGTCCCAGCGCAAACGACATCTGTGGGGGCGGCCACGAACGCCAGCACCACCTGCCGCTCGCAGACTCCGTGCAGACAGGCTGCGACGGCTCACCGTCGCAGCCGGAGGCAGGGCTCGCCTCAAGGCACAGGGCACATGGGAAGGTCACCGCTCGGCAGATATCCATTTTAGAGTCACATCACGTTACGTCTGCGGTGGCGCACCACATGTCGGCTGTTGGAGAGCAACACCACACCAGCGCACACCGGCAATGCCGTTCATCCGGTGCACGGACACCGTCGCGCCTCGACGGCCGTCCAGCCCGCCTGCGGGATAGCCAGATCCGCGCGGGCCGGGCCGGGGCCGGGCCGGGGCCGGACCGGGGCCGGCAGGTTGGCCGAATCACGCGAGCGAACGGTCGCAGGGCAGCTGACTGCCCTCGTCGGCCACGGCCACCAGATTGCCGGCGATGCGGGTCAGCAGCGCGTCGAAGATGTCCTTGCCGAGCACGTCGCCCCAGGCCAACCAGAGCAGCTGCTCAACGGCGTCTTGCAGAAACGCCTGGGACGAGGGCGGCGGTAGCGGCGCCGTGAGCGCCAGCAGGAACACGGCGTCCGTGCGCGGCGCATTGTCGTTGTCGCAGAAGCCGTGCAGCAGCATGGCCGTGTGCGGCCGCAGGCGCTGCAGGTCCTGCAGCAGCACCACCGGCACGCCACCGCCGGAGCGCAAGCTGTTCAGCGCGGCGTTCAGTCGGCCCTTGGCGTCGGCCGGCGGGAGCGCCGCCAGCGCGGCGCCGTCCAGCGCCAGCGGCGGCCGCGCCGAGTCCGTGGCGTTGGCGGCGCCGGCGGCCACGGCCGACATCAGGCAGCGCAGCTCGGCCCGCTGCGCCTCGCTGGCCAGCAGCAGCAGCACCGCCGGCTGACGACCCTCCACCAGCATCCTGCTGACGGTGGCGCGCACCACACGCCACAGACTGGGCCGCTGGTGCGGGAATCGCTCCGCCAGCCACGTCACCTGCGCCGCCCAGCGGCGCACGTGCGGCGGCAGCGGCCGGCGGCTGTCCAACCGGACCGACGGCGGCGCCGGCGCCACCCACAGCGTCCAAACGCCGAACGCGGCGACCACCAAGAGAGCGGCAACTGCCACAGGCCACAGCCAGTCGGGCCAGGGGCCGCCGCCCGACAGGAGCCGCCGTAGCTGGTCCGAGGCCGGGGTGTGGCTCGGCTGACCGGGACGTCGGATGGCCGCCGGGAGGTTGGCCGGCGGCATGCGCCGGTCGGCCCGATCAGACCTGACACGAACCGGCTGCTGCTTGACGGAGGTGCGCTCTGACAACGCTTCCGACGGCGAGCTGCGGCCGGCCGACCAGGAGCGCAGGGTCGGCCCAGCCCGCCGCTGCGGCGAGGTAGACGCTTGCTGGTCCGCATGGCCGGCCCGCCTCGATGGCGACACACGCTCCGTCGAGCGGACGCGGTATCCGTGGCCGGTCGCATCCAGGGTGGTGGCATCACTACGTAATGCCCTCCTTCCTCTGCGCATATACCATGTTTGAATACAGTTGAAGGGTTGATGAACGACAGACAACTAACTAGGAACTCGCTCTCTAAAACGTCAGACAGTAAAGCGAAGCGAATCACACTAATTGCATGAGGAGCGATTAGTTTTCCCAGATTGAATTGACCAAAACTAGCATCTTCACGAATGGCGAGGGGTCAGGACGCGACTGCCAACGCTCAGTTAGTTCTAGCCATAGCGAGGGTTAAATTCAAATGTTTTGGTCCATTCAATATCGCAAGAACTAATCGCTCCGCAGGGCATTGATGTGATGCGCTTCGCTTCACCACCTGACATTTTAGGAGCAAGTTATTACACGTGCTCACACTGAACTCCTAGTAAATCCAGATCAGCTGTCAACCTGGCAGACAAGGCCAAAACTGTGGCAACTCAGCAGTCATGTCGGATCTTTGGGCGTGCATGCTAAATTCTGATGAAATTTGTGAAGTTGAATGGTATGCATATTTGTATTTTCAATTCGCACAAACCAATCAATAACCTGGATTAATATATGCTTTGGGTCAGATTACAGTCGAAAAATAACACTACACAAAAATGAGCGTAAACGAGTACAATAAAAGACCAGTGTGAAGATCTTCCGGACCGGGCGAGTCCAGTCAGTACAAGAGACGTTGCGGTTAAGCATTGCAACGAACACGGTCCGTGACCGAGAAGCGGTGGTGGCCGGCGGCAGTGTGTTCCAGCATGATGTTGCCCGGAAGGAGAAAGCTTTGCGTGACATGCTGAGCCGGAAGGTCAGCGGCTCCAGTGTTCCGGCCACCATCGCGCGGGTGGAGCACCCGGAGACGTCCGACCACTGCCAGAGACCGCATCGCCTCAGGGGTCCGCCGACTGTTGACGCTCCAAACACGGCGACGTTATCGCGGTGGGTGAAGTCACGCACACTACACCAGCCCAGCGTCGTTACCGTCGGCGAGATGTGATCGCGACGGCACGCTCCAGAGACAATCCTAGCCCCGAAGTTAATCCCCTTCTGTACTCTTCCGAGGTGATGTAGGGCAGCCCAGTCCCAGACGGAGAGGCAGTATTAGGGAGGGCATTTTTTCTTCTCGAAAATGCATGTAGCATTGAGGATGGACTGAAAAACGGGGAAATTCATCCTGATCATGCAGTTAACCTTTCAGCTCTGTAACCCCACATCTACGCCCTTCGACCCCCTCTGCAGTTCCGTTATCGAGAACAGGTCGGTAAAGCGTCGTTACGGGTGAAGACGGCCGCACGGTAGCAGTAATCTCGCCCGTACTGCTCAGCCGCTCGGCGCTGGTTGCCGCACGGCTTATCTTTGCCCTGTGATGCAGGCGTAACCTTGGGTGTAACTCAATGTTCGGTTGCTAGTTCCAAAAGCGACGTACTCCTCATGTACAGATCCTTCCACTGTTCTCCCTATTGGCATTACGGTACAGCTGGTCGTCTATCGCTAAGGCCATCAGTTGCTGCTGTGCTGTGAGAAAGTAGTAATGACCAGGGCGGTTCTCCTGCCAGCATACCTGTGTACTGCATACATTCCGCGCTTACAAGATGGCTGGGACATACCCGAAGTTCGCTACAAGATTCGCGATCAAGACTGGTAATCTTATCGCTTACCAATCGTAAGCGATAAAGCGGTCGGAGGGCATCGAAAATTCGCATCGATGGTGGCCAAGGACGGAGAGCTGCCGACTATCGATGGTGGCCAAGGACGGAGAGCTGCCAACTAACGATGGTGGCCAAGGATGGAGAGCTGCCGACTATCGATGGTGGCCAAGGACGGAGAGCTGCCGACTATCGATGGTGGCCAAGGACGGAGAGCTGCCAACTAACGATGGTGGCCAAGGATGGAGAGCTGCCGACTATCATCAGAGCTTGGGACGCAAAAATAGCCCAGCTGCATGCCGATGGTGTGTCCAAGAAGCAAGTCGCAAATGCTGCGCAGGACAAACTGCAAATCAATGACTTGGAATGTCCTAAAAAGCCAGGCAGGCCCAAAAGCATGACATTTTCGACCGAAAAGTCAATATAAAGATCTTCCATTGGCAGCATATGCAAAAATCTGCAGGTATACCTCGAAAAGATTACATCAAAAACCTTTGTCCATTTCCGTGACTTTGAGAGCGCGCTGTCGCATTGCTTGAAATCAATACATGAGTGATTATGATGCACATCTATGTCATTTAATAGTTCTGACAACGCAACCGCAGTTGTGTCGACGTCCGGCGGGGCGGGGTTTTCCCCCCCCTCCCCCACCCCAAGCGTTTCGGCCGATAATTCCGGCCGATAAGCCGGTGCCGCCCGGTTACGTCAGCCCGTATTGACGGCCGACCGGTCCAGCATATGCAGATAAACTTCTGAGGGGTGGGGGATCAATGGGATAGCATTTGCCCAATCGAGCTCAAATTTTAACAGCATCCTTAGATTGAATGACCCCCACCTTTTGAGTCTATCCTCACTACATGTTGGATATGATTGCCCTCCCTAGCAGTATTGGATATATGACAAGACGCGAAACTGAATCACAAGTGTGCGGTCTTCGGGTGTGAGGTGGTGACGAATTTTGTGGAGACACAACAGGATGAAGCTGCACTTTTGGGCAGCGTAGGATTTGTGCTTACTCACAGGATAGCGTGCGGCCAATGGTGATCTGCATCTTCACGAATGGCGACGGCATTAGGACGTGACTGCCAATGTTGAGCAAAACTGGGGTAGCAGGTGGCGAATTTGGCACATGCACAACGTCCGTTACTTTGTATTAAATACAACCAAAATAATGCAGAACTGCAAGATGTACACTGTGCAACTGAAGAACGGCAATGATACAGCTGACGTATCCTATTACTATACCTTGGATGACACGCAGATGTTGCTTCTTCTTCTTGCTCAATTCCAGCATTTCTTTCCCGTGCATAATTCAATTTACGTGATGTATTACTGTCAGACTTGTTGCACGGGATCTCCTTTCCTGTGCTATCACGGATTCGTGTCCAATTATCGCATAACTCGTCATCGTCCAGATCAGGATACAGTCGTCGATGATCACGAATATCTTGTTCATCCATTGTTCCTGTGGATAACAAATTTGCTCATGATACATCAAGAAAGGACCAACTTAGTCATGCTGTGGTATGATGCCAAAAACGTGAAGAATTTCATTGTGTTTGCTGGCAGCAACAATGCAGTAACATAACACATAATTACATAATGCATTAACATCTTAATATTTGCTCAAGAAAGAGGTTCGCGGCATCATTTCGCTCGCGGGCACCTTTCAACAGAGCTTCATGATGTAACACATCATTTAAAGTTCCAATTATCCCACTCAGAGTCAGATCTGCTCCTTTCAATTTGATATGTGTCAATTGTCACCACAATACCTATTCTGAAGCAAACGCAATCTTTGTTCATAGAAGGGTGCCTGTTGCTGTTGCTACATTCCGAAGCGCGGGCGCTTCCCAGTTCCCACACACTTGGCACCGCAGCACGGCAGTGGTCCTGTTGCTACATTCCGGCGCGCGGGCGCTTCCCACACACTTGGCACCGCAGCTCGGCAGTGGTCTTGTTGCTACATTCCGGCGTGCGGGCGCTTCTCACACATTTCGCACCGCAGCCAGGCATCGTGGCTTCTCCATTCAGTCCTAATGAGGCGAGACGAGTATGCTTCTGCCTTAGGAATGCAATTTGTTAACGCATCAAATCTTGAATCACTTTAGCTCTACATACATTCTTGAAGGAATGCGCCTGCATAATCACCCAGGGTTGATGCACTCATCTATGACTGACGAACATGGACATTTGACCTCAATGTATTTCTAGTAATTGCCTTCACTCATCCAGCTGATACTGATCCAGTGGTGTAGCAAGGAATTGGTGCGAGGGACATGCATCCGAAGAGGGCCCCCACCTACTTAGTGCCCCCCCCCACACTTTTCCGACTCACCGAATTTTGATTACTTTGTTCTCAGAGGGCCCATATATATGCATACATACATACATGTATGCATACACACATACATACATACATACATACATACATACATATATATATATATATATATATATATATATATATATATATATATATATATATATATATATATATATATATATATCATATATATATATATATATATATATATCAGGGTGTTCCCAAAAAAATGTAAGGTTTAAAATCAAAATGGTATTGTTACGGCCAGTTTGGTTCCATGCTTGTTCTAGTAGAAAAAAGGATGGTATTGGATTTGCCGTATATTTTTTACTTTCGTTGACAAACTCTCCACCTGTGACCTCTTTTTAAACATCCTCGACAAAGCTGGTACTTTGCCATTGTGGCTTGTCTCTCTGCCAGGTTCATCCTCCTGAACACATTACAGACCCCAATGACATGTTTCTGTGGACAAAGAATGCATGCTGGGCCACTGCTCATTGCCTCTGTTGTTGTTGTCATTGTCCTCACATGATCCACATGCCTTGTTTTTCTCTCCCTTCCATGCACCTCTGCAACATCCAATGGACCACATGCAATGCGTGCTTCCTTTTCCAGGAATTTCACAAAGCAAGAGAGTGGTGGGTATCCCCGTTGGCTTTCATACAGCCATTCATCAACAACCCTTTTCCATCTGTCCACTAGATGTTTTGGAAGCTTTTGCAACATCATGTTGTGTTCATTTGGGTCATCTAAGACTTTCAGCCCATTGAGATCATATGATGCCACTTGACAGTGATTCAGGAAATCAGCAAAATCTCTTAGACCTTTTCCATATCCTGGTTTAATCACAGGCCACTCCCTCACTTTGTTTCTGTATGTAGTTCCCATAATAAACTGGTTCCCATACCTATCAATCAGCCTTTCCTTAGCCCTTGTGTAGGCATCCTCAGTGTTGAGATATACAAACCCTAGGATGGCATCTCTTGCTTCACCTGCTGTGTACTTGTTCAGAAAATGTAACCTCTCTGCAGGTAATGTGGTCCTGTGCCCTATATATGTTTCAAAGGATTTCATTCATAATGAAAACAGATAGATGTGTTTTGGAACATCTGCAAATAGATGTGTTTTGGAACATCTGAGACTTGAGATCATAAAATATAGTGGAATAACATTTTTTTGGTCAAAATAGACTGCTAAAGTCAACTAAATGTACCCTCATTCGAGTATTCCGACCCTGTCTGCGAAACGGCAACATGAAATTCATACTGCCGAGGAAGTGTTTCCCGTTTTCCTACTCCTGGCTTCATTTGTGCATTGAACGACGTAGAAACAGGTCACAAAACCTGGCAAGTAGCATAGGTAGGTACATTACGGTAGGGGAGGGTCAGTTGATATAAGTGCACAATTTACAGTTCAGGCCGGGTTCAGAGGTGGTGGCGGCGATGGGTCTAGACGGCCTACAGAAAATACGTTTTTTTCGGCCTCGTTCTTGGTCAGCGCGGTGTTGAAGTCAGAGGTCAGCTTGATTCCGCGTTCCGCTCCGCCGCTTAGGCCGGTCAGCTTCTGAGCCACCGCCCGGTGCCGCTGGCAGGACTCGCCGTTCGCACACCGGTTGGCGGGGACGACTGATCGCGCACAGTGCCTTCGCCATCCGCCGTGTGCATGGCCGCCGGAATGTATCCCGAAGTTGGCCGGTGTCCACCGCCAGCGCCAACTGAGCGAACTCCCGGGAGTCGTGTCGCGCTCCTCCAGCCGCCTTCAGCACATCCGCCGTCGCCACGCGCCACACTTTCAGCTGGTCGAGGCGTGAATCCTGGAATACTTCCACTTCCACAGGGACCATGTGCAGCCATTTATCTCGGAACCGCTTAAATTGATGCAAATCTGAATGGAAGAATGTTCTGAGTGGAGTGCCACATGGCTCTGTTCTAGGGTCACTGCTCTTCATTATCCTTGTGAATAACATTGAGATAGAGCTGAGGAATAGCATGTTCAAATTTGCTGATGACATCAAATCAGTAGGAGTGGCTAACAGTAGTGATCACTCAATGAACTAGACTTGGAGGACCTAAAAACAAGTGGCTGATCAATGGCAGATTACTTTCAACTATGAAAATGTAGGATATGCACCTGGGGTCTGCAGGTGAGATGTTCAGATATACAATTGGAGGTAAGACACTGGATGTTATTGAAGAGGAAAGAGCTTTAAGTGTGTTAGTTTCAAATGACCTTAAAGCAGAAAAGCAATGTATATCAGCTAAGAACAGGGCAATCAGAATGCTGGGAATCATTAATAGGAGTGTGAGGTGTAAGAGGAAGGAAGTCATGAAACTACTGTAGATAGCCCATATGCAACCCCACTTTGGATATTATGTACAGGTATGAAGCCCCTACTTATAAAAAGATATGGATATGCTAGAAAGGGTGCAGCACAAAGCCACTAGACCCATCAGCGGATTATATAATTGGAATATGGGGAAAGGCTCAGGACATTAGATATGTACTGACTCAAGTATATGATATTAGGGGTGATATGATTAAAATGAATAAAATTGGTAAAGGGCTAGATCGGGTCAATCTGAATGATGCCCTTCTATTTAGACTATCACATAGGGGCAGTGATAAATTATTCGCGAAACAGGGTGGAACATACCACTTACTGAACACTGAGTCGACATTCTTCCAAAATAATTATTGACATCGTGCTTCTTGGTGCGTGCTTGTGAAGTCATCATAATTCGTTTTTAACGGTCTTCCGTATATATGTATCATGCTTATGCTCATCATAACGGATCCGGGATCGTGATAACGAAACATCCTGTAGTGTAATTCCAGGTAAAGGGGTTGCATATGATGTGCTAAGTTATGCAATACCAGTTTATAACCTAGGTATTTGCATCGTTATCATTGCTATCGGTATCTCAAAATTAGGTACCTCTCAAAACATGCAAAATGGATTGGGATATGGCACTATGCAATTGTCCAAAAACTTGGTTTGAGGTACCTCAAAATTTTAAACAGCATTATTTCCATAACGATTTGGACATCCCACTCTATTCGTTTCGACATATCACACCAAGCAAGAAATCATTATTTTAACACTGCATAGGGGTCTTCAATTGGTAGACAAATCAGGGTGTAGGACAGCTAAGTGACAACAGGTTTTCAGTCAAATGATTGTTGAACAGTGGAATAGGCTGCCTTCTAATGTTGTGGGGAGTCCCTCATTGAACGTATATAAAAATAGGATGGACAATTTCTTTGCCTCCAAAATCTTTTTTTTAGTAGTTGTGGGTGGGGTGAAATTTATGCAAAGTAAGCATACACTGTACAGGCCCCTTCAAGCAGACACGGATGGGGTGTGAAAATCATTGGTAGGGCACTCAAGCCACATGTGTTATGTGGGATCGTGTGAATAGGGCTGGATAGGTAAGGTAGATAGGCGTTGATAAGTGTGTGGGATGTTGGTGGATGGATTCTTTGGAATTAGGGATGTGCTGTTGGTTGGGGTGGTGAGTGTGTTTTTGCCAGGGTATCTTTTCTTTACATACTTAACCTGGATGGATCCTTGTGGCATTTATTAAGTCTGAACATTATGACTTTAGGACTTTATGACTAAAAAGCTGCCTGCCTAGTCACCCCCATAGCTCAGTCGCTTAGAGTGCTGGTGTGCACTGGTCTACCCTGTCCTCGCAAGACAGGGTTAGAGTCGCTTCATGTACTTGCATTTATTCACTGGCTAGGTGGGTCAGTTGGCAACTGGCCTGATAAGGTTGAGGACAAGCTACTGGGGTGGTCATGTTAGTGCATTGATGGCACTCAAACCCTTCGGTCAAAGTTCTGCTGTTGAACTGGAACTGATTGATTAGATGGTGGGGCTAGGGTTCACACAAGCTCTGCTTAGCAGTTGAATCCTAGTCTGAAAAGCCACCATAGGAAAAACTATGGCTAAATTTATAAACTTCAATTAAACTATTTAAAATCACTTTTCCTCAACACATGGCAATTACAAATTAGCCTAGCCCAGCCTCTTTCCTTGCTTTGCAGAGGTAAAATACATGAAAAGCCTTCTCATTTACACCTTGTGCTGGAATAATACACAAATTTTTACTAAAAACCTAACTGAGCCTAGCAATTCCTCCTCCATCAAGAAAAAAATATAGACAAAAATCCACAAGATTCAAAAAAAATCAAACCTAATTGCTTTTTTAACCTTAGATCTGATAGGACATCCTAAGACATCAATGTTGTAGAAACACGTTTCTGAACATGACTAAGATGATGGGGCATTTACCCCATCAGAAATGCAGACCTATCAGTTGGCCACAATTGTCCCATCATGTTTGTTAATGCATAAGAAATTGTTACCTAGGGTGTTTGTGGATAAGCATCCATACCTGTGCTTTTCCTATGTTTTAAGCAACATATTTAATGCTCATCCCACATGAATGAGCACCAACCCCACATTCATTCCATACTCCCATATTAATTCATACTGCACACCTGCTGCAACAATCACCTTCAACAATGTATGTACTGACATATGTAAGTCACAGCTGAAGAGTGTCACCAGTGACATCTTGCAACAGGTGGGACAAAGAGCGCCTTCTGGTACACTCTCTCTCTATGTTATCTACTATAGCATTTGGCTAAGTTACAATGTTATATATAATTTTAATTGTTTGATATGTATTTAATATTTATATAGAACAAGCCACCAAGGACAAACTGGAGAGGAAAAAAACATTGGGCTTGTTGAAGCTTACCTAGTAATTTCTTCCTCTACCATATCTTGGGAAATCACATGTAAGCAAACCATTCACTATTTAAAATCATGCCACTTGGCATGGACACAGCACATGATACAGGCTCCTTTGCTAACAATAATATCCAACAGGTGCAACATATGTAGGTTTTAGGCAATCAAACATCAGCATGCTTTAGGGATCTCACATAAGTAGGCTACCCAACATCAGTCAGCTTTAGGCCATCCAGATCAGATTAGATTAGTTTTATTGTAATTAGACATAATTCTCCATTATTTTCTCCATAAAAACTCGATTTTCTGTACACTTCCCACATATTTAAGCGAAGGAGAAGGGATAGAATGCAACTGCATAAAAAATCCGTTTTTATGGTGTTTTGATTACAATAATATTTGAATGGTTCTGCTATTTTTCTTAGTTAAATGACTACATACTTTTACTACTTCATATCAAGTAATTCAACTTTAATTGCATATATCTCAGTGTTTATATTCTAAAGAAATAAAGATCAAATTCACTCAAATCACACAAGAAAAGACCAACAAAAATATCATTTTTGATCAAAATTGACCTATATTTTCATTCTATATATTTACAATATATTTTTTTTAAACATTTTTCAGCATCTACAGCTCCACATCACCTCCTTCAGAATAGATAGATCTGCAAAAGCATATTTAGTCTTGACAATTCACACATTACTATATATCTTGCCTGAATCTTTCTTTAATGACATTATTTTTCATCTGAAACTCAACAAAATTGTTGACATGTTGACATGACAAGAAAGCCATTCAACAGATCATTCAGCCAAAGGTGGCACTCTTCAAAGAATAGGTGCTGCCTTGATAGGGAAAGGCACCCCTTCAGTTTCCTTGAGTAAGTGCACTCCCCCAACCCTACTCAAATGTTCAGCGAAAAGGAAGCATCAGCACCAAAAATGAGTGGTTGCATCTTCTTAGTCACATTCTTAAACATCGTATTCTGAAAAAAACAAGGAAAAAAATCCCAAAACCCCTTTTATAAACAAAAATTCAATTCATGGAATAGTTTTTTTCAATGGAATGTTAATGAAAATGACTAAGATGTGTACTTGTCGGAAGTACAGGCAGTAAGCATCTGGGTGGGAATTAAGGCACTTCTTAAGAGATTTTATATCTGAAAACATTTTTGCACTCCGGGTTCATACTGGATAGGATGGGCTTCACATGTACTCCGACACAAATGTGGGAACAAAGATATCAATAAAAACAAACACAGAACGACACCCAAAAGAAACTCTGGTTATTCCACTTACGGTCACCACTCAAACTAATCACTTTTCACTCCATCAATCTCAACCACCGGAATTTCCGACAACATGCCAACAGCAACTTGCAAGATGATGTGCATGCACACTGAGAACACTGTTCTCCGGCTCTGCAGCCACGTCTCAGAATTCCTGTGTTCCTGCCACCCTATAGTGGGAAACTTTGACAGTTTTAAGAGACGTCTCTGGAGTCCCTGAGGCCACTGATCAGAATTGGCTGCATTAGCATTTTCTGTTCTGAAATCTGTCTGTCAACTAATCAATGCAAGGTATTTTGTATGACGTCATAACCATTAGCAACTTTGAACATGTCATACTGTAAACACAAGACCTTGACTGATCCTTTGCTTTGATCACATCCAACTGTGGCGTGTGCGGTAGCAGAGTTGCGTTCGTATTACGTGGGAAATTGGCTGAGTAGGTAGGTAAGCGCTCTGAGCTGAGGGCGAAGTGTGAAGTATTTTTGTTTGTTTTTCATATGGCTAGCCTTGTACTGAGACCATCAGTGAAAGGAAAACGCATTTCTCCTGTGAGTTATAAGAAACGAAACAGTGCTGATTATTACGGGTCACTGCCGGGCAGTGCCATCCATTGTTCACTTCTTTGTTCGTATGTTTTGGCATTTGATATGACCAAGTGAGAATGATATTATTTATGCATATTATGTAGGTACGGATTTAGGTTTTTCCGATCGGTTACTGGTAAACAGATTCCATGCATACAAAAATAATGTCCATGAAAATGTACTCCGGAAGAAATCGGTATGCACTCCGACTCCCAACCCGGAAAGTAAGTTTCCCACTCTGGTAAGCATGCTCATAATGGCCAGTGTAAAAAAATGTTTTCTGGTGCCTTCTGAATTCTGATGCAACCTGAATGAATTTGATGTTAATTTCTTTGGGAAATCACAGCTTTCCCAGATATAAGCAATTCAAGTTGCAATTCAAGCACCTACCTAGGTACCTACTTATATCTTATATCAAGACAGTGTCTTGATGGCCCTTAACGATTACAGCATCACAAGGAATTTCTGGCCTTGGTAGCTTTGTGGACGTGTCGGTTTGGGAGTATGAATTCTCGGAAATATATGTTGAATTAAGGCAGAAACATAAGGTTTTCGATGTCAGAGTATTAAATCGGGTGCATGAAGTGTTGAACTTCTTCTTTATCACGTCTATGACCAGTGGGAAACTTGCTTTCCGGGTTGGGAGTTGGAGTGCATACCGATTTCTTCCGGAGTACATTTTCATGGACATTATTTTTTTATCCATGGAATCTGTTTACCAGTAACCGACCAGAAAAACCTAAATCAGTACCTACATAATATGCATAAGTAATATCATTCTCATTTTTGGTCAAATCAAATGCCAAAACATACAAACAAAGAAGTGAACAATGGATGACACCGGCCGGCAGTGACCCGCAATAATCAGCACTGTTTCGTTTCTTATAACTCACAGGAGAAATGTGCTTTCCTTTCACCGTTGGTCTCAGTACAAGGCTAGCCATATGAAAAACAAACAAAAATACTTCACACTTCACCCTCAGTTCAGAGCGCATACCTACCTGCGCAGCCAATTTCCCACGTAACACGAACGCAACTCCGCTACCGCAGACGCCACAGTTGGATGTGATCAAAGCAAAGGATCAGTCAAGGTCTTGTGTTTACTGTTAACTTGTGTGGACACTGTTAACCATGTGTTCAAAGTTGCTAATGGTTATGACGGCATATACCAAATACCTTGCATTGATTGGTTGAGACAGATTTCAGAACAGAAAACGCTAACGCAGCCAATTCTGATCGGTGGCCTCCGGGACTCCGGAGACGTTTCTTAAAACTGTCAAAGTTTCCCACTATAGGGTGGCAGGAACACACGTATTCCGAGACACGGCTCCAGAGCCGGAGAACAGTGTTCTCAGTGCGCATGCGCATCATCTTGCAAGTTGCTGTTGGCGCGTTGTTGTCGGCAATTCCGGTGGTTGAGATTGATGGAGTGTGTGAAGCTGTGGTCCGGCTGCTGACTGCTACAAAAAGTGATTAGTTTGAGTGGTGATCGTAAGTGGAATAACCAGCGTTTTTTTTGGGTGTCATTCTGTGTTTGTTTTTATTGATATCTTTGTTCCCACATTTGTGTCGGAGTACATGTGAAGCCCATCCTATCCAGTATGAACCCGGAGTGCAAAAATGTTTTCAGAGATAAAATCTCTTAAGAAGTGCCTTAATTCCCACCCTGTCTATGACACACCAGGTATGGATAATTATATGTGATGTGCTATATTTGTAGTGAAGATTTTGATTGTTTATTTCTTTGCCAACTGAGAAGTAATCATTTGCAGAGAAAATCAGTGGTCGCATCGTCATTTTTACGTTAAAATATCTTGTATTTTAAAAAAATCCAAAGAATCAAAATTTACCTTGATCTCCAATGATACCCATTAAAGATCCATATCTAACTTCAAAACCAAGCATTACACGAAAACAAGCAGGGTGCCACTAGGAAGCCCGAGACTAGTAGGGTGCGAAAAAGACCAGGATGGGACTTAAGTACTCACTGATGTCGGACCATCTAAAATCTATGGATGTTTGCTCACCTAAAATCTTCGATGCGTGGTTATCGCTGTGGTTACTCTAGTAAAGGTATCTTGGTGGTTACCTTCCGTGGTTACAGATAATCAAGATCTTTAATATGCGAGACGTTTCTGTGGTAGCTGTTGCCGTGGCTGGTTTTGCCAGGGCCCTCCAATATTGTTTGGCAACCGATGACATCACAAGGGCTGGACAATTGCTCAGTCCCGTATGCGCTCCGTCCAAACTTCCGTGTTTTCCACACGACATTTCCGAACTTAAATACCATCGAAATTGGACAACATTTGGTTCATTTGAAAGCGTAAAGAATCTTCTCCACGAATATGGGCCCAATATTTCGCTAAGACTAGTACTTTTTGCTTTGACCCAACGCTGACTGCATTAATGTCGAGCGCCACAGAATCGCGCGGTGCCACGGGTAGTAGTAGTATGATGAGACAGGCCAACTGAAGACACCGCTGAAAAGGAGGGGTAGGAGCAAGTAAGAGATAACTGTTGCAACATAATTCCTCCTCACACGATGCAGGGGCGTAAACAAGGCTGGGAGCACTGGAGGCATGTGCCTCCCATGGGAAGGTGGTACCACTCCGGTCAGGTAAAGGCGCCAACATTATATTTAGGCTACCGGCTGAGGTACCGATACTGGTTGGAATGTCACTAGCTTATCACCCATGTGCAGATACGGAACCTGCAGCTGGTTTTCAGGATTCTTTTCCATTTTTAATTCATATGCGTCTAGACCAGGGGTGTTCTTTGATATATTTTTGAGGGGCAAACACCCCCTCGGTGTTGGCTCTGTCCCCCATTAATTTAAACTTTTCACATGTGGTACCATGGAGCATGCGTCAAATCGATGTGGAGCTTCCCATTAACTTCATGTATTTTGCACCCCAATAATTTATAGTATTATAATCAATAATATATGTATATATATATATATAAAAAAAAATATATATATATATATATACATATATATATATATATATATATATATATATATATATATATATATATATATATATATATATATATATATATATATATATATATATATATATATATATATATATATATATATATATATATATATATATATATATATATATATATATATATATATATATGTATGCATATATATGTATATATATATATATATGTATATATCATATGTATACCTGTATATATATATGCATATATATACCTATGTATATACGTATATATGTATATATATATACATATATATATATATATATATGCCGGCCATTTCGGATTTTGGCTTGGAAATATATGAAAACTCCAATGATGTTCCTACTCATCTTAGCATAAAATAATAATGGGTACTTATGAAAAATACTGGTCCAAATCCGGCAACTATTTGAATGAGTGTTGCTTGAGCCACTTCGAAATCAATTTGCCCCCACATCCAAATACTAGATACGTCACTGTCCACACGACTCTATCTGGGATGTGTGAACTTTGAGCCTTAATCACTGAAAGGGGCTTATACCTCCAATGTAAAATCCAACCCATGAAATATAGGTGTTTCTGTTGTTGGGGAAGGGAAGGTGGTGTGAACAGTAGGAGCAGTTCCTCCCACAACCTCAAAACACTGCAGCTTAAAGCTGTAGATTCCTTGGTTTTTCAAGCAAACGTTTGGAGATATCTGGATAAAAAGCTTAACTTTTCCCCTGCACCAGCCTTGAAGGCCTGTCGATAGCATTGACCATGAGTGTATCCCAGAGCGAGGCCACAAAGTGACCAACCCCCTCCCTGAACTGATGAAACGTCAATTGAAATTGCCCTGAAATTGAATATCCAACATACTGAAGCTTATAATATTGGTATGAATACACACACACACACACACACACACACACACACACACACACACACACACACACACACACACACACACACACACACACACACTACACACACACACACATATATATATATATATATATATATATATATATATATATATATATATATATATATATATATATATATATAACATATGAATACGGGCGCTGATCCAAAGTATATATATATATATATATATATATATATATATATATATATATATATATATATATCAACATATGCCATTATACGTGGGTGACATGCGATTGATTCATGACTGAAAGTATACCACGAATTTATTTGCAAGTATTGATCATTTAGCTATGCAATAGAAGTCGTGCTTCAGAGCTCGTGTTTTGGGGATCTTCAGGTAAATGTAAATTTATGTTCGGGTTCATAACATGCATAGCGTAACATATCATACGAATATGTCGAAAACAACACATTTCATTGGTACACCTGAACACGAATATGGACGCGAAAACATACACAAACACAAAGGCGTCTTTTCCGGGGCCTTGTGTTTTCAAACACATAGGCCTCTGCATCAAAGGCACCTCATTTATGGAAAACACGCACCGGCACAGGCGCACACCATGAACACCAACGCAAGGACGGATAACAACACAATTCAATAAATACAAACAAGCACAGACACACCACACACAGACTCAAACACGGATACAAAGAAAATTACTCACGACTCATAAATAGCCAATATATAGCAACAAATATATTCCCATTGAGTGGATACCATTGAGTGGAACAAATGTATTCCCCTCTCCTACTGTGATTTATCGCTTGCATCAGAGATATGAAATGTTCAACTTGTGTTCTATTCGGAACTTTGACCTGCTGTATCACAATTTAAAATAGTGCCAGCAGTTTGTCTGCGTAGGGGATGACTCCAGGGCGAGCTTTGGGAGGCGCCATCGTTATATTTGGGTGTTTCTGCAGAACGGATTCATGCATGCCTTGCCGCGTGCTTGTTGTGGCTCCCGTTATGTCCCTGTCAGTTGAAATGCGTCAAGCATGCATGATAACACTCCCAAACATGTATTGCAAAACAATCAGCTGCGAACCTAAGATTTCTCAAATGCAGCGGGCACAGGAACATAGACCGGAGGCTATCTGATCTAGAGATGCCTCTTTTAGCAATACAATTGCTAGATGTGATGGTTTTTAGATGTACTCAAAGGCTTGAAATGTGTACGATAACATTCATGCTTTCGTTGAAAAACATATGATAGACCAGTGGATCTCCAGTCAAAGTCAAAGGCAGCGAAGATATTCTAATTTGGCTAATAATACATCGTTGTTGCAAATAGGTGTAGATATTACGTCGGTATTTCGGGACTGTCACATTCCTTTTATGTATGGTATGGTAGTGGGTGACCCAAAAGTCTGAACGATAGAGAACATACAATCTCAAGTTTCATCTCTCAGGACAAAATTATGGACCTGATAGTTGTCTGTGGCAGCTGAAACGCTTTTTTAAAATATGGGACGACGAAAATATCCCTTGGTTGACGACTTTAATTTTTGCCAAGCCTGTTCCCAGGAAGATCCTAATACACTAATACACATAACGTCTTCGAAAACTATATAGAAGGTTATTTTATTGCATCTAAGAACGTACACAAAGGCTAAATGCAACCATTTTGAAAATCGCGTCACCATCTTTATCACAACTAAACATATCTATTTTAATACAACGAAGAATGGCTCTTAGATGCTCCTGGGTTTCAGACATTGCGTGTAAAGAAAGCATACGACCTTCAATATACCAGGAGGTGCTGAGTTGACATTAAAAGTAACGTTAAGGATTATACTTTATTACTCAACGTTTCGGCCAGGGGCCATCGTCAGGAGTGATATAAAAATGTCAAGTTTTAACAATTGAAAAAAAAGCACGCCAGCAAAAAAAGCGTGCAAAAGACACGTGGAATGCGGGAAAGCCTCCTCAGTGGTGCAGACACTTAAAGAAACTCCAAACCAGAAACAAACTATGCCAAGATAGAATCCTCTGAGGAAGCCCGAGCCGATGGTCCATATACATATCGATACATACACTCACGCACATATATAGACATAGATCCAATATAACGCGTAATACATAAAATATAATTTGTGTTTATGTAATTTAAGTGATATACCAAGACGTCGTTTGCGTGTTTAGTTGCGGCCGTAGATTACGTATGTGTAGAGATTCGAGGACCTTTAGATCAGCGTTGTCCCTGGCTGTTGCTAGAATTTCTACTTTGAAGTTTGTGTTAGTGTCGCTGTGTTCCATGTTATAATGTTTGTCGATCATGTGTTCGCCTAAAGGTGTGTATGCTCTCCGAAGTCTGACATCTCCCAAGTGCTCATTGTACCTATCCCTGATACTACGTTTGGTTTCACCGACATAAAATATTCCAAGACAGCGGTTGCACGTTATTTTATAAACTACGTTTTTTCGCGTGCATCTACCTTTGAGCCCGTTGATACAGGTGTGGCACGTTCTTCTACCAGCAGGGCACGTAGTGTTATCGATTTTCGCTGCTGTGCGGACAGGGTCTGGTGCGCTTCGGTTGTTTAGTGCGTTCGTGCCCAGCGTTGTGACTGTTTGGAGATTTGGGTGGGCTTTGGCCATGCGTGGGTGGTCTCTGTGTTTGACGATCTCCAGCGTTGTTTCTGGAGTCAGAAACTGCGGCGTGAGGCCAGCAGCCGACCGCAGCGCACCACAAGAGGACGAACTTCACCTAGGTACACATTCATCGTACCAACCACCTACGCCACTCCCGGATAAAAAATAATTTACTCCACCACGCGGCTACCAGTGGAGAGAGCTCGGGTAGTTGCATTACTTCTGGCACCCACGGTACGGACACCAACGGCGATAGCACTGAACAATATCGTACAAATCGCACGTCTAATCTAAGTAAGTTACCTCTAGACTCAGATATATTGGGATTGCTTGACAAAGGCCCCAATTTTTGCGTTAGCTCAAAAAGTAGATCGTAGCTGCTTGGAAAAGGCAGAATCAGGCGTAGAAAGGGCGATCTATGGTTTGCGGTGGAGGAATGTGAGGGAGACAAAACAGCAAACTGTACCTCAGGTACCGCAGGCAGGCTTATCACAAAGCACCTCTAGCACAGGTCATTCAAAGCTTCGCCCCATGTTTCCCGACACTCCTGCATACCAACCACCGAGAGCCACAACTCAATTAGAATCTGAGTTGAAAGATTTAAAAACAAAAGTTCTAAAAGCATATAAATATCACAACAAAGCATCGAACAAAAGGTCGGACGATTATGCGAAACAGAGGGGAGTACTTCGGGAAATGAAAAACAACGATAATGTAATAGTAAAGCCGTCAGATAAATGCAAAGGATTCGTCGTGCTAAACAAAACGGATTACATTGAAAAGGCCAGGAAAATAACGGACGAGTATCAGAGCATTTCTTCCCAACCAAACCCTACCAAACGTCTCGAAATCGAAACATGTACTATTATCAAGGAAACTTTATCAGGGAAGTTACATAAAGATACAGTGTTATCTCTCCTTCCTCATTCCAGCCGCACAGCGGAATTATACGGGCTCCCCAAAAACCACAAACTAGAGGTTCCACTGCGCCCTATAGTGTCGGCGAGTGGTGACCCCCTAGACAAGTTATCTTGGTTCTTGAGCAAGATTCTGGTCCAGATACTAGCGTTGGTTCCCGCCCATCTGACAAACACGGAGTCGTACCTACAGAGGGTGAAAGAAACGTTTCCTACCAAACTTCCGGAAGGCAGTATTGTTTTCACCATGGACGTGAAGAATTTATATGGCAGCATTCCGATAAAGGAGGGAATAGATGCTGTGATTCGTCTAATCGAGGACAATCTGGATGACATTTGTCTTTTCGGGATTGGGGTACAGGACTGTGTGAAATTACTAACACATATTTTCAGCAATAACCTCATACGTTTCGGTAACTCCATGTACAAGCAAACAAAAGGAGTGGCTATGGGTAACCGATGTGCACCTCCTTTAGCGATTGCTTTTATGCACCGCCTTGAGTCGATCTTCTTAGCTTCATATGATTTGAAACCAGCTCTCTACATGAGGTATATAGACGATATTTTTGGTGTTTGGACACATGGCTTGGCCTCTCTGCTCGACTTCTTTGCAGAAATTAACCAACAACACTCCAGCATCAAGTTCACCTTAGAACACACTGGTCATAGCAGTTCGATTCCTTTCCTTGATACGTTGTTTGTAGTTCAGGCTGATGGGAGCTACACCACCGAACTGTACTTTAAACCTATGGCAGCCCCCATCATCTTGCACTATGATTCGGCCCACCCGATGGCCACTAAAAAGGCCGTTTTAACATCCCAAATGAGGAGAGCAGCACGAGTCTCCTCCGATACTATTTCATGCGAGCGGAGCCTTGCGAAGATGACAACTCTTTTCCTGGAAAACGGATACCCAGCACATCGGGTACACTCCGCCGCTCGTGCTGTTCACCCTCACAACAGGAGTAGGATAAGTGGGCAACGTCGGCATCGAGCGGGTAGTAATCCCAACTATGTTTACATGAGACTTCCATTTGTCGATGACCAACTATGTCGACAGGTAAACGCAGCCATCCGTTCGTCTCATCTAAA
>JAOTOM010004799.1:0-215000 GCA_034440615.1 Ashinkailepas kermadecensis | reverse complement strand
GCCGAGCGGCCATGCCGTGAGTGCAGAGTGGCCATGCCGTGAGTGCAGGCCATTATTGTGTCGTGCCTCCCAATGCCAGTTAATTGCTGGCGGTGATATTACTCATGACCAGCTGTGACTGACCTCCACCATCATTCACGGCTAAAAACACCTAGCGTGTGTCAATGTTATCCGTCCAAGCCTGACTGATGGCAGCATTAGCTTTATATTGCAAGCTATGATTTGTAGTGGTGTTGCATTCTAATTAACAATCGCAACGTACGGCACGTCACTGTTGGTCCCATAACTCATGGTGTCTTTGTCCCGGCCAAGCTCACCTGAGCGCGCACTGGAGATGGTATTGTTCTCATATTAAGGAGTGTGATTTTCATATAGGTAGTGTTGAAGTATTATCCTCATATATCGACTGTTTAACAACCATTGCTGGAACTTCAATTGTCCCGTTGTTAATGACTATGAGTCGCATGAACCTAAATTGGACCTGAAAAACTTAACTTAGACCAACAATTTCCTAGCATTACCCTAACGTTCCTTAGCTAGTGGCAAAACTCTCCAATTGGACTTCAATTTAAAATTCATGACTCTCGGTCTCAGCATTACATCGACACTAGAGCTACAGAAATTCCCTTCAATTTTAATAAAATTCAGAACTGTTTCGAACTGCCTGTGGATTGATGCAAGTATATTATGATTCGCAGCAGAAGTTTACAACCATGGATTGATGGAACGGCTATTTCACTCAGAACCATGTCCTTCCTTCCTTGTTGTCGTATAGTTTATGATCCATCAAGTTTAGCCCGAATAAATGGAAATATGACTTGTCCATGTCTCTTGTGTCTTCTTTGAACAACTTAAAGCACCCTACCGTCCAATCCTCAATGCAGTCAACATATGAATACGTAGGAAATGAAACAGAAGTCATTTGTCGCTCCGTTGGTCACAAGGTAAAACTTGTGTCCCTTTTCTGTTTTCCATTCTCGTAAAGTGGCCATCCCAATGTACGCAGAGTGCAGAATATACTAAAGAATGTGCTACATAATATGCACAATATTATATACTACGAAGCAGATACAAATTGAGTCACTCAGCATACGAAGTTTGTGCCCCATGTTGCATATAAAAAAAGCCACGACTTGCACATGAGCATGGGAAACAAATTTATAGCAGACAAGATGTCTAATCGATGCGAACATGATGTAATGAGAAGACTTTTTACGCTGCAAAATCTTGCTTTTGAGTTATATCTAGTGGCGGATTGGTGAGATCTATGCTAAGTAAGTGTAGACTGTACAGTTGAGCCAGAATAAATGGAAATATGTCTTGCCCATGTCTCTTGTGTCTTCTTTGAACAACTTAAAGCACCCTACCGTCCAATCCTCAATGCAGTCAACATATGAATACGTAGGAAATGTATTCATTAAGTAGGCATGGATGGAGTCTGAAAATTATTGGTAGGGCACTCAAGCCACATGTGTTGCACAGGATCGAGTGAATAGGGCTGCATAGGTAAGGTAGATAGGCATTGATGAGTGTGTGGGATGTTGGAGGATGTATTCCTTGTAATTAGGGATGTGGTGTTGGCGTGGGTGATAAGTGTCTTTTCCCCATGTTTATGATATTTTCCTTTTACAGACTTAACCTGGATGGGCCCTTGTGGCTCTTATTAAGTCTGAAACACTTTGACTTTATGACTTGAGTTGGTCCAAGTCCCAGCAATTCCCAAGAAAATTATGAAGCCATGCTGTTGTTAGAGACAGCCCTGATCCTTTATTCTACCTATGTGTACCACAGCTGGCAAAATGCGAACTCGTCGTGAGTGTAAAACTGTGTGTTCAAATGTCGGTCCATGTGGATCGACATACACGCTAACACTGGCGGATCTAGCCCACCGGTTTGGGGGGGGGCCAACTTTCGGTTTTCGGCGTCAGCCCCCCCCCCCCCTCCCCCAGTGGCGTACCTAGGAATTGCATCAGGGGAGGGGTCGAACGGATTTGGAGGATGCCCATTCTCCCACTATTTTTGGTTAAAAGCACCGGATTTCGACCACTATTTGGCAAAGGGGCCCATTTTTAAAATAATAATTAAAATTAAAATAAAATAAAAATTAAAATAATAATTGACAACATAATTTCCTGTGTAGGGGCCCCAACCTACCTCCACCGTTTCTATGTTACCGGATTTTTGTTCTTGCTTACCAAAACGTTCACGTTCCCGTTCAACGTCTTGTACCACGTCAACGTTCGTGAACGTGGACACTGGCGGATCCGATTTTGTCAACTCTTGCTTTAAGCAGAACTTGATCAGCATGGAACCCTCGATGTGTGTCAGAATCTACTATGCTACTATACTGGCTTCCAAACAATTATATATGGAAAAAATCCTTTAAAATTGGAGATTCTTTCATCCAGACGCTATTTTTTAACCTCGGCAAAGGTTACTGCATTTTAATTTAGTTGACTTCTGTTGGTTTCGGGGGTGGCCAAAAGACACTATGGCCCCCCTTTTAAGCGCTTCGGGGGGGGGGGCATGGCCGGAATGGCCCCTCCCTGGATCCGCCAGTGCATGAGGGTATGTGTAAAGCTTGTCTCGTAGATACCTTAAACTGCAATAATACCCTTAAACTTTGATAGCCCGGTCCTACCACCCGAATCTCCCCTACATGCAAACCCACCAGTTATCTCTTATTCAGAATATAAATACATACCTCCTCTTGCTATTCTTCTTGAAAAAATCAGTCAATGTAGCCTGTCTCTTCATCTTAGCAACCCCAACACCTATATGGCTATATGGCCTTGCCCCAACACCAACATACGAAACATGCTGCTCAACTGGGGTCAACTGGTCACTCGCACAAAACATCCTGTTCAAATTCCGCTTTCGAAATCTGGCTCACTGGGTCCGCTTGCCCGTTACTGGCTAAACAAACTTCATGAACCTATCTGACGAAGGAATAATGAAACTATTGATTTCGTCATCTCTTGCTGTAAGCAGAACTTCAACAGCATAGAACCCTCGATGTGTCAGAATCTACTATGCTACGAGATTATTTCACCCGGAACGCTATTTTTTAACCTCAGCAAAGGTTACTGCATTTTAATTTAGTTTACTTTTGTTGGTTTGGGGGGGGGGGAAAGACACTATGGCGCCCCATTTGGAGCGCTTGGGGGGGGCATGGCCGGAATGGCCCCCACCCCCCTGGATCCGCCAGTGCACGCTAACCAATCCGCTCAAAGCTCAAGTATACCAGACGAGAGTGTGCGAAAGTCGGCCTTCATCGTGCACCTCGGCGTGCAGCAGGGACCGTCCCCGCACCAGAAACAGGAGCGGTCCGGGACGCCGAGACGTGATTCACCGCAGACACGAGGCCCAAGCCCCTTGGAAAGTGAGCCCGGGCAGCAAATAAGCCGCTATCCTCTCGAGTGTCACCAGGTTTGGGGCGCACCCTCCGTGTGTTACTACTACGCGGCGGGCGACCGGCGCGTGCTCGACTCGCGTTTGCCGCTCTGACGTCGGCGGTGATGTTGGTGCTCGTGTGGTGGTATACCCACCTGCAGCTGCTGTGGGTGACCGGCGCGTGCTCGACTCGTGTTTGCCGCTCTGACGTCGGCGGTGATGTTGGTGCTCGTGTGGTGGTATACCCACCTGCAGCTGCTGTGGCCGCACTTACGTGCGGCAGCATTCCCGAGCTTGAAGCAGCACCAGTTTGTCACGAGCGCTCTGGCCGCGGCTTTGAGAGGCCGAGTGGCCTGTGGGATGCAGAGCGACCAGCTCCCAGCTCGGGTTTTGAGCGAACGACGGCAGACGTAAGAGCCAGCTGTCAGATGGTCGGAGCGTGACAGCTGGCCGTCGTCATCTGTCAGATGGTCGGAGCGTTACATCTGGCCGTCGTCAGCTGTCAGATGGTCGGAGCGTGACAGCTGGCCGTCGTCATCTGTCAAATGGTCGGAGCATGATCAGCTGGCTGTCGTCAGCTGTCAGATGGTCGGAGCGTGACAGCTGGCCGTCATCAGCTGTCATATGATCGGAACGTGATCAGCTGGCCGTCGTCAGCTGTCAGATGGTCGGAGCGTGACAGCTGGCCGTCGTCAGCTGTCAGATGGTCGGAGCGTGATCAGCTGGCCGTCGTCAGCTGTCAGATGGTCGGAGCGTGACAGCTGGCCGTCGTCATCTGTCAGATGGTCGGAGCATGATCAGCTGGCCGTCGTCAGCTGGCAGATGGTCGGAGCATGATCAGCTGGCCGTCGTCAGCTGGCAGATGGTCGGAGCGTGATCAGCTGGCCGTCGTCAGCTGTCAGATGGTCGGAGCGTGGTCAGCGCCACGGAGCTGAACGGACGCTCAGACTCTGGTGACATCATCAGCCTCGTCAAGACGGACGGAGTGAGGATAATGATCCCCATGAATAATTGCAGACGCTTAGGCCTTGGCCTAAGTTTGTTCAGGTTGTTTCGACGGCGAGTGAGGTTCTGCCGGGCTCAATTTCCATTTTGTGATACGTCAGCCCTATGGAATCTACCATTTTCGGCCTACATTAGCAGACTCCATGCTTCTACCTGTGCTTGATTACTCTCCAGTCAAACAACCGCGAATATTTGACAGTTCTTGGGGTAACGAACTTCGCGGTTTGAGACTTTTTGATTTGTTCATGGGGATATTTAGCCTCAGCCAGCCAAACATGCAACCGAAAAAGCACTAGGTGAAACAGACATATTTCAAATCCTCACCACGCCATACCAAAAGTTTTCGACGCACGAAGCGCCCCGAAAGCAATCTTAATTTCATTACATCTTTTTGGTCGGACTCCGCTTAAGAAAACCCTGACCGCACCACGGGTCAGATGTGCACATGCTGCAGAGCTGAACATCGGATGTGCGCGTGCTGCAGAGCTGAGCATGAGATGTGCACGTGCTGCAGAGCTGAGCATCAGGTGTGCATGTGCTGCAGAGCTGAGCATCGGATATGTTCGTGCTGCACAGCTGAGCATCAGATGTACACGTGCTGCAGAGCTGAGCATCGGATATGTTCGTGCTGCAGAGCTGAGCATCAGATGTACACGTGCTGCAGAGCTGAGCATCAGATGTGTGCGTGCTGCAGAACTGATCATCAGATGTGTTCGTGCTGCAGAGCTAAGTATAGGATGTGTACGTGCTGCAGATCTAAGCATCGGATGTGCACGTGCTGCAGAGCTGAGCATCATGTGCACGTGCTGCAGAGCTGAGCATCAGATGTGTATGTGCTGCAGAGCTGAGCATCAGATGTGCACGTGCTGCAGAGCTGAGCATGATATATGTATGTGCTTCAGAGCTTAGCATCAGATGTGTACGTACGTGCTGCAGAGCTGAGCATTGGATATGTTCGTGCTGCCGAGCTTAGCATCAGATGTGTATGTGCTGCAGAGCTGAGCATCAGATGTGCACGTGCTGCAGAGCTGAGCATCAGATGTGCACGTGCTGCAGAGCTGGACATCAGAGCCGCACTGAATGTGCCAGCCGCTCAGACACAGAGGTGTGTAGATGAAGACGTGCATTTCAGCATGCTGTACCAAAGTGCCCGCGTAGTGGAAACGCAGGCTCCCATGGAAGCTCATGATGCGTTGCAGGCTCCACTAGAGATTGTAGCGAAGTTCCCTGGTGGTAGGAGCGGAGGCTCCCATGAAGGCTCATGATGCGTTGCGCACTCTACTGGAAATTTAGAGTTCGGAAAATGGGGCGCTGTGCTGCTTCCGACAAGTTGAGCAGTAACTGCCAAACGCTCGGGTTCTTCACAGATGGGGACTGCTGTTAATGCAGTGGACTAATGTTGATCATATAATTTGTTTGTTGGGAGTCTCTACAGACTTCAAACACTGTTGAAACTCTCTGAATAATTATATCCACTGAATGATTATATCGTCGAAGCGTAAGAGGCGGTAATTTAAGGTCCTTCGCCGTTCTAGAGGATGTAATTAACCAATGTCCTTACCGTTCCTATGGCTGGTATTTTCTCAGGATGAGCGGTATTGATGGAGCTGTTCTTTTTGCTTATTTATTGACGCACAGGTCTAGCAATAATTAGTTCGCGCACATCCTCCACATCGTACGCATCGCCCATTGATTCAGTATGGAGCATACACGCTCTCCAGTCACGTGCGCCGGTAGGAGTGTCAGGAAAAGTTGGAATGAGGCGGAAGATTTTAAAGAAAACATTTGTATGATGTTTTTTATGTGCAACTTAGGCTCTGCCCATATACATCTGCAGTGGCGCAGCCAGCTGGGGGTGGGGAGGTCCCCCTTAGCAACGAAAATACATAAATGAAACGAGAAATTTCGAGATTTTCACCACGCAAAACCCTATATTTCCGGCGTGTTTCGCACGCCGAAAGCTTTTCTATTTCATAAAAATTTCCGGAGGGCCGACCCCCTGTAGCAAAAACCTGGCTGCGCCACGGTGCATCTGGATCTGTGTGTCGGTCTGACTCTGTGGACGCCTATTCAGATTTAAGCTTCCCCCTGCTTTCCCACCTAAGGGCCCAATACATTACCTCCGCCATGTCAGTAAAATAGCTCCTCGTCACTAGTCATGCCAACATCGCCTTCCGTGTTCTATAGCCAGGCACCATCATCATCATCATCATCATGTATTGACAAAGCAGGCCATTTGGGTCTGTACAAAGCAATGACACCGTAACATGGAAATGTTGCTTTAGTACATCTATGCTCGAATGCGTATTCACACCTACACAAATACACATATACACACATGCACATGTACACACCTACACACCTACACACATACACATATACACAACTGCACTCATACACACCCAGACATACTTACACACACCTGCACCTACAGACACATTCACCTACACACACACATACACACACGTGCGCGCACACACGCGCGTGCGTACACACACGCACACACGCACACGCACACGTACACAAGCACACGCGCATGCATACACGAACACACACCCACACACGCACACGCACACGCACACGCATACGCACACACGCACACGCGCATACACACGCATGCGCACACACGCGCACACGCACACGCACACGCACACGCACACGCACACACACACACACGCACACGCACACACACACGCACGCGCATACGCACACGCACACGCGCACACGCACTTACACCTATTCACAAACACATGCGCACACACACACGCAAGCACCTTCACCTATCTACACACACATGCACACATGCCTACACACCAGGGCCGGACACAGACCGGGGGGGGGGGCACTGGGGTGTGTGCCCCCAGCCATGGGACGGCGCTGCACCTACGGCGACAACGCGCTCATTGAGGACTGCTCGAGTGGACCCCCGCTCGACCTGAATGCTGGCTGTAAAACATTCAGGCCACTCAGGTCGTGCTCATTGCAACATCCAGGTCTGTAACAGCAATCAGCAAAACTGGACCCCTCATGATGAATCGCATCCGGGCCTGGGGTTTTGCTTGGCTCAGTCAGATGCAGTAGTTCCTTGACTTAATCTATGCCAAAGTCAGATGAAGGTCACTAAGTATAAATTTTTTTTTTTTTTTTAAAAAATTAATTTATGTTGTTTTAGGTGGGTGGTGTTGATTAAATATAATTTTTTAATTTTTATTTTTTTTTTTTTTTTTTTTATAGTTTTTTTATTTTATTTTTTTTATTTTATTTATTAAAATCTTTCTTTTTTTTGTTGTTTTTTTTTTAAATGCTAATATGTGGAATGTGTTCTACGTGCGATAAACTATCGGTTCGTTCCTTTGTGAAGACTGGACAGAACTGAGTGCTAAAAGCTTCAACTATTTCGAAATCGTCTGGCAATTTAGTATTTCCAATTTCGTATTTACCAGGTACAAGCTAACTTGATATCGGCCATCCTCTGCTTCAAACAGATAGGATAGTACAATAACTTTGAATGTGGTGCATGTGCAAAGTTGCATCACTAGAACCATTCTAAAAGTGCGTCCGCTGTCCTTGTGCTCAAAAGAGCAGCGTCCTGTTTACCATCATGACTCTCCGTCCATTGTGCAGTTCGGTCGGCCCGGCGACCGGCCACCGTGCGGAGAGCCAGAGCGAGCTGCAGTTGCGAGTGGTCTGTGGCCACAAAAAAAACCTTCTCTGAACAATAACTGTGAGGACCTAGTGAAAGCATTGCGATGACAGTTGGTAAAAACAGATATGAAAAGAAGTAGTTTGTTCAGAGTGAAAAGCAGGGATTGAAAGGCTGCAACAAACAACGAAATGCTATTACGATTTCAAAGTGGTCCCGTTTGGTATCAGCCGGGTCACCCATTTGACTCTAATGGTACAGAGGGAGTAGATGCGTTCTAACTTCGCCCTCGATTGTAGTGATACACAGGTGATTGCTTTCTCGGTCATTCGCACACCGACACCGCCATCGCGACCGAGGACCGTCAAACAAATCGATGAACAAGTTGTTCGTATCCACTTAGGAAGTTTTATACGAAAAAAGTAATCCAACTCAGCTTGTTATTGGCCGCACAGTGGCAACTTCCATTTTAGCCACGATATCCGTTCCAAACACGAACTGCCACCTCTTACCTCCTGCGGAGTGAGAGTGTTGGCATAACACGGACTACCACCTCTTACTTCCTGAGTAAGAGTGTTAGGGTAACACGAACTGTCACCTCTTACCTCCTGCAAGGAAAGAGTGTTGGCGTAACACGAACTACTATCTCTTACCTCGTGCAGGGTTAGTGTTGGCGTAACACGATTTTGCCATCTCTTATTTATTTATTTAGTTATTTATTTAGTTATTTATTTAGATATTTATTTAGTTATTTATTTAGTTATTTATGTATTAATTGATTAATTTATGTATTGATTGATTGATTGATTGATTTATGTATTGATTTATGTATGTATGTATGTATGTATATATATATATATATATATATATATATATATATATATATATATATATATATATATATATTTATATATATATTAGTATGTATGTATATATGCATGTATACATGTATATATGCATGTATGTATGATGTATGTATGTATGTATGTATGTGTATGTGTGTATGTATATATGTGTGTATGTGTGTATGTATGTATGTAGGCATGTATACATGTATGTATGTATGTTTGTATGTATATATGTTTGTATGTATGTATGTATGTATGTTTATATGTATGTATGTATGCATTGATTGATGGATTGATTTTATTGTTTTGGATTATTTATTATCTATTAAGTATTATTTATGTCATTGCGTGTAAAGACAATATACGACCTTCAATATACCAGGAGGTGCTGAGTTGACATCAAAAGTAACGTTAAGGATTATACTTTATTACTTAACGTTTCGGCCAGGGGCCATCGTCAGGAGTCCACTCCTGACGATGGCCCCTGGCCGAAACGTTGAGTAATAAAGTATAATCCTTAGCGTTACTTTTGATGTCAACTCAGCACCTCCTGGTATATTGAAGGTCGTGTATTGTCTTTACACGCAATGTCTGAAACCCAGGAGCATCTAAGAGCCATTCTTCGTTGTATTATTATTTATGTACTTATTTATTATTTACGTATTTATTTATTATTTACGTATTTATTTATTATTTATGTATTTATTTATTATTTATGTATTTCTTTATTTCTTATGTATTAATTAATTAATTGATTTATTTATTTATGTATTTATTTATTTATTACAACATACACGCATTCCATGTACAGTGGCTATTGTGGACCTCTATCTGACCTCCTGCGGGGTGAGAGTGTTGGCATAACACGAACTGTCGCCTCTTACCTCATGCGGGGTGAGAATGTTGACGTAATATGAACTGCCACCTCTTACCTATGCGGGGTGAGAGTGTTGGCGTAGCACGAAACTGTCACTCATTCTACGGGGTAAGGGTGTCAGCGCAAAAGTAAGACTTGTTCTTTTCGTAACGATGGCGGCTCGACACGTCAAACTGGAGGAGAAAGATCAGAGGGAAAATGATGGTCGAAAGCGATCGACTTCATTGTGTGTGCAAGTGCATGTGTATGTACATATGCATGTGTATGTGTATCTGCATATGTGTACGTGCATATGTATGTGCATATGTATGTGTATATGTATGTGCATGTGTGTTGGTAGTGTGTGCATGCTGGTGTTGGTGTGTGTTGGTGGTCGTCGGTGTTTTGGTGTTCGTGTATAGGTGGGTGGGTGGATGTGTGTGTGCGTGTGGCCAAGGAGGGGCGGTATGTGGTACCGGACTGATTTACTACTCGCCTCGCTGCATTTAATTTTAATTTTGTATTAAACAATTTATTATGACATGTATGACCACCGGTTGAACTGTCTGTGATTTTGACCGTTTCTGCTCCGCTGCTTTATCTAATTAACGCGAGGTTGTAATAGCTGCATGTCCATTGTGGATTACCTCAATAAAAAGTATGTATCTGTATCTGTATTTGCTTGTATATGTATGCCAAGGGCGAGATACCTGACTGCGCCATTTTCAACGGGTCTAAATTGCGCCTTTTGCACGCATGCCACAGGTGCAGAGAAGTGACGGTGGAGGAAATAATTTCGCTAAGGAACTGAATTATATGTTCCTAACCTACATTGCATGATGCTTGATTTGATCTAATCATCAACCTCACATATATTCCTGAGCGGTGGGGGAAGTTAATAAGGTACCTACTAATTAAAATATGAATATAATCGACCAGTCCCATGTTGAATATGTTGAGCACTAGGTCTTAAATATTACCAGCCAGCAATTTGCTTGGACCAATACCAAGGCGTTGCTCAGATTCAACTCGAGCATACTCTGGCATGGATGGGTTGAGTCTGGACAATGGTTGGGCTCTTTTCACTCGGCTGAACTTGCGCTTTGGTGCGGGGACGCTTAGGATTCCTGTGTCAACGCCCACCGTGAACCGCAGGAAAAATGTAATTCAGCCCAAACAGGACAGCCCAAGCTAGCCCATCCAAGGCCTGATCTTGCCCGGATAACAAAAAAATGCTGGCTGGGTTGTCAAAACAGGCGTATGACCCTCGATTGGACTTTTGTTGTAGTTTACAAGTACACTGACCATAAATTCCACGTGATTTTGTTCATGCAAATACAGAACAAGAACGTCGCGCTAGAATGTTGTTGTGGAAAAGGAGCATTTCTGAGCAAAAAGCACTTACCAGTGTGCCGGTCCTGTTAACGTGGCGAACATTGGGCACCTCACCATTGATGGCTAGGTGGCACCTTCCGTATATATCAGGAACGGGCACGGAAACATGTCTTGACTAGCCTGGGAAGTCAAATTAAAGTGAAGTATCGAATTTGTCGAGGCTACCGGATTCGCATGGATAAGCGTGTGAGGATTCCTGTAGCATATATGCATTCTTAATTAAATGCTCCCAGACTTCAAAACCGTTGTTGGTTTATGCCAATTTTGCTTTACAAGTTATCGGCTTTTTAGGGGCGAAATGTCCCCAATGCCCGTGGATCCACCAGTCCCACCTACTTGCATGGCAATACTTGCATGGCAAACCTTGCCTATATAACCGCACGTGGTAATGCATCTGAAATCGTCACAAATCGCGGCTATCACCACTGCTCACCTGTTCAGCTTGCCTACGATACAGCTTCGGCTTTATTAGTCATCTTCGACCAAGACGTTGCAACACAGCCGTCAAATATGCAGTCGTAATATCGTTTATTCAACGTAATATCGTTGATATTCATTACACACGGGCCACACCGTGCGTCTCATTCTGATAATTACACGTCGACAGTTCACGGCACAGCGTCTGGGTGTAGTTACCCTCCGATCCAATGGGTGTGGCCACCTGCCGCCCGCTCCGACGGGTGTAGCCACCTGGCGCCCGCTCCGACGGGTGTAACCAATTGCCGCTCCAATGAGTGTAGCCAATTGCCGCTCCAATGGGTGCAACCACCTACCGCTCCCATGCATGTTTTCCGGTCGTCTTTATTTGTATGCCAGTGCTAACTAACATCATGATGAGACATTTATGTATTAATCGCAGACATTCTTAAGAGATTCACCACCATTAAAATCCTGATCGCAGTAAACAACTTACATCACCACGACTGAGATAGGATGCAATTCAGCAAGTATAAGTAGAAAAAGAATTTTCTCGCGTATCTGCAGTGTAATCGATACTGCAGTGAAATAGTTGCATCGAGAAGCAGAACTACGCGCTTCCATACTGCGAGTGCGGCTCAATTTTCTTCTTTTGAGTCGCCACTGCATTCCAATCCGAGAGTTGCACCCTCCTTCTCACTCAAACCACATGTAGGCATTGCCAAGTTAATTTATTTTGCAGTAGCACCCTCACACCTACATACATGTGAAAGAAGTGTGTTGTGCATGTCTAAGATATTACACGAAAGCTAACAGTTCGTCCGGCAATGACAATCTTGTCATAAACTGCCGTACCTAAACATGCTATGTACTCGCAGCACGCTGAACATCGCGCGAGCAAGCTTAACTTTTCCTCTCATATATTATGCCAGACAGGAGTAAGGCGGCTATAGAAGGAAGGCGGTATGGAAACTCGAAGGAACTAGCAGAAAATGAACGATTTTCTGTTCGTCAATCTAGCCGAATAAATGTCAGATATCTAGGTTCAGAAATCTAGTTAGAAAAATGATCAGCACTGCTTTACACTTTCGAAATTGTAAATGAAAAGTTGCATGTTCAGAGGTAGATTTACTTTTTAACGTCTTGATGTGGATGGGGTCTTGATACCTAACTACTCGCCTTGATCAGCCTGTTCTTTCAGCCGCTTCTGCGTTTCTATTTGAGACAAACACTGCGTAGCTAGTAATTCAGCTTCGATTGTCGGTGAAAATGTGGATACAATTGCTTTGTTCTCGTCATAGTATAATCTTGAATTGCGCATGTGCAATGTGGGTGCAACACGTAGATGGGTAGAATAAGCGAGATAAACAAAACTACTATTCAAGCGAGTTATGCGATAAAATAATATTGAACCACGTCGTAAATATTTGTTTTTTTAGTCTTTTCTTCGGGCGAATAACTCGCACAGCTAAGTTATCTGCATAGGGCTGGAATGCGTGTAGGCATAATAGTCATCAAGTGCTAATGCTTAATAAGAGCTGCAGGGATCTGTCTGGGTTAAGCATATGAGGAAGGATAGGATAAGATAAGGAAAAAGCTAATGTGACACCCTTATCAATAATATATTCGAGTGTCCTAAAGAACTATCTGCCTCACCATATCTAGCTCCGTTCACCCGGTCCCGATCGATCGATTTCAGCATCACTATCTCGGTATCTCGGTATCGCTATCAAGACACAATCATGCTCATTTTTGTGATTGTAGAAGATCTTTGATACTCGTAGTATTCATATTGTAGCCGCTAAGGTTGTGATGGCCAGCTAGGGCTTCGGGCACTTCAGAGACCTACAATTCAGGCCCAGCTTAGGGTCTGGCCTAGCTCATGAAGACTCCTCTTGGCTATACAACCGTTGCAGTCGATGCGCCAATAACCCCTGAGACTCCTCTCGCCCGAATGATTTCCGTCGCGTGATACCAGCTGGTTCGAAGAACACATCAAGCCAACAATGAAATCAAGCCAGACTCATGCACATGCTTTGCTGTTTTTGGCCTGCCCGTGCTCATTATTTTCACTGATGTAGTGGACGGCCTCGTGTCCAGCAGTGCTCCTTTCTAGCTCATTTGTGCGTTTGGCTTTACGCGAGAACCAGGGAAATCTCTCAAAGCTAGTGACGGGCGGGTGCTGCACGTCGACGTGGGCCGGATTGGGGATGCAGGTCACCTGGTGACGGGCGGGTGGTTCAGGTCGACGTGGGCTGAAGTGGGGATGCAGATCACCTAGTGACGGGCGGGTGGTGCAGGTCGGAGTGGGGATGCAGATTACCTGGTGACGGGCGGGTGGTGCAGGTAGGAGTGGGGATGCAGATCACCTGGTGACGGGCGGGTGGTGCAGGTCGGCGTGGGTCGGAGTGGGGATACAGATCACCTGGTGACGGGCGAGTGGTGCAGGTCAGAGTGGGGATGCAGGTCACCTGGTGACGGGCGAGTGGTGCAGGTCGGCGTGGACCGGATTGGGGATGCAGGTCACCTGGTGACGGGCGGGTGGTTCAGGTCGACGTGGGCTGAAGTGGGGATGCAGATCACCTAGTGACGGGCGGGTGGTGCAGGTCGGAGTGGGGATGCAGGTCACCTGGTGACGGGCGGGTAGTGTAGGTCGCCGTGGGCCGGAGTGGGGATGCAGGTCATCTTTTTTTTTTTAACGCCGTCGGATATCGGTTGTGGTGCGACAGGAGTATGGGTTGTGTTGCCTGGGCACCCATAAAATGTGACCAAAGCGATGAGGCATACCAGCTGTGCTGAGTTAAGGCGACGTAACATCCCACGGGGATCTACGATCAACATAATCTCTTGTCATACCGAAACGGTTGAAACGATGAGCATAGGAGCGAACCAAAAATATGTGTGGGGGGGGGTGAGGTCAAACTAACTTTTAGAGAAATGCTTTCCAGTCAGCGCCAGTGTTAATAGCTGAGATCGGAGAAAATTGATAGGGACATGTCCCCCAATCCCCTTCCCCTCCAGACATTACACGCATGACTGGAACTGCACTTCCAAGACACAGTGTTTCTCAAAGTGAAGTACACCCTGCACCTCTCGCCGTAGCTCGAACCACAAGTGTGCCGCTGACTCCTCCCACGGAAGGGCGGGGGAACAGGGACGAGGGGACACACGCCCAGAGTGGGCGGGGGTGTTATGCCGTGGCGGTCTCGACATTGTAGCGCCACATCCTGTAGCGACTTCCACACCTGGTGCGACCGGAGCTCTGGGTTGGCAAGGCCCTTTCTAGACCAGGTCGTGCATGGACACGTACGAGTCGTACCCCCAGCGGCTGTCGAAGCGGGCGATCTGTGCGCTGTGCCTGCCCTTGCCGCCCACGCCGATGAAATTGATGGCTGTGGGGGCGTTCATCAGGCCGTGGGGGCTTTCATTGGACGTGGTGGCGTTCATCAGCGGCTCGGAGGATCTCGCCAAGGCGTAGGCGGTGACGAGGCCGTCGCGGTAGGTGACTCGGAAGTGGCGCAGCTCGGTCGGACTGAGCACGTTCGGCGTGATGACCGACGTCGACATGATGCGGGGCGTGCCGACGGCGTCGAACACGATGGCCGACCGATTGTTGCCCACATCGCCGAAGATGACGCGCACATGTTGGCTGAAGGCGTACGCCTCCCTGAGGACCACCGAACACTCTTCGGCGCCGGCGCAGAGCAGGTCGACAGTGAGCGAGCGGGTCGGCGCTTGTGTTCTCTGCCAGATGAAGGAGTTGGCGGCGAGCTCGTAGACCTCGTGGTCCGGCGACGCCGGCTCCAGCTGCCACCCGTCGGCGACGCCCTCCTCGAAGCGGACGCGACCCACCACGCCGTTGGTGGTGCGCACCGACACGAGGCGCATCTCTTCGCCGGAGTAGACGGGGGCGAGCCGGGTCTGCAGCGAAACGTTGCCGACGTACAGCGACACCTCGCCGGCGCACCAGGAGATGTTGAAACGCGTCCACTCCGTCGTGCTGAGGATCCCCGTCGTGGAGGCCGAATTCACTATGAGATGGTCTCCCGTGGCGGTGATCATGCCCATCACCGTCATACTGAATGCGGCCGTGTCGATGCTGTAGTACAAGCTGACACCCGACAAGTCGTCGTTTCTGAACAGCTGGATCCTCAGTGGCGTGTTGAGCCCGTCGAGCCTCGCGTCGAACGTCAGCGAGCAGCGCGCGCCGGCGATCTGCTTGAAGTGGTGGAACTCGTACCAGCCGTCGATGGCGAGCTCGCGCCACTTGGGCAGCGCCGCGCCCGGCCGCGCCTCCCAGAAGGCGTCGCGCAGCCGGCAGGCGCTGTCGGCCGTGCAGCCGTACGCGGCGCGCGGCGCCAGGTGGCGCGAGGGACAGTGGCCGTCTCCGGCGCACGGGTCGCCCGCCGCCCGGGCGCCGCACGACGCCGAGCAGAAGCCGCGCTCAGTGCAGACCGCGTCGTCCCAGAAGTGCGTGGCGCGGTCGGCGGCGAAGCGGGACACGCCGCTGACGTCGCTGTAGGACGCGCCCGGCGCCGACGTCAGACTGTAGGCGGACAGGTTGGCGCAGACGGCGTGCTCGAACAGCTGGCACGAGGCGAGCGGCGCCGCGCCGACGGCGCCGAAGTTGACGGCGCCGCAGGACGGCAGGCGGGCGCACAGCAGCAGACACTGGATCCGACTGGCGGCCAACGTCTCCCGCAGCGGCGTCTGACCGGTCATCCGCACGTCCTGACGCCGCAGCCCGCTGCCGTACAGCGCCGCCAGCGCCGGCGGCAGCAGCAGCAGCAGCAGCACCGCCCACATCGTCGTCGCCGACGGAGCCGTGACCCGGTTGTTGGCGCCAGCTGCCGACGCCGACTGCCACCCCGACCTGGCGGACTCAGATGGTGTCGTGCGAGCCCCCCTCCCACTCGTCAATTGTGTGCGACCATGGTGATCCGTCCACAAACACGCACACACAGACTACCGTGCATTGAGTGCACTAGACACAGGTCAGCCTGCCCACTACGGCTGACTTATTCAGCATGGCACATTCGCGTTTGAAATTACTCGCAATGTGCCACCCGACTGCCGCATCCTAGTCTTACTGACGAATGTGTAACTTAACATTACCAGTGACGAGTCTAGAGGAGAGGGGCTGGGGTGGGGGGCAATTGGACCACTCCCATTCCCCTTCGCAGAAACAGGCGTTTAGTCATAGAACGGAAAATCCCGAAAAATAGCCGGATTTATAACCATGGCCGTGGGAAAACTTCGACATGTGGGTGAATCTCGAATAGTATTACAACATGATGCATAACAGGCGGGTGGAATGCAAATTGATTCGTGGTTGTGCACACGGACTCGTGTCCAAGATAGCTCTTCAATGCATATTTCCGAGTCGGTCCACAGAGTTGTTTTCCTGTCAGGACTGCATCGGTGCAACAGACCAGACCAGACCACATGGTCTGTTCCAGACGGATGGAATCCACGCTCATTTCCCATCGTAGCAACTCATTTTCAAGCCGACTAGTGATGCAAAGACGTGGGTATTCGCTGTTCGTATTCACCGTATCGTAATTTGTTCGCGGTGGGTATTCCAAAATAACTCTCGGCGGAGACACGCAAGCTTCTCCACCGTGTCCAGCTTAGAGCGGCCGAGTCGCCCATCACGACGATCCAGTGGACATGACAATCAATTCGGAAACAAAACATGGCCAGTATTGAGTTCTTGAGCGAAACACCGCATGCGGCTTGAACAAAACACAACGCAACATCTCGAAATTATTGCAAGGCACACTTGCGAAATGCGCGAATTAATGTTGGATAGTCGAGCTCTCGTCGACAGACACCCGGACAACTGCAAGGGTTACATTAATCAACACCTGATTAAATCACAACCAGCACGTAAAACCATCTAGCATTGCAGGTACCGTCATGCTATAGAATGCCAACATACCGCGTAAACTGAGCTCAATGCAAATTTGATGCACCATCCTAATGGGCACTGCGGGATGACGGCCGCGTTTTGCGTGCATGTCGATTGGCAGAATATAAACCAGGTGCTGGTAAACTAAATTATAGGAAGCATGAAGCCGAATGATGTACACTGTGCCATTTACCAGCAGGCTAGAAAAGAACACACCAGCTGGTACCACAGGCTTGGATCATCGAATTTTTTAACACTGGGAATTTCATGCCGTCTCTTCTACCCGTCGTTAGCCGTGGCGCGATCGCTCCCCCATCTTTCAGCTTTGGCCACTTGTCACATGATTTCGTCGTCCGAGATGGCGCCACCATCCGTGTTCCGCGCCAGCATGCAGCTGTCCATGTCTATGAAGCGGCAGTTGTTCATGGCATACCGCAACTTGTCAGCCATCACCTACTGCGGCAGAACGCACGGGTCAACACAACTCGCCGCGGTTCACAAAAGCCCACGTCAGCGCACAGCCCAACCGATGGAATACTCACAGAATATTGTAGTGTTGTGTCGCTCTAAAATAACACCACGACTTGCCCAAACTACATCAGGTGACATATTACCAGAGCCTGCTGATTACTCCGCCGTACCAGTTTTGGCCAGACTGACTGCTAGTTATTACAGTTTATTTTTTTTCATTTTCGTGGGGTGACACCCGTCGCTCCTTTTCGTTCTTTTTCCTTCTTGGGTGACACCCGTCACCCCGCGCGGACTTGATCGTCGTCGTATTTCCGTTGTCCGTTGTCTGTGTGTCCTTTGTCTATATTTAAATCGTATTAGTTAGGTTTTTTCCCGCGATGGGGAAAAAACGAAAAAAGGATACGGACCCCAGCTCGCCACCGGACTCTGAATCGGAATTCCCACCACTCGCTACACCTGACGACCATCGCGCGACCCCGGACTCTGCACATGATGTTCCACCTCTCGATACCACTGTTGATGACCCGCGCCGGACAATTCCTTTGGACGACGCCGTGGAAGCCCTTTGTTCCTCACCGACCCCCGCTCGTACCTAAACCTCGCCTTGCAATTCCGACCAGACCATCACCCTCCACGCCACGGACCCACGCCTTAACCAGACCACGCCATCCCAACAACCTGATCCCATCGAGCCCTAATGCTTTACTTCTGCATTACTTCTGGCACCCACGGTACGGTCACCAATGGCGATTACACTGAACAATATCGTACAAATCGCACGTCTAATCTAAGTAAGTTACCTCTAGACTCAGATATCTTGGGATTGCTTGACAAAGGCCCCAATTTTGCGTTAGCTCAGAAAGTGGATCGTAGCTGCTTGGAAAAGGCAGAATCAGGCGTAGAAAGGGAGATCTATGGTTTGCGGTGGAGGAATGTCAGGGAGGTAAAACAGCAAACTGTACCTCAGGTACCGCAGGCAGGCTTATCACAAAGCACCCCTAGCACAGGTTATTTAAAGCTTCGCCCCATGTTTCCCGACACTCCTGCATACCAACCACCGAGAGCCACAACTCAAATAGAATCTGAGTTGAAAGATTTAAAAACAAGTGCTGAAAGCATATAAATATCACAACAAAGCATCGAACAAAATGTCGGACAATTATGCGAAAAAGAGGGAAGTACTTCGTGAAATGAAAAACAACGATAATGTAATAGTAAAGCCGTCAGATAAATGCAAAGGATTCGTCGTGCTAAACAAAACGGATTACATTGAAAATGCCAGGAAAATAGCGGACGATTATCAGAGGATTCCTTCCCAACCAAACCCTACCAAACGTCTCGAAATCGAAACATGTACTATCATCAAGGAAACTTTATCAGGGAAGTTACATAAAGACACAGTGTCATCTCTTCTTCCTCATTCCAGCCGCACAGCGGAATTATACGGGCTCCCCAAAACCACAAACTAGAGGTTCCACTGCGCCCTATAGTGTCGGCGAGTGGTGACCCCCTAGACAAGTTATCTTGGTTCTTGAGTACGATTCTCGTCCAGATACTAGCGTTGGTTCCCGCCCATCTGACAAACTCCGAGTCGTACCTGCCGAGGGTGAAAGAAACGTTTCCTACAAAACTTCCGGAAGGTAGTATTGTTTTCACCATGGACGTGAAAAAATTATATGGCAGCATTCCGATAAAGGAGGGAATAGATGCTGTGATTTGTCTAATCGAGGACAATCTGGATGATATTTGTCTTTTCGGGATTGGGGTACAGGACTGTGTGAAATTACTAACACATATTTTCAGCAATAACCACATACGTTTCGGTAGCTCCATGTACAAGCAGACAAAACGAGTGGCTATGGGTAACCGATGTGCACCTACTTTAGCGATTGCTTTATGCACCGCCTTGAGTCGATCTTCTTAGCTTCGTATGATTTGAAACCAGCTCTCTACATGAGGTATATAGACGATATTTTTGGTGTTTGGACACATGGCTTGGCCTCTCTGCTACACTTTTTTGCAGAAATTAACCAACAACATTCCAGCATCAAGTTTACCTTAGAACACACTGGTCATAGCAGTTCGATTCCTTTCCTTGATACGTTGTTTGTAGATCAGGCTGATGGGAGCTACACCACCGAGCTGTACTTTAAACCAATGGCAGCCCCCATCATCTTGCACTACGATTCGGCCCACCCGATGGCCACTAAAAAGGCCGTTCTAACATCCCAAATGAGGAGAGCAGCACGGGTCTGCTCTGATACTATTTCATGCGAGCGGAGCCTTGCCAAGATGACGACTCTCTTCCTGGAAAACGGATACCCAGCACATCGGGTACACTCCGCCGCTCGTGCTGTTCACCCTCACAACAGTAGTAGGATAAGTGGGCAACGTCGGCATCGAGCGGGTAGCAATCCCAACTATGTTTACATGAGACTTCCTTTTGTCCATGACCAACTATGTTGACAGGTAAACGCAGCCATCCGTTCGTCTCATCTAAACCATGTTAGGGTAGCCTGGACTAGCGGACCTACGCTGAAATCTTACCTGGTCCGCTCAGCCCTGGAAATGCCGCCATGCCCTGCTGGTAGGAGAACGTGCCACACCTGTATCAATGGGCTCAAAGGTAGATGCACACGGAAAAACGTAGTTTACAAAATAACGTGCAATCGCTGTCTTGGAACATTTTATGTCGGGGAAACCAAACGTAGCATCAGGGATAGGTACAATGAGCACTTGAGAGATGCCAGACTTCGGAGAGCATACATACCTTTAGGCGAGCACATGATCGACAAACATTCTAACATTGAACACAGCGACACTAACACAAACTTCAAAGTAGAAATTCTAGCAACAGCCAGGGACAACCCTGATCTGAAGGTCCTCGAATCCCTACATATACGTACTCTACGGCCGCAACTATACACGCAAACGACGTCTTGGTATATCACATAAAATTATATAAACATAAATTATATATAGTATGTATTACGCGTTATATTGGATATATGTCTATATATGTGCGTAAGTGTATGCATCGATATGTATATGGACCATCGGCTCGGGCTTCCTCACCGAATTCCTTCTTGACATAGTTTGTTTCTGGTTTGGAGTTTCTGTGAGTGTCTGCACCACTGAGGAGGCTTTTCTGCATTCCACGTGTCTTTTTGCACGCTTTTTCCCGCGTGATTTTTTCAATTTTATCAACTTGAGCTTTTTTCATCACTCCTGATGATGGCCCCTGGCCGAAACGTTGAGCAATAAAGTATAACCTTTATCGTTACTTTTGATGTCAACTCAGCACCTCCTGGTATATTGAAGGTGGTATATTTTATTTACACATAATGTCTAAAACCCAGGAGCATCTAAGAGCCATTCTTCGTTATATTAATCAAAATCTGTTTTCAATCACTTTCTTCACTTTCCTTTTCACACCATTGCCATATCTCCATCTATGACACACTTTAAACACTTCATATGATGGGCGTGAGGGTCCGCTTCCTGTGGATGCCCAGCCACTGCGGCATCCCAGGAAACGAAAAAGCTGACAAATTAGCAAAAGAATCATTACAATTTCCAAACATTACAGAAATCCCACCACATTTTCACGCCATTAAATCATCAAAAGAGCAGAAAATTTGTTGGACACAAAACTGGACACAAAACTCAAACCATACACAATTACGACTTATCAAACCTACCGCTGAAATATGGGCATCATCTTTTCAAAAAACCGACACGAAGAAAAAGTTATCTCACGCTTACACATCGGCCATGCTTTTCTTACCCATCGATTTATCTACACGAATTCACCTCGGTTGGTTGGTTATTGGTTTCACGACACGTCGACCGTTGAGTCATGTAGCGTCGCCAATCTCTCACGCCGATTGGTCGCGGGCGAAGGGTAGCGACAGGTGAGACTCGAACCCACAACCTTTCGATTGTGAGACGAGCATCTTACCCCTAGACCACTCGTTCCCACGAATTCACCTCGAGTTTCATGCCCATCATGCAACACTCATATAACAGTTCCACATACATTACTACACTGCACACAATATCATGACCATAGAAAACCACTGACTGATTACTGCCACGCACACAACATTCCTTTCACTTTGCCCTCACTGTTGGGAGACGATCACCCTTTTCTTTTGAAGTTACTTTTCAGATTTCTGCGAAAAACCAACTTGTTCCAGGCCTTATAAACTGACGTATACGATTTAATACTTTGTTCCTTTTCATCAGCGGCACGAAATGGTCTGAGGAGGCCGAAGTGCCTAATTTAACAAAGCAATGCCCAAACTAACATGGACTATTCAGGACTATCCACTCAGATATAGACAGAGCCCGCTGATTACTCCGCTGTGCCATTTTATGGCGTGATTGACTGCTCGTCACCGCAGTTCTTATTTTTTATTTTCGTGGAGTGCCACCCGTCGCTCTTTTCGCATTTCGTTTCACATTGGGGTGACATCCGTCAACCCACCTGGTTTTTCATCGGCGTACTTTTGTTCCCTGTTTTCTGTGTGTTCTTCGTGTTTATTTAGACTTCGTTAGATAGGTTTTCCCCACGATGGGGAAAAACGAAAGAAGGACACCGACCCCAGCTCGCCACCGTGCACTCCGAGACGGAGTTTCTACTACTAGCTACACCTGACGACCATCGCACGACCCCGGACTCGGCCCCTGATACTCCCCACTTGATACAACCACTGATGACCCGCGCCGGACTATCACTTTGGATGACGCCATGGAAGACCTCTGTTCCTCACCGACCCCTGCTCGTCCCAAGACCACGACCTCGTCTCGCAATCAGAACAAGACCATCACTCTCCACGCCGCTGACCCATGCTCGAACCAGACCACGCCCTCTCCACCTAAACTCATCTAAACCATCGATCCCCACCTCGACAGTGCTGGCTCTTACATAGTTGTGAAGCCTGTCGAGGAATCCGTTTCCTTCCGCCGTATTAACGTTTTCTGGTCGACCAAGCAACTCCTCGCCATCTGCTCCTTAAACAGTCCTGACATCGAAGCCCCTGCCAACGGAACCTTCGTCATTAAAACCCAAACCCGAGCCAAGACCAAAGCCCTCCTCCGTACCACCACTTTGTGTGGTAAATCTGTCACCATTACCCTACATTCCAACCGCAACACCACCAAGGGCACCATCTTCGCGTCGGAGCTCGCTTCATGTCTGAAGCAGATGTCCAGACGGAGCTCAGGCCGGAGGGGGTCACCCACGTCCACCGCATCACCTCCTTTAAAGACGGCCAGAAACGAGATGCAAGCCTCCTTGTCCTTACCTTCAACTCTACCACTCTTCCCAAGACCCTCCTCGCGGGCTACATCCGATACCAAGTCCGCGTCTTTATTCCGAATCCTCTCCGCTGTTTTAATTGCCAGCTCTTCGGCCATGGCAGTAAAACATGTCGCCAACCAGCCCGCTGCCCCAAGTGCGGTGAACCACCACATCCTGATTCCATCTGCTCAAAGCCTGCCCGCTGCCTCAACTGCAACACATCCGGCCACCTCACCACTTTCAATCTCTGTCCAGTCTGGCGACGGGAAAAAGAGGTTTGCGCCGTCAAGGCCACGACCGGAGTCTCCTGCCCGCAGGCTCGGCGGACCGTCGAGGCCACCTCCCCGAGAACCAAAACTTACGCCCAGGCGCCCACCATTGCTCCATCTACACCTCGCGTCAAAACAAATTCCACATTCACACAAACATAACTTATACCAGGCCTGGCACCACTCACCAAACTAAAACCAATCACCACCACGACACAAACAACTCCGGTTCCCGATACACAGACCACTCCGGCTCCCAACAAGCGGACCACTCCAGGGAGGAGTGACAGGTCCCGCAGTCACTCGGCTGCAGGAGGAAATTCACGTTCCCCATCAGCGGGCCGCCGATCGAGCCCTGCGCGTCCAGCGCCTGCCGGCGCCCACGTGACACAACCAACTCCAAGCCGGTGGGCATCCCCCGAGGCAGTAACCGGCCGCCGTGACCTTGCCAAGGTCACCGGTCGGCCGGACGGATCGAGCGGGTCTACCGTCGCCTTCCGCACTAAACACGCATATGCACCTGAACTGCACTCCTGGCTCCGATATGCACCGAAAGGTGACGACAAACATTAACACTTCTTTTCCCGATGTTTACTTTTTACAATGGAATTGCCGTAGCTTAATATCAATATGGGCCGAAATGAAAGTTTTTTTTCAGGGTTCTCGCACCTATTTTCAGAGCACTCCAAGAACCATGGTTTTTGCCTAATGATACATACAACTTCAATCTTTTCAATTGTTCACTGTATCGTCACGACGAGGTCCGTGGATCGCATCGAAGTGGCGGCGCAGCACTTTACATACAAAATGATTTTACACAAACACAAAGTACACTTAATTCACCTTTACAAGCCGTACCTTTACAAGCCGTACAAGCCACCGTTTACTTTACGTTTCCATGGTGGGAATATAGATGCATGTTCCATTGATATTCCACCACACACGGACAACACAAATATCTTGACACAATTAGACAACCTTATAGCACATTTTAAGAACCATTTCATACTACTCGGAGACTTTAATGCACATAGTCCAGCCTGGGATCAAACACGTATACATAGAGACACTCAAGGCCACATCATTGAACAAATTTTAAATCAACATAATTTAGAACTACTTAACCCCGGAGAACCAACATTTTTTCACCTCGGACATAATACAGGAACAGCTATTGATTTATAAATATGCTCTCCGACCCTGGCCAACGATTTTGACTGGAACATTGATACCGATAGTCATGACAGCGACCACTACCCCATCAAATTAATACACACATTTTTCAACTGCGACCGATACCACACCCAGTTTCATCCCCCACTAGAAAATTTCGAAGGCCGATTGGACAACATTTCAGGAACTTTCACATATTCAATACAACCCCAACATTTCTCCCGTCGAAAACATCAACTTAATTACAAATACACTTATCGAAGCAACATCTACTACAATTCCACTCACAAAACCTTTTGCAAATCGAAAGCCAGTACCTTGTTGAACTCCAGAAATTGCACGTGTCATTGCGGTACGAAAAAGAACATTTAGGAAATAACTAAGACACCCCGATCAACAACATTTAATTATACGTAACCATGAACGAGCGAGGACATGCCGCCTTATTCGCGATGCTAGGCGTCATTCATGGTCAGAATATTTAAAACGGCTCACTTTTCGAAAACCTTTAAGCCAAATCTTGCAATTAATGCGCTGATTGTCCGGACACACCCCATTTAAATCACTCCCGACCCTCAAAGTTCAAAACATCACCATTACAGACCCAAAAGCAATACTAAACACAATAGCGGACACCATGGCTCAGCATAGCTCGAATAACAATTACAGACCAGAATTCTTACAAAATGCACAATTCACTTTTTCACACCGATTTAGCACAATTCCATTCTGCCAACACTGAAACATACAATGCTCCTTTTCAAATTTCAGAACTGGAGACAACCATTTCCTCAGCCAGCAATACTTCCGCAGGGCCCGACAATTTACATTATTCTTTTTCAGACATTTACCTGATCACACCAAACATTGCATTTTGCACACATTTAATGCACTATGGACAACTCACGCCTTGCACGAAACTTGGAAAGAATCTTTCATTATACCCATCCCAAAACCTGGCAAGGATCACAGTAAACCCTCTAATTTTCAACCTATTTCACTCACCAGTTGTTTAGGAAAAGTTTTTGAACGCATAGTTATCAACAGACTTAACTGGCACCTGGAAACAAATTCCCTTCTATCTCCTTTTCAGTGTGGTTTTCGGCGAGGACGTAGTACAATAGATCACCTTATTGGGTTAGAAACAGACATCCGCCTAGGCTACAAAAAAAAACATGAAAACACAGTCGCAGTATTTTTAGACGTAAGCAAAGCTTACGATATGGTTTTCAAACTCGCATTACTTTTCAAAATTCAGCAACTCGGTATAAAAGGACAGTTAGCTCATTATTTAGTAGGTCTTTTTATCCGGTATTCGCCCATTCCCTGTCAGGTGCCGGTCAGCCATCTCCGAGCCACATATTCTTCAAAATGGACTACCACAGGGAAGCTGCATTTCACCAGTTTTATTTAACCTCATCATTCACGACGTTTTCACCGACATGCCAATTAATGCATCATACACTTTGTTTGCCAATAACAGCGCAATTTGGTGTTCCTGAAAAAAAATTATGGGCATTGTTTATTTCACCTACAAAACGCACTAGACAAAATATATCAATGGTCCCTGAAGAATCGATAGGGGACGCGCGCGGCCACGCTACTGCTAGCGCTTCGTTTGCACCTGGCGGCGGAAGTTCGAACTGTAAGCATGCCATCGGGTCGCATGGCGGCCGTGGCCGCTAGATGCTAAATCATGAAGATAATTGTCAAAACCAAAGAAATTATGCTATCTCGAGATTTTGCCCCACCTGTACTGGATACATTCATCATTTCTGCATCAGCTGATACACTGGCGGATCCAGGGGGGGGGCATTCCGGCCATGCCCCCCCCAAGCGCTTCAAAGGGGGGCCATAGTGTCTTTTGCCCCCCCCCCCCAAACCAATAAAAGTAAACTAAATTAGAATGCAGTAACCTTTGCTGAGGTTAAAAATAGCTTTCCGGGTGAAATAATCTCCAATCTTAAAGGTATTTTGTTATGATTGTTTGAAACCCAATATGGTAGCATAGTAGATTCTGACGCATCGAGGGTTCTATGCTGTTGAAGTTCTGCTTACAGCAAGAGATGACGAAATCAGCAGTTTCATTATTCCTTCGTCAGATAGGTTCATGAAGTTTGTTCAGCCAGTAACGGGCAAGCGGACCCAGTGAGCCAGATTTCGAAAGCGGAATTTGAACTGGATGTTTTGTGCGAGTGACCAGTTGAGCCCAGTTGAGCAGCATGTTTCGTATGTTGGTGTTGGGCTTGCTAAGATGAAGAGACAGGCTACATTCACTAGCGGATCCAGGGAGGGGCCATTCCGGCCATGGCTCCCCCGAAGCGCTTAAAGGGGGGGGGGGCATAGTGTCTTTTGGCCCCCCGAAACCAACAGAAGTAAACTGAATGAAAATGCAGTAACCTTTGCCGGGGTAAAAAAATATCGTCTGGATGAAAGAATCTCCAATTTTAAAGGAATTTTTTATAATTGTTTGGGAGCCAATATGGTTGCATAGTACATTCTGACACGCATCGAGGGTTCTATGCTGCTCAAGTTCTGCTCACAGCAAGAGTTGACAAAATCGGATCTGCCAGTGTGTACACGTGCACGAACGTTGACGTGGTACAAGACGTTGAACGTGAACATGAACGTTTTGGTAAACAAGAACAAAAATCCCGTAACTTAGAAGCGGTGGAGGTAGGCTGGGGTCCCCTACACAGGAAATTATGTTGTCATTAATTATTATTGTAAAAAATGGGTCCATTTGACAAATAGTGGTAGAAATCCGATGCTTTTAACCAAAAATAGTGGGAGAATGGGCACCCTCCAAACCCCTTCGACCCCTCCTCTGATGCAATTCATAAGTACGCCACTGGGGGGAGGGGGAGGGGGGCTGACGCCGAAAACCGAAAGTTGGCCCCCCCCCAAACCGGTGGGCTAGATCCGCCAGTGAGCTGATACAACTTAGACTCCAGTATAATGGCCGTTAGTAATCGGCAATTTTGTTTTAAAGTTGACATGTTCGCATATTTCCGCATATCTTTAGCATGGGGAACGCCAGAAGCTTTATGTGGTCGCATGTGAAATTGAATATTTTGATCAAACGATGGTACTAGCTAAAAATGCCCCCCTGGAACTTCCTCAGAATTTATCACTCGTTTCAATGAAGGTATTCCTGATCAACTGACACTGCCGCTATACATCGTCAAATTTGTTTAAAGATGAAATAGCATCGCAATTATGTCTTTGAGTGAGGACAGTGTCAATTTCTTGCAGATAATAAGGCCCCTGGTGTATAATAAAACTAATTTAACAACACTAATGTTTTTAAAAAATCTTCAAATTTTCTTTAAAAAACACATTTACTGAACATTCACATCCAACACCAGTGCATGAGGCATCCAGACTTGGTGCATGGCAAACCAAGGGGGGTCAATATTCCACAATTGTGTTTGGCATCATTAATAATTTATCTTATTAACACCACCTGTACTGTATATGCAGTATTATTGTGCTTTGAGGTATTCACAAGACAGGTTTTGGACACATTTTACCTACAGGAAGCAAATAAGGCTCGCTTCAGTTACTTTTTTAGTTGCAAAAAAATGCTTTTTTGTTCCTCAAGTTCCTTTGTTCTTCAAAAGCAGCTTAGGCTATGTTAGGTCAGAGTAGGTTCTTTAATTTGATAAGTTTTAATTTTTATTATCCATCTTTCAAGGCTATTCTCTTACATTAAATGCTAGGCTAGGTTAGTCTAGGCTATGTGGCTTTTTCCATTCACTTAAAATTATTTGGTATGATATATGATCCAACCCAAAGCTCATCTTTGCCGCTTCGCCGCACAGAGTTGGTTCCTCGGCTCTGGCCGCTTCGCCGCACAGAGCCGGGGAACCAACAACCACCACCACTATCACACACAGAATACCCGGCTCTGCCCGCACCCACGCCACACAAGCAGAAAACGAACACATACACACAACAAATCGACGCACCAACACCAACGAACACCAACACACACCAAAAACACCCCGCAACACCAGGACACCCCACCACCCACCGACCACTACAAGCACCACCAGCCATCCCAACTCGCCTACTAGCACCCACCCCACCCTGCCACCCACCATCACCGCCACCACCCTACCAACCAGGAACCTCAACATCCCCTCAGACCTCACACACTTCACACACAACGGACACATCACTGACACAGCACTCGCACACAGACACGGGGTCCGAACAGACAGACGCCGAGCACATCACTACCGACTCAGACGTCACAATCCCCTTCACCCCGACACCACCCCCTCCCAACCACAAGTACCTCATAGGCCCACGAAAAGCACCACCAAAAAACACTCCCCCAAAAGACCACTCACTCGTGCCAACACCCACAGACAATGAACACAATACTACAGTGGAACACGCACGGACTCATTAGACACTGGCCAGAATTCAAACACTACGCATTACAAACACACCACGCTGCACTATGCATACAGGAAACACACTTCAAATCCCATGACCCATATCAATTTAGCATCCCTCACTACACGCTACACAGACAAGACACACACAACACACACAGATCAGGCGGAGTATGCACATGCATTAGGAATACAACACCGCACCGCCTGATACAATTCAACACCACAGCAGACATATTACTCACTGAAATCCACCTACACAACACAGCTTACACACTCATCAACATATACGATCCTCCCTCGCGAACCACAGAAACCCTTTCGGAATTAAACAAGGCACTCGATCAAATTCACCCCCCGTCATAGTCACAGGAGACTTCAACTCGCACCACCCACTATGGGACACCCGCACAACACGACCCGATCACAGAGCACTCACACTCATCACACTGGCTACACAGCATAACCTCACAGTACTCAACACCGGATCACCAATATACCTCGTCCCAATTAACCACACCCTCCCCACTACCCCTGACGTAACCCTGGCATCCTCACGCATAGCCCTTACCCTATCATGGACATCCGACCCCGATCCTCATTTCAGTGACCACGCACCCATAACCATCACCTTTAACCAAATCCCGACCACCGGCCCACCACATCCACCCACGGGCCAATGGAACCTCAAAAAAGCATCCTGGACACCCTTTTCAGAATCTATAGCAGCACAAACAGCACACAACCCACACCTCACACCAGAACAATTTGCAGACATCCTCATCACCACAGCACACCAACACATACCACAAACAAAACCACGCCATCAACACAAACCTCGCGCGGCACCCTGGTGGAGCGACGAATGCCACCGGGCGGTCCGCGCGAGGAACCACGCACGACACAGACACGAAAGACACCGCACACCAGAAACACTCATAGTATACAAACAACACAGAGCAGCCTGCAAAAGAACCATTAAAAATGCCAAAAAACCTCCTGGAATAAATTGTGCACCCAATTTAACAGATTCACTCCTCTCGGCGAAATTTGGACACTTCTTGGAACATTCCAACATCGACAAAGACCACAAGCCAAAGCCATCACACTCATACACAACAACGTCACCACCACAGATCCACAAAGAATAGCAAACATTTTCGCACACAACTATCACATTAGGTCATCACTGAAAACAAATGAGCACAAGGATAGCGTGTCAAGGATGAAAGCATAGCAGTGCTGTGTCATCAGCACAATCTCACTGTGCTTTCCATCGTGTTTTCAGTTTCTGCTCGCAATAACACGACCTTGTTGTGATTTCGGACACAGCAGAAACAAATTGCAAGATGGCAGCACATTGGTAGCCAATAGCAGCACAGCATGACTGAGCTCACAATACTCGTGACGTCATAAACACACAATCTCTGTGCTTATAGTGGGTTGCTGTGTACTATGGACTGAATATTTGTGTTACGAGACGCCATTTTTATGAAGTTCCGAACCGTCGCCATATTGGTATTTTCAATTGTGTTAGGGATAACCTCGCGTTGTGCTCATTGCGAGGCCAAGGACGATCACTCGGCGCGCCCAGAACGTGAACAAGAAATGGCTGAAGCTATGGTAAGCTGCCCACCTTGAGACCTTTTCAATTTTATGTATATACCTAGGCAGGCGGGTGTGTTGATTTTTAGTTTTGAAAATAACTGGCTGGAGGCACAAAGCATGAAGCCAATGGTCGGACCAAAATGGACTGGACGGAACTCTCCATGGGGTCCAGGGTTAAGAGTTGAAATAATTGAGGGGGGGGGGAGAAGCCAGCATTGAAGGGCACTTTCCCTTCAGTAGTATAGAAACAAGACCAATGAATGTAGGCATATAGGTTGGTGTGGCAGAGCGTCCAAATTTAATGGAAAGGGATGCCACCAATACATTTTTAATACATTTTTACAAGTGACACCATGGGGACAAAGTTAATTTCCTGAATTTGGGGCCATGCACCCTGCCTATAGGTAGGTACCTCTATTGGTGTCACTGTAAACTGGATTCAAGAGCCAAATGGCCTTAAGGGCTAAGCTGTCTGGAAAACCATTTCACATAGTGTGCACAAATCAACTTAGTTTAGGCTTCTTTCAGATATGGGTAGGAAGAATGAGTGAATGGTGTTGTCATTGACCACCTTAGCATATGTAGTAGGGGAAGAGAGGGGGTATCCGAACATGTTCTGTTTCCTGAACACCTACCTTTGCACATTTCCCACATCATGTTTGGTGTGTAAATGACAAAAATATGATGGTATTTGTAAACAATCAACTTATCTCTACTGAAAAACGAAGTTCAAATCATGCAGTGGTACCAATTCTTTGTGCACAGATCAGTCCAAGTCCATGGGAGCTGTTTTCAGGCTTCTGAGAGCAGTCAGCTTAAGAAAAATGTAGGGAAGTGACCTCTGATATTTTTGAAATAACACTGGTATTTTTTACAGGATACTAATAACTTGTGCGACAACAGCTACTGTGAAACCTTGTTAATTTTTTCCTCAACAGATTCAACTCTGTTATGCTAGGTGTCTTTAGGTTAGGTTCCTTACAATGTAAAGAATTATAAAAATAGTCTGAAAGTTATAATTTTAGTCACAATTTTTTTCTTCCATGGTAGGTTATATTGGGTTGTTACATTTGTTGTTACATTTGTTGTTACATTTTTTAATCATTATTTTGTACACTATGTTACCAAACTCAAAGCCACTTTTTGGTGTCATTTTCTCTTCCAACTGAAAACTAAGCATTTGCGCAGGAAATCAGGGGTCACATCAGGTTAACCATGTTCATAAACGTGTTGGAAAACAAAATCCAATGATTCAAATGTGTCCTTAAAGCACAACTTAACTTTCCAAGACATTGGAAAGCATATCAGCCACATGCACTTTATGAATGCTTACTACAATTTGTAATGTGCACACCTGGCTGTTCTAACTATATAAGTACTGTGACTGATTATATATGTCTTGGCTTGAGACCAGCTAAAATAGCAAGAAGTGCCAAGTCACAGTTTGAGCAAACAAAATAAATTAGCCACTTAGACCTGACACAATCCAGATATTTTTGAAGATGAAAGTATACATTCGTAGCTGTCTTTAACATTCAGTCTAACTTATAACTTGGAATTTACACGAAGCTAATTTTGATATCCTCTGACAATGCTATGACTATTGATGGATGTTTTTTTTGCTTAATCTGGGAAGGAAACGGGTTGGCCAGTTTGGGATAAAATTGTCACCAGTCTTTAGCACTCCTTGGCTTTAGACAGTTTAGAACTTGTACATGATTGTAGACAATGTTTCACAAGTAAAAAGTGATCGGATTGTCAAGAAAATTAGGAATGTTTTCGAATGTGATCTTGTTTTGGGGAGGTATTGCATGACTTCCTGCCTTTTGCCTAGCATATGCAACCTTTGTAAACCTTGACTGCAATGGGTATTGCAGAGGAGAAGCCTGTTTTTGATTTCTAATAGATTGTGGATGGTATGATATGTATGCTATAATGTGTACACTGTGCACTGTCCCTTTAAGCAGGCATGGATGGAGTCTGAAAATTATTGATGGGCACGGGTGTGGAAGTGTGCTATGCATGATCAAGTGAATTATGCTCCATAAGTTTGGGTTGATTAGTTTCTTTGGAATGGATGTATGGTATTGATTGGAGGGGGGGGGGGGATGTCAGAGTCCTTTTTCTCATCTTATGCTATCTTTCCTTTTTGGGTTTAGCTCAGATGGACACCTGTGGCTCTTATTAAGCCCTATCACTTTGTGATGTAACAACATTGAATTTTACCCGAAGAATAGGGTGTTTAAAATTTGTTGATAACATCAAGCTAGTAGTAATAGCAATAGTCATGGATCTGGCAATATTCAAGCCAGACTTGGAGCACCTGAAAAGTGGCATGATAAATTACAAATGTCTTGAAAGTATAACAAGTGGAAGGTTTTACATATGGTATCTGGATGTGGGATATTTAATTTCGCCCGCTGCCAATCGGCGTGAGAGATTGGCGACGCTACATGACCCAACGGTCGATGTGTCGTAAAACCAATAACCAACCAACCTGCCCAGTGCACACCTACTAGCATAAATCGTAACCCATGCACACCCAATTCTAGTCCCTCTATGGTACAAATTAGAACTTAAATACATTTATCTGACATAAAAACTGATCTACCATTAAAAAAGATGAATTCAATGAGGTACTTCCCACTACATCAGGAGGCTGCCTATTCCATTGATGAACCATCCTTTGACTGAAAACTTATTGCTATATGGCCCATCAGCCGGATGTGTCGTAAAAAAAGCATAAGTACCTACCTTACCTACCTTACCTTACCTGAAGTACCTACCTTACCTTTTTTAGGTAGAGGCCCCATGCCTGTACACTATATTCCAAACGGCTTGCACATAAGTCATAGTGTTCAGACCTAAAAAGAGCCACAGAGGCCCATCTGGGTTGAACGTGTAAAGGCAAGGCACTATAAGCCTGGACAAAATGATATTCAACACTCTAATCATCTTAATTCTAAAGAACTCTACCAACATCCTACTGACCTACCAATACCTATCGACCCACCTATCTACCTCAGTATGTCTGGCCCTATTCACTCGATCCGGCATAACACACGCGTGGATTGAGTGACCGATACACATAAACACACAATCAATACCATATCCCAGTTTCAAAGTATCTATCTACCCCAACCTATCTAGCAACATTCACTTGATTTTGACTATACAATCCTCCACACCCACTCCCCATCAATCATCTTTGAACTCCACCCATGCCTCCTTAAAGGGGTCTTCATGGTTTACACCTACTAGCATAAATTATGTCCCTCCACCAATAATTAGACCTAAAAAGAGCAAGATTTTCCAACACAAGCAAAATTGTGCACCCAATTGTTAAATTGATTCAATGAAGGACTCCCCACATCAGCATGCAGCCATTGATCAACCACCCTTTGACTGAAAACATTCCATTGATCAACCACCCTTTGACTGAAAACCTGTTGGTGCCTAACTGTCCCATACCTTGACTTGTCTAATCTGAATTGATGATCCATATGTGATACTCTAAACAGAAGAGCATTATTCAGATTGACATTTTACATTTCAACTCTTAAGAGTGTCTGTTCATCGGTACAATCCCTCTGTTGCAAGCTCACAAATAACTGTCCATGAGACACTTCCCCACCCAAGAACACCAATAGCAGCACTTATCTTGCAATAACCAAATCTCATGGACATTGCCATACTGTGCAGGCTGGTCAATCCGCAACATATTGATACCTAGGCACAGGCGATCTTATCTGTCCGTGGAAACATTTCCTGCAAATTGGAAGACATTTTGCATGGGTAAACAACTTCATCTAGTTTGTATCACATTAATTCGTGAAAGTTTGTCATGGCATTTCCATTTATTTCCAACACCTTGCATTACAGGATATTTCCCTCTGACAGGCTTAGGATATATTTTGAAAAAGGAAAATATCATGTTGGACAAAGTTTGCATCGTGTAACCAAGTGCAAAGTTTAAATAATCTGACTGTAGTATTAGTGACTTGGCTTTTTACAGGTCGATCCAAGCCCTGAATACTTTGTTTGTCCACTATGCAGCTTTGTTTGCGAAAGGATTGCATTTTTTGTAAGCATTTAAGAGCACATGCCTTTTCAACAGAATTCGTGTTTCATTGTCCTGGCAGAGACTGTGGAAATAGTTATTTAAACATCAGATGTTGGTGCGATCATTACAAGAAAAAGCACAAGAATGTCTCATGTGTTCTCAATGACGTTCCCTCATCTACAAGCGACAATGCTGTTTTGGTACATGAACATAATGTTGTAGCTCACATGGACACAGACATGACATGTCAGGGAGATGAGCATGCATATCAGCAAAGGTTGCGCCAAAAAGCGTCTATAGCAAGTTTGGTGATATGCTTGAGAGCTGGCAATGTGTCCCAGAACACATTCAAGGATGTTTTGAACTTTCTACATTAAATGTGTACAGAAGCAATGCAAACGACTGATGAAGGTAGACAAGACTCAATACAAGCAAGTTTTTGCCAAAGCCATCATGTCGAAGAGAATGCTCTAAGTGAGTTCAATATTATCCAGCAAGGTGAAAAGCTCCTAGGAATAGATGACGCAGGCAAGCCAGAAACGTTGCAGTACATACCACCTCAAGAACAACTGAAGGAATTTTTCACAGGGAAGAGCTATTTATGCAGGAATCAGATGTGGCTGACACCTGGTCGTCCTTAGAAGATGGAAGTGCCCACTTTAGCTGCAGTGATTGTTTGAAGCTTCTCATATATTATGATGGTTTTACAATAGACAATCCGTTGGGGAATAAAGCAAGGAAACGTCAGCTGGGAGCAGTACATTGCTCAGTAGGGAAGAGGCCCCAATCTTCTGATCTGAAAACTATTATGCTTGTGCTGCTTTTCAAAGAAGAATTACTGGGTAAATACTCTTGGGAGGATATTTTGGCACCTCCCAATGACGACATCAAAGAAATGGTGATGAAAGGAATTGATCTCGAGCTGAAGAACAGTAGGACATCGGTGAATGTAAAAATTGAGTTGGAGACAACCTGGCTGTGCATGCAATTGCAGGCTATATGAAATGTTTTTCAGGAGTTGCACGCATATGCAGGTATTGCACAGCTTGTAGAGACATTATTGCATGCACAACTACTTGAGAACACCACCGGAGTATGACACTCGGATTGGAATATTGAAAGAAGAACAGTATGCCGAGAGTCTGTGTGCCACATTTGCGATCAGGAGTTCATGTGCATTTAACGTGCTAAGAGCTTTCCATCCATCACATTCCTTTCCACCAGACATCATGCACGACGTTCTCGAAGGCGTTGTTCCGAGCACCCTTTCGAAGGTACTTACACATTGTATGAGCTGTGGACTGATCTTCCTAGAAGACCTCAATTGTACAATTGCAGAGTTCAGCTACAGTGACGTAGATACCAACAAACCAGAGCCTCTACGAATGGCAGGGTCAGTGGTAATCGTCAAAGAGACTGCTAGTGAAGCGTGGTGCCTAATTCGTCTGCTTCCGCTCATTTTCCTAGCAACAGGGGTATCGGAGCATAGCATGGCATGAAGTCGAGCCCTCACTCTGATCCCGAAGTTGAACATTTTGCAATATCTGATAGCGTTTACTGTCAGCAGGAGCGACCTTTGTGCCCTCCAACAGGAAATTAAACTATTCATGAATAATAGCTTCCTGAGAAATAATTATGATACCCTGGCTACCTTGGATTATTTCATAACACATGCTATGCAGAACTTTTTGAATGTAATATTATCCCGTTGGGATCGACCCACCCTAAATCTGAATAAGTAACCGACTAGAACAATACGTGGAAGGGAAATTTGCATCCGCTCGTCAGAACTAGAGGTAGGTAATTCTCGAGTTAGCTTTCTTCAATGCAGAGGCGTTGATACCAACCCCATGACTAGTCGAAAATGAAGCAGTAAGAGTTGATGGAGTGGGGAATTTTGCACGACTTAGAGTGAACAAAAAACTAGGTGATTGTAACACATTTAGTCTGATTTCAACAAATTGGCGTTGCTTGCCAGTTGCCGCGCAATAATGATGCACAATGGGCAATGTTGGGTATTTTGGACTAATTTGCGATTAGACAGGCAGACCCATTGGCAGGTCAGTGACGTCCCACGTTCATGACCAAGGTTGATATAGGGTGATCTTGGATGCCTTGTCTTGTGTTTCTGAGGATTCTAGGATCATTTTAGTCTCTATATATGATTTCAATGTGCAGTTTCATACTAGGAATGTCAAGCTTCCAAAATTTTGGACATCTCTAACACTTAAAATGCGAGTTTACATGATTGACCTAGGCGGACACCTTGTCTAGGAGTCTAAGCGAATTGTGCGACATATCACAATATTAAAAATGTTTTCAGGCATACTTTGTTGGCCATTTCATGCAAATATTTGTAGTAGTTTGTAGATCGGCGATGAATTTGATAGTTTCTAAATTTGTTCTGCACACATTTCACCTTTGGCCTGGTATGTAACATCAATCGCCATGGAATCCGACAGAGTCTATGCACACTTATGACGAATGCATGGCTAAATAAGCTGCATTATTATCGCTTAAACGCAGCTCCACAACGGTTCTTATCATAGAGCGTTAGCGTTAGTATGGGTTTGGCACTTGGAGTTGGCGCCAGGCGGCTCTATCAACGGTTATCAGAGAACGTTCAATCTCTTAGCTCTAGATATATTTTCATTGAATCATGGGAGGAACCTCCAAGGCGGTTAGACGGATCCGTGCTGGGGAAGTCTAGCTTGAAGACGTAGTTACACTAGATGTTTCGAACCCAAAATGCATCATGGTGCGGAGACTTGTGTGGCACCAAGTTCGGCTCACATGACACGAAGGTCCCATTTCTGGCGGCCAAATGTGTATGAAAGATTGAAAAGAGACCACATTTCTTGTATCAAAAGGCCTCTAAAATTGGAAATATTCAAGTACAATTATAATATTAATTTGTTTGTTCCAAAAGGGCGCTCGCTCCATTCGTCCCTCCCTTGGATCAAGCCTGGTCTACTGATGCATTCAAAGGATGCTACCGTTTGCGTGCACTCAACTGAGGACGGCTATTAAATAATTCGTTGTGGGAAGTGCATAATGTTACTTGATCTTTCCCAGATATGGAACGAGCTGGCTCGGATGAGGGGCCAAGGTGCAAGCAGTGCACTGGAGAAGAACGTGGCGACAGACGCTCTGCGGAAGTTAAAAGCAGCATTCCAAGCTGGGGTTGGCTGTAATTTGCAGGTATGTAATTTTCGGGCCTGCGTCATATCGGTTGGCCATTGTGTGTACGACAATGTTCGCATCAACTCACATAGATATGGAGTGTGACGGCGTCGTGAAGATAGCTTCGTTAAAATGCGTGGACACCGAAGCTGATGCGAACGATACACAGTTATTTTTTGTCAAACCACGAATATAATTGCATAGCGATTGCATATTCCAAATACCTACATCAGCGGCTCAGTCAGACAACATCGTGGGGTATGGCCATGGCCTAGAGGTTCTAGGAATTCTTGATCCGCACACTTCAGCAGATTTCCACACCCCATAGACCCCATGCGCCCGTAATGGGTGTAATTGCTTTGTTGTCGGTGATCAATCCAGAACCGAAAAAGATATCGAGGTGAATGTTGGTGCCCGTGCGGACGGCACCGTGTTTTTTTAAGGCATATATGTTTGTTAACATTTTCTTCTTTGCGGAAATTATGCACAATATATCTGAAGCGCTAAGTTATGAGTCTTGCCTTGTGATCTGACTTTGTTGGAACCTACAAGTTCATTCCAAGAGCCGTGACTTGACTTTGCCCATCTTTGTATTCTGGTCTGATATCGTCTAGTATTTAATGTCAAGGGACGCCCTGTTCAACTCTGCGAAGATATGCAACTGTTTGGCGCATTTGCGCGTAGCTTTTCTGCTGTCGTTAACAAAAATAAGTGGGCCAAATTAAATCCCTCACCAGAGTGTGAAGGCTAAGCATTAAAAGTCCTCATTTAAATCTTACTAAACTTCTCTGTAGATATTCAAACTCTATTGCATACATTTTCGGCTTTTTATATGCCGGCGAGACAACGGCCAATGACAACATAAAGGTGGTGTCTTATGACATGGTTACCAAAGAAGGTGATACAGCTGAACAAAAGTTAATAGTTAATCGTATCGGTAATTTCTACATACTTTTATGATTTGTCATCCACTCCCAATTTATTTCTGGGTGGTGACTCAAATAACAGTATCTTTTAATTTTCTTTTTTTTCCTGCAGGTGACACGCTGCCGTCGATGCTACGTGCACTGTGGGAGTACGAAAACATATTCGTGGACGGACCAAACACCAATATGATAAGTCCACACTATGCCGTCCACACTCAGTACTCCGCATCAGAGGGGTAGATGTGTTAGATTGCACGGATCTCAATATGGAAGAACAACTCCTGCTGTGGGCCATATCTTTCACCATGTTTGCTGAAAAGTTTACGTTCTTGAAGTGCAAGAATACGGCTATGCTCATGTGCGTCCACGTGTGCAACGCCGACAAGTTTAAGGGCAACAGACTGTCCTACGCGCCACGCCTGAAGGCTGTTTTGAAGGCGTGTTCAGTTCCTGCCATGATCTGATGCCCGACAGCGTGAGGGAAATACGATCATGGGGTATTTGAGTCGCATCTGTGACACGGACCACAAAGTTTTTGACCATGAAGTATGGTATGTTTCCATTCATTTCGTGTTTCGTTTCGTAAAGTATGATGCTTTTATCCAACAGTATAGTGTTGTTCCTCCCGCATCGTCGGTGCCGGCATGGGATTTGATAACTCAGCGTTTTGGAAATGTATGCACACACTGCGCCTGTGCGCTGTCGAGAGTACGCGTACGCGTGCTATGCTGTCGTCTCTTTTGTGAGAGTTTTGTGAAAAATATATGTTTTGTATTGCTGGTGGTATTTCTACGCTATGGTTGTCATGATGCAGTTGATCAATGGAGTAGTCAGGCAGGATCCACGGGTTACGAGGTTGCAGGACACATAAGGTCTGGTCACGTGCATGAACAGAGTGCATAAGACGTGTTAAAATGATTGGCGTTTCTGGAAATGTGACTACATGTTTGTTGGATTTTTTCTATTGGTTTTCGATTGTGTTCGTTGGCGGATTGCAAATCAGTTCAAATATTAACAACTTGAGATTGACAATATTTTGCAATGGGCGATTTCGAAGTGGTCCATTTGTGAACATCTCAAGTCGTTCATATTTGTATTTATTTTCATTTGCCATGCGAACAATCCAAAGTTAGTCGGAAGTAATTAAAGGCAAGCATTTTGTGGTAGCATTAAAAAAACAACGATCACGTGCTAACACACAAATCTTGTGTACCCTGTAAGCTGCATATTTGACTAACCTGAGGGTGTGTCAGAAAGTACACTGGGAGTGCGCTTCCAAACACCAAAATAGAGTGTTAACACGCTCACAAAGCACATAATTGTTGTGTTTACACAAAGCGAAAACACACCGACAGCGTGTTGTACACAGGAATAGCACACCTTTGTCGTGTAAGCACATTGTACAGACACAAGAATCGTGTGTAAAATAATCAAATGGGCTGCATTTCACACACTAATATTGTGTTATTAACACACTATGTGTGTGTATTTCTGATGTGTAACACACAGTCGGTGTGTTTTCCATATGTGTAAACACAGAATTAATGTGCTTCATGGATGTGTTAACACGTCATTTCTGTGTTTCAAAGCACAATCACAGTGTGCTTTTCGACACACTCTAAAGGTAGACAAACTTGCAGCTTGCAGGGTACACAAGATTCGTGCGTTAACACACGTACCTTGTGTTTTTGGCAGTGTTAACACAAATTACTTGTGTTCGATAGTTTGCAGTGATCCACACTCGCACGACACCCCCCACCATCAATCAGACACACACGGCCACACCTTTACAGCACTAGGTTTACACTCACAGAATTACAAATAGCAATCGCACAAACAGGAAACACAAGCGTAGGACCAGACAACATACACTATTCATTCTTCAAACACCTACCAACACAAGCACTACACACATTACTGGACACCTACAACACCTCATGGACAACACATACATACCCACAATCTTGGCTACACGCTCTGCTCATTCCTATCCCAAAACAAAACACAGACCGAACCCTATGCGACTCCTACCGCCCTATCGCAATAAACAGCTGTCTCCACAAACTCTTTGAACGCCTTGTCAAAGAACGCCTCCTCTGCATTATTCAAACACAAAAACTAATCTCTCCTATACAATCAGGCTTTCTCCCTAACCGCTCCTGTCTTGACAACCTCACCTACCTCACCACTCACATCCAGGAAGCGGCGGGAAAGAAACGTACCACCGTCGCCGTCTTCCTGGAACTCAAACAAGCATATGACACTATCAACATCACAACACTCTTACAACACCTATACAACATAGACATACAAGAAAGACTACTACACTACCTACATTTCTACTTACTAAACAGATCATTTCAAGTCAAAATTGGGCCCCACACGTCAGACATTAAATTCCCCACGACCGGCTTAATGCAAGGCTCCGTTCTAAGTCCCCTTCTCTTCATTCTAGGCATAAACTCACTCATCACTGACAACTTCCCGACCAAAATAGCAATTTACGCAGATGACATAGTAATCTGGACATCACACGAAACACCCAACAACGCATTAGGAACACTACAAAGAGCACTATCAGAACTACACAACAAACTAGCCTTACTTAACTTACACATAGCACCACACAAATCGAAGTGCATGCTATTTGGCAACACTCGATACACAAACTTACAACCACTAAAAATAGACTACACACCATTTGTAACTACAACAAAATTCATAGGTATCACATTAGACCCACGATTTAACTTTCGGCCACACATCTTAGACACCCACAAACGCGCATCAAAACGAATAAACATCCTCCGAGCACTTTCTGGCACAAACTGGGGATCCGATCGAAACACACTTCTAACTCTCTACAAATCACTCATTCGGCCAATTTTGGAATATGGATCCCCACTCTTCGAAAACGCAGCTAAATCAAACATCCACCTACTAGACACACTACAACACCAGTGCCTCAAAATAGCCACCGGAGCATATATCACTACACCTTATCTCGCACTGCACATATACAACCACATACCAGAACTCAAACACAGACGCACAGAATCACTACTTAGATATCACTACAAAACACAACTTGTCAAACACCACCCATGCACTGAAGCACTCAAAATCCGCACCAAACGCAGACACATACTCATGAACGCACCACGACTCAAAACCACAATAGGATCTCGCATACACCAACACGCAAATAGGCTACAAATCACACTCCCCACAACACAACCCCTCCCACCACCCACAGCATGGTGGAAACACCAAACACCTACAACACACTTCCTCATAGACAAACCGAAACACACATACACAGACGCAGAAATACAACAACTCTTCCTACAATTCACATCACAATATGCAAATCACAACATCATCTACACAGACGGCTCCAAATCACATACACAGCAGACGGGCACAGCGGCGGTGCTGTATACCAATACAGCACCGCCCCGAGTCATCTTACGTGCCCGTCTGCACGACACAGCATCCGCATACACAGCAGAACTCTACGCAATCTTCTCGGCATACTCCACCATCTATAACACACAAATGGAACACAATATCATAGCAACAGACGCAAAATCAGCACTACAAAGCATAACACCATACACCAAATTCAAACACCCACTCATTCCCAAAATACTCTACATACATAACAAACTAAACATCCAACAACGCCCACTACTTCTCTGGATCCCAAGCCACACAAGCATACACGGTAACGAACACGCAGACACAGAAGCAAACCTAGCCACAACACTACAACAAACCACGCAATGCCCATACTCAAAATCAGATTACTACCCCACAATACGCCAAGCACTCAAAAACACATACAACAAACCTGGGACATAACAATAACACAACTCCACGAAACACACCCCAAACACGAACAATGGCACTCCATCAACCAACACACCAGACAAAAAGAACGTACACTAACACGCATACGAACAGGACACACAGCACTCACACACTCCTACCTCATCCTACGACAACAGCGACCACAATGCACAACATGTCACCGAATACTCACAATCAAACACATACTCATCTACTGCACCAAATACAACCACCAAAGACCAACTATTGTGGCCAACTATTGCGCCACACACAACATCCCACTAAACCTCACTACTCTCCTCAACGACGAACATCCAGCACTACACGAACATATCTTCCACTTTCTCTCTATCACACGCATACTAGAACAACTGTGAAAAAGGAAAAAAAGAGGAAATAAGGGGAAAAAAGAAAGAAAAAAAGATGAAATGAAAACAAAAAGATATGTTACAAAAAGGGAAGAAAAAATGAACAAAATAGCCAAAAAACCAAAAACATGACGCTGATTAAAGAACAACAAAAGAAAAACAAAAATATACCCCAAAATTAACGTTCTTGCAATGGTACTCAACCAAGGCGAAGACCCAACCCCAAACCCCCCACTACACCCCGTACCCCAACTTGGCACCGTCCGGACTGGCGACTCTTCTCAACCGCATCATCTTCGGACTTCGACCAACTTTACTATACTTCTGCTCAACCCAACTCTACTCAACTCTACTCTACTCAACTCTACTCTACCCAGCTCTATTCAGAACACTACAATAATCTACTTCGACACTGCTCAACAAATCAACACCCTCTTCCACCCCTCGACTAAATCCTCCTACCATACCCCTCACCCCTTTATACCGCTTAACACCAACACAACAACAACAACCGGAAACAGCCGACATCACCACACGGTGGCAGGCTGGCCAAATTCACACACACACACACACACACGGTGGCGCCTATGCCTTCGTTATGGTCATGGCGAACGCGCATGCGCGTCGCCAACACAACGATGCAGCCAGTGCGCCGGCGACCACGCAGCATTGCTCGTGGTCGCCGGCGCACTGCGCTTTGCTCATTCCTATCCCTAAACCACACACTGACCCAACCCTATGCAACTCCTACCGCCCTATCGCACTAACCAGCTGTTTTTCACAAACTCTTCGAACGCCTAGTAAAAAAACGCCTCCTCTACATTATTCAAACACAAAAACTAATATCTCCTATACAATCAGGCTTTCTCCCTAACCGCTCCTGTCTTGACAACCTCACCTACCTCATCACTGATATCCAGGAAGCGGCGGCAAAGAAACGCGCCACCATCGCCGTCTTCCTGGATCTCAAACAAGCCTATGACACAATCAACATCACAACACTCTTACAACACCTATACAACTTAGACATACAGGGAAGACTTCTACACTACCTCCACTTCTACCTACTAAAACGATCATTTCAAGTAAAAATTGGGCCCCACACTTCAGACATTAAATTCTCCACAGACCGTTTAATGCAAGGCTCCGTTTTAAGTCCCCTTCTCTTTATTCTAGGCCTAAACTCACTCATCACTGACAATCTCTCGACCAAAATCGCAATTTACGCAGGTGACATTGTACTCTGGACATCACATGAAACACCCAACAACGCATTAGGAAGACTACAAAACGCACTATCAGAACTACACAACAAGCTAGCCCTATTTAACTTACACATAGCACCACACAAATATAAATGCATGCTATTCGGCTACACTCGACATACAAACTTACAACCACTAAAAATAGACCACACACCCATACCATTTGTAACCACAACAAAATTCTTAGGTATCACACTAGACCCACGACTCACCTTTCGGCCCCACATTCGAAATATTCAAAAACGCGCCTCAAAAAGAATAAACCTATTATGAGCACTTTCTAGCACAAACTGGGGATCAGACCGAAACACACTACTGACATTATACAAAAGCAATCATTCGACCCCCACTCTTTGAAAACGCACTCGAATACGAATCCCCACTCTTTGAAAACGCAGCTAAAACAAACCTCCACCTTCTAGACACACAACAACACCAATGCCTAAAAATAGCTACCGGAGCATACATCACTACACCTTACCTCGCACTTCACATATACAATCACATACCAGAACTCAAATACAGACGCACAGAAGCACTACTTAGATACCACTACAAAACACAACTCGTCAAACAACACCCATGCACTGAAGCACTCAAATTCCGCACCAAACGCAGACACATACTCATGAACGCACCACGACTCAAAACCACAATAGGATGTCGCATACACCAACACGCAAATAGACTACAAATCATACTCCCCACAACACAACCACTCCCACCACCCACAGCATGGTGGAAACATCAAGCATCCACAACACACTTTCTCATAGACAAACCAAAACACACATACACAGACGCAGAAATACAACAACTCTTCCTACAATACACAGCACAATAAGCAAACTATAACATCATATTTACAGACGAATCAAAATCACCCACACAGCAGATGGGCTCAGCGGCGGTGCTATATACCAATACAGCACCACCCCATCTTGCGTGCCCGTCTGCACGACACAGCATCCACATACGCAGCAGAACTCTACGCAATCTTTTCGGCTTACTCCACCATCTACAACACACAAATGGAACACAACATCATAGCCACTGACGCAAAATCAGCACTACAAAGCATAACACCCTACACCAAATTCAAACATCCACTCATCCCCAAAATACTCTACATACATAAAAAACTAAACGTCCAACAACGCCCACTACTTCTCTGGATCCCAAGCCACACAAACATACATGGTAATGAACACGCAGACACGGAAGCAAACCTAGCCACAACACTACAGCAAACCACGCAATGCCCATACTCACAATCAGACTGTTGCAAGTCCTATACGTGATTCTCTGTTTCAGTGAAGAAGAATGCATGATTTAAAGTTGCATGAGAGTCAGTAAATTGGTGGCATGTAAAGTGTGCTGCACATTGCCTCTTAACATTCATCACCGGCGGAGTTGGAACACTTTTGGTACGTTCATGTCTACGCGGGTGATTGGTGTGGTTGACAGATGAAATCCTGTTTGCTGGATGCTGATTATAGGCTATTCATTGCAGGCTTGCTCACCTTGACTTCATTGTTGAGTTTGTATAAAGTAATGGCTTGTCGAAGTGCTTACCGCGAATGTACTTGTGTTGTTGCGCATGGCTTTGGATGCTATCTGTGTAACCTGTTATTGGATTGGGTTTGTTGCAGAAACCACACCCACACACTGCATGTCAATGCATGCCTAGCTCTGGCTCGTGGTCCTAAGTTCCTGCTGGCCTCTGACTGCCCTGGTATTCATGTTTGTGTGCCTTGTCCCTAAGCCTAAGACATCCTGTGTTGCTGCGCATGCATACAGAACTTGCAGGCAACTTGAATAAATGCAGCAAGGTGTGCGTCTCAACAAACGACTTTACCGACGGTGATGACACAGACTACTACCACACAATACGCCAAGCCCTCAACAAACACATACAACAAACCTGGGACACAACAATAACACAACTCCACGAAATACACCCCAAACACAAACAATGGCACTCCATCAACCAACACACCAGATTCAAAGAACGTACACTAACACGAATACGAACAGGACACACAGCACTCACATATGCATACCTCATCCTACGACAACCGCGACCACAATGCACAACATGTAACCGAACACTTACAATCAAGCACATACTCATTTACTGCCCCAAATACAACCACCAAAGACAACATATCACCAACTACTGCGCCACGCACAACATCCCACTAAGCCTCACTACTCTTCTCAACGACGAACATCCAGCACTACACGAACATGTCTTCCACTTTCCCTCTATCACACGCATACTCGAACAACTGTGAAAAAGGGGGAAAAAGGAAAAAAGAAAAGAAAAGAAAAAAAAGAAAAAAGATATGTTACAAAAGAGAAAATAAAATGAACAAAATACCAAAAACAAAAGAAAAACATGATACTGATCAAAACAAAAAGAAAAGAAATGAAAACAATATACCCCAAAGATTGAATGTGGTTCTTGCAATGTTAATAAACTATGGCGATTCCCCAAACGCAAACCCCCCACTACACCCCATACCCCAACTTTGCACCGTCCGGACTGGCAACCCTTCTCAACCACATCATCTTCGGACTTCGACCAGCTCTACTGTACTTCTGCTCAACTCAGCTCTACTCAGCCCGCTCCAAGCTTCAAGACGCCTGCAAATCTACTTCGGCACCGCTCAACAAATCAACCCCCTCTTCCACCCCTCGACTAAACCTCCTACCATACTCTTCACCCTTTATACCTCCTAACGCTAACACAACAACCTAACACACGGAAACAGCCGATATCACCACACGGTGGCAGGCTGGCAAAATTCATCACACACATACACACACACGCAGCATCCGACTGCACCTCCTCCTAACGGAGCTGTGCAGGATGTGATGGGCCGCACCCCACCACCGACCCCGACTGTCCCAAGTGGGCTTACGAGAGGGAAGTGTGCCGGTATACGGCAATTCACAGGGTGCCACAAGCAATAGCACGGCAGCACACACGCAGCACCACCACCACTAACACTCCCACAACCTCACCTCCCCACACCTCACCTACCGCCGGGCGAAGTTACGCCGCGACGCTCACACCCCTAAACCTACACCCCCTCCAATCCCAGCCCCCACCCACCGTACCATCCCACCAGCAGCCGGCTCCCGGAGCCCGGCACATCTCACTCCACAACGCTCCTCCAACCCTCGCCCCAACACCTCCACCAATACCCGATATCACCGGCCCACCGCCTTTCGACGCCACCGAGCACCACTCCTTCCCATGCCACGCCACCCCGGACCTAGCCTCCTACCACTCCCACTCCACTTCAGACCTGGCCCTTATCCACGTCAGCTTCACACACATTCCGGCCCACCACACCACTTCCGCCACCGACCCCTCATCCCACGCCCACCCCACCGCAGTCAGGGCCTCCTTCCCCTCCCACCGCACTTCAGACCCGGTCCGTGCCCCCCACCACCCCACCTCAGGCACGGCCTCCCACATCCACCCCGCATCATCCCTCCGCCAGCACCCATCCGACCCAGACCCGGTCTCCATCCTATCCCCCACCGTTACCCACCCTTCCCCCACACGACCTGGCCGTACCCCTTCTCGTACAACTTCCAATCGGCCAGGGCCCCCATCGCCACCCTGACGCCTCTCCTACTCCCCCTCCAGTACTTCGGCCCCTGCCACACCCATCCGGCCGGCCCAGACCAAGGCCACCTCAACAGCTACCCAGACACCCCGCAAGCCCACGGCCACCGTCTCTTGCCAAACCGACCCCCCACCCTCATGACCCCCTGCTCATCCACCCAAACCCACTCCAAAACCTCGTCTGAGGCCAGCACTCAGACTGAGCCTACCACTCCTCCTAACGCCATCGAACCCTAGTACTTCTCAACACCGGGGCCGCCACCCACTACAACCCGACCCTATGAGGATCGGACAGTTGCATTGACTTGACGTGCTGCTCCCAACGAATTAGCTCACTATTTGACTGGTCAGCTTCAGACGTTCCCGGGCTGAGCGAGCACTATCCAATCACAATTAGGCTCAGCACGGACTCTATCCACCACACTAAGCTATTTAGACCCTCTTGGAACTTGAAAAGAGCAGACTGAGCGAAATTCGAGGATCATGTGGACCTCAACCTAGCAAATTCAGAGACCAGCAAAATCGTTACAATCCTAAGGGCCATACGCTCAGCAGCACGAGACTCAGTCCCAAAAAGTAACCAACCTAGGAAAAAGGCATCTACGCCATGGTGGACTCCGGAGTGTATAAGGGCAATCGTCGCACGACGCCGTGCCCACAAACAATTCGAAAGGTGAGTGTGCGAAGCACACCTGTCAGCATACAGGCAATCCCAAAAACACTGCCGGTACATAATCCGAACAGCACGCCAAAACTGTTGGCAGTCCTTTGCCTCTCAATTCAATAGGTTCACCCGTACCGGCAGAATTTGGGACCTGATGAAGCGTTTCAACCTGAAACGCCCGTCACCAGGCCCTTTCCCCCAGCTGACGGTGAAAGGACAGCAGATCACTGACCCACGACAAGTAAGTCGTAGACCACTTCAAACTACACTACGCCAGTGTATCTGGCAACAGCAACTACGATAGCACTATAGTAAGCGCTCTAGACGCCCCTGCCTCCAAAGCAAAATTTAGCTCTAGCAATAGACATCTACAATCAGTCGTTTACTAAGCACGAATTACACATTTCCTCCAGCAAGTGTAGAAACACGTCGGTTGCGCCGGACGACATCCATTTCCAGTTTCTTAAACGTCTTAGCAAAAACTCCCTAACTCCCTACTAGCGACCATAAATGAGCTTTACCAAAGCGACACGTTTCCCGCATCCTGGCGGGAGAGCGTAGTCATTCCATTGCCAAAGACGCACAAAGATCACTCCACCCCAAAAGGTTCACTCCACCCATCTCACTTACTAGCTGCGCTAGTAAGCTGGTCGAGGGCATGGTCAACACATGATTATGGCAATTTCTGGAACACAACGACCTGCTCGACAAATACCAGTGGGGGACGAGTGGTCTATGGGCACGATGTTCGTCTCACAATCGAAAGGTTGTAGGTTCGAGTCTCACTTGTCGCTACTCTTCGCCCGCGAGCAATCCGCGTGAGAGATTGGCGACGCTACCTGACTCAACGGTCGACGTGTCGTAAAAACGAATAACCAACCAACCAACCAACCGACAAACAACCAGTGCGGCTTCCAGCGTTAAAAATCAACTACAGACAATCTCATTACATTAGTGCATGACATCAAAAGTGGTCTGCGCATCAAACGCACAACAATAGCCGTCTACTTGCACATTGCTGCCGCATTCGACCGAGTACACAATTCCGCACTGACACAAACTCCATAAGATAGGCCTACGCGGACACATGGCACACTTCATTCTGAACTCCATCAGGGACAGGACCTTCAAGGTACGATGCGGCAGTGTCACATCAAACACCACAACTCAGGAGCAGGGCCTGGCGCAGGGGAGCGTGCTCTCACCGAGCCTTTTCATCATCATGATCGACGACATACTTGCTGACCACACGGACACTTCCTTCAATACTCACTTTTCACGGACGACATAGCCATTTGGACATCACGATGCTTCCTAAAAGCTGACAAAAACATTCAAGCCCGTCTAGACCACATTGCAAAGTGGTGCAAAACTTGGGTCTTCACCCCGTCAGCAGAAATATCGGCTACCGCAACATACAGTCGTCTCCGCCCCACGCCAAAAACACTACTTAAAATCGATGACAAAACCATCAAACAGGTGAAAAACTTTAAGTTCCTAGGAGTACATATAGACGAAAAATTCAGCTTCAACACCCACATCACATCCGTCTCGATAGCAAAAGCAAAAGATAATAAGATAGGATAGCAAAAAGATGGCCTTTGTCGCCATCTCTAAATTTTGTCGGATCAACGTGCAAGTTTGCATGCATTCTTGAGTTGCCAAGGATAATTGAAGCAAGGTGCATCTCGAAGGATTTGCTTTGTTTGATTGTTAGGGTCCCACCCTAGTGCACAAAGGACGGGGTCTAAAGTTGTTCATGTTCAATTATTGCTAATGTCGTCAGATATTCATAATTTTCAATTATTTCTGTAGTTTTTCATGTCTTCCATTTCGAAGTTCAAAGTGAAGTGCCATAATTCCGAGGAGAAATGAGGCCATATGCATGTGCTGAGTTTCCTACATTTCTGGTGTAGTCTCAGTCCGACCACCTTTACCTCCGCCCGACCAACACTTTGTTCTCTCAACATGAGACCATGTGAGGAGGGCCCTATCAGCCAAATTGGCGACGCACATTGCCTCCATGCATTGGGCCCCCCACCCATGAGTTGGCGACATGTTTCCACCGCGGTTATGAAATACCGCATTTTCCAGAAGTTGATCAGACCACACCAGATAATATCTGGCGGAGCCGGATACCAAATACCCCATCGGTGGCGACGTCTATGATAAAAGCTAACAATGGTAATAAATTGCACGACTGAATTATAAAACGTCAAGTTCGTTACGAATTCAAATCAAATCCTTATTGAGCGGAGTACATTGTCTACGCTGCTCACCAAAACCACTTCTATGTTTTCAGATAGGTGTTTGACATTTAACTTTCACCGGACCCATAGCCCTTGCGGCTCGCGGAATTCCCAGAGCTGAAAACTGGCTACGCCATTGTGAATGCAGTTCTTTCGGAAAATGACAGAAGCGAGCATGGTCTGGGCTGAGAAGAGGGGCATGTGGACCAGTACTTCGATTTTTTAAAGGCTATTTTCAGTTAAAAAGTACAGTTATAATTATAGCGACAGTATTCACGATATTGTAGGCCCTAACTCTTCTCCAGTGGTATAAATATTACGACAGCTGCGGGGATATGACCCCACAAATTCCACAATTGGGGATAGGACCTGGACAATTTCGCCCAAATGCGACCTGAATGCAGTGACTTTTCAGTCGGATACTGTGCCTGGCAATCATTTGTTCCACCACAACTTTGCATGTCAGGCTACGATCCTATGGTTATTGGAGGACAGGCGTACTATGCTAAGGAATCAGTGGGACTAGGTTATTTAGACGCCACACAGGCGATTATCACAGACACAAAAGATCGCACAGACGCACCAATTATGACATGAGACATACACACTGCTCTCGGATGTCAAAGGAATCGGATCTCTCGGTACTGACCGTCAGGCGACGGTCCTCGGTATTCACGATAACATGTATGGTGAACATCTGAGACGAAACACACACACTGTCCTAGGTTCCATCGATGTCCTCGGTATTCCAATTCACACTGGAGGCCATCGATTGGATGTTTCCACCCAAATCGACCCTCCATCTTACTCGGCAGATCTTGCTCTATCACAGATAAGAAATCGATGCTTCTCCAGTGGAAACTAAAGGGTGTCCTCGTTAGTGACTGCCAGGCCATAGTATACGCTAGTCACGGTAAACACGTATGTGTGTATGTGTATGTGTGTGTATGTATATGTGTGTCTGTATTTATGTGTGTATGTATGTGTACGTGTGTGTGTTGGTGTGTGTACAGATATGTGTGTAGGTTTGCGTGTATGTATGTGTGTGTGTGTACATGTGTGTGTGTGCACATGTGTGTGTAGGTGTGTGTCTATGTATGTGTGTAGGTGTGTGTGTGTGTAGATGTGTCTGTGTGCATATGTGTGCAGGTATGTATGTAGGTGTATGTGTACACTTCAGGACATCACAAGAGATGAGTGGACAAGCGATGACAGCGAATGTGAGCAAAATACAAAAGCAATCATAACAATTGCAAACAATGGCGATACCGTGTGGAAGATGAGACCCAAGTGGAAGAAGTCAATCGGTCTAAGTCATGTTAGTATGTGTCTTAAAAACATTGAAGACACATTTCATAGCACTGCACCGGCGAGAGGGGGCAAATGTACCCTAACCTATGCTCACCCTAAGAACCGCCTGTGGGACACACAACATGCACCTTGATGTAGTTGAGAAATCGCATAATATCTGAGATATCCACGTTGACGAGTTCGTCTAATGTAACGGAAATCCTAGGTGTTTCGGAATATTTTTGTCGATTGAAATTTAGACGCGTGCATGAAAATGTATATCTTCCGCTGTAAAATGTATATCAGCACGGTGCCATAGGCTGTGCATCGGCCTCGGACTTTCCCTGTAAAAAAGCTGAGTTTGCTAAATATGGCCGATACGCAGTCAGGAAAAACGACGGATATTGGAATGGACGCAGAGGGATGGAAAGATAGAAGAGGCACTCCTAGTCTGGCTCCTTCCCTTTGGACCGGGCCGCCGGATCGTTGGAACACTCAATCCCCCACCACGAAAAGGTGGTGCCTCGTCGGGGGGGGGCACAACATTCGAGTCTATATATTTGTCAGTTTATGTTTACATTGTATGTGTGATGCATGTATATATATATACATATATATATAATAATCATACATGCATCAAAGTATGCATGCATATATATATATATATATATATATATATATATATATATATATATATATATATATATATATATATATATACGTATAATATACATTGTATATATACGTTGTATATATACCTTGTATATATATATATATATATATATATATATATATATATATATATATATATAAATATGTATAATATACATTGTATATATACGTTGTATATATACATTGTATATATATACATATATATATATATATATATATATATATATATATATATATATATATATATATATAAGTATATATGATTGCATTTTATAATACATCACGTTTGATGGGAATTTGCAGCGTATCGTGTTGCCCTGCTATAGCCTCGTTCTTTGCATATATATGTAGAATGATCCTTTAGCTATGTGTTTTAGCATCATATTCCAGACTAACATAAACATACGAAAACCACTTAAAATGGCGACGGCCATCAAACTAAGGTGCGAAGGCGTCGTCTTTAGAGACACCACACGAAATATCAGCATTTTGAAAGCATCATATTCTAGACTAGCATAAACATACGAAAATAACTTCAAATGGCGACGGTCTTCAAACTAAGGTTCGAAGGCGTCGTCTTTTGAGACACCATACGAAATCATAGCATGTTGAAAGCAACGCATTCCCGACCAGAATAATAAAAAAAAATTAAAACGGCGAGCACATGACCATAAATATTTGTGGAATGAGTAATTGGACACTTGGATCAAACTATTAGCTTGAGTGTGAACAATGAACTATATTTCGTACATATTCGCAACCCCTAAATGCAGACCCCAAGCACTTCCTTGATCAATGTTTTGTGTGATGTTGTCAAAAGTGGAAGTAAGTGTTTGCCTACTGTGATTTGCTTGTGATTGTTGACGATATCAGGAAAACGGAGGTACAAACATGACTTGGATATGTGATAAGACATACAAGCCATTTGTCTGGAATTCGTTTCAACCATAACGGTTTTACCTGCAATCTCTTTTGGATACTCCGAACATTCCCTGTGGGTGATAACTATGTCATGAGGTTTCTGAACGATGCACCAGTTGGTTGTTTGTTTGCGTGATTTGCATTTCTTTATTTTAGGGGAGCGTAACGAAATTATGAATGGTTCAGAATTGATCTGAATGGCAGGTTTCTTCGCATGAGACCGTGCCTGAAAATGTTGTTTTCGACCTGCCGATGCCGGAATGTTGAGAGACTTAGTCAGGTTTTGGGTCGAGATTACCGGCGCCGATGTACTGAACACAGAAACATTCCAGTGCTGCTGATACAGTGTGAGTGAGGCTATCTGTGTTTTGGAGATCATAAAGTGCTTGTATAGGTCACTCACTTTATAAGTTCCCTCGTCGCGCAAAGCCCTGTTTGTTTCCTTTTCTTCAAATATTATCAACACACGAAATACATCAATGAACGTGTTCACCTACATTTTCTAATGTCCTGTGACGTGGATTGTGTTGTGGATGCTATGCGATTCGTACGTGCCTTTTTTTCCAATAATATTGGTGATTATTTTCTTGAACTTAAATTGCAGGAAGTACGTGACGAATTTCGCTGCTTCGTTTCGTTCCGAGGGCCCACTGGCTGAAACACTCCTCAATTTTTTTTTGCGAATGAGATCTTATCAGTGATGCTAATTAAACCAAATTTGCTATCGAACAGATCGCTTAGAATTGACTGGCGAACGAGTTCCGGAGTACGCATACGGGTAAATTGGTGCTCAATGTTGCGGCGAGAATGAACGTGGCAAAGGACATGGTCGGCGTTAGGGAAGCACGTCTGCATTGGTACGTACCGTGCAGGATCATCATCAGTTGTGGAACTTACTAAAGATTTTGCTGAAGATACCAATTGCCTTAACTTCCAGCGATCCAGCGGTTGCCGAGATCGGCCATGCCTGCAAGGATTTTCGGGGGGCTTTTCGGAGATTTGGTGACCTTGGACTTGACCCAAGGCCACGAAAGTCCAAACCACACGCCTCGGGCAAACACCCGATCGCTTGGTGAAGGTTTTATTAACATCGATCCAGCGGTTGCAGAGATCGGCCATGTATGCGAGGAATTATTGTTGTTTTTTGCGGCGATTTGATGACCTTTGACTTGACCCAGAGCCACGAAAGTCCAAACCGCATTCCTCTGGCACACGGGTGATCGCTTGGTGTAGGTTTCATGAAGATCGAACCAGCGGTTTCCGAGATCAGCCATGTCTGCGAGATGGTGTCTGTCAAACGGTGTATGTGAGATGGTGTCTGTTTCTTAGACCCTTCCCCGTTTTTGGCCGTGCGCCTATGGGAGTTCGGGGTACGCAATTCGTATTTGCATTTTTTCCCCAATTGATTAAGCCATCTCAGGAGGATTGCATAACCCTTTCATGATACAGAATTGATCAAGGAACCTTACCGTTCATTCCTTATTTATTTATTACACTCCGTTCCGAAGTTATCGTGGTGCGAAGTGAAGACATTTGTGAGACGGAGCCCACCTCGCCCCAATGGTCGGCCCATCGATGTTGATATCTTGATGATCATTATCTTGAATCTTTATCTCTTATTTCTTTATCTTTATCTTGATCTTGAAATAATTGGACGGGACAAAGTACATGAAGGCAATGGGCATACCAAAATTAATTGGGGCCACATTAGGGTATATAAATCAACACCGCTGAGTCGAACGACTGGCAAATAGCAGCAAATCGACAAGAGTTAGTGGCGTTGCCAGCTAGGGTATGTTGCAAGGGTTGATCCAAGGTGGAGGAAGTGAAAGTGGCGCCCCTTATGACCCGAAGGACGCCTCCCTTGGAGGTTCCAGTGTACCCCTCCCCCGAATTTCTCACCGCAACACGCTCCTCGGCCTGGGAACGGCAGTCCTCTGGGAGTCAGAACGCACGCCGCGATTTTTTTCTCGGCGAAAGGCACTCCTCAGATAAAAACAAATGGTGCCCCCCTGGGACATCGGAGAGTACCCCGTCCAAATGTTCTGGATCAAGAGTCGCCCCTCTGGAGAAATGACGCCTCCTTGGCAAAATCATAAATCTGTCAGTGGTATGGTGTAGGGGGAGGGGGCTTGTACCCTCCATGGAACTTCCGCTCAATCCTCTTTGCGGAATGGTATGGTGGGTACGCCGAAGTCTGTGCTACCCCATTCAGTTGTGTAAACCACTCAACTGTGTGACGGTCGCTACCGGCCTCGCCGGTAGCCATCTAGAGGCGAGAACGTGGACTATAGGATGGTGCGTGGCGAGCACCAGTACTGTCTAGCTGGGCGAGCAGGAAGGTTTGTCTCGTGTGGTCTTGAAAGGTGTTAGATAAGCAAAGCTAAGAAGTGATACTGAGCATTGTGAAGTGTCCTGGAAGATCGAAGAATACAATTTCGTTACATGGTGTCAGAAGCTGGGCGATGCAAGCCGCGTTCCGAACCCCCATCCAGTTGGATTTATCCTCCCCGGCCCTGGAAACAACATGGCGGTCCTGGCGTCGGGACTGGCACGGCGACGGAACTCACGTCCAAGCCGGTCCCGGTGCAAGTCGCGGTATTTTTCAATTGCGCCGGGCGAGACGCACAAGATGTCTCCGCGCACTTTCCCAACTAGGAACAAGCTGATAGATCACCATGCCTTCTGCCGCGCTTCGAGTTAGTTAGTTATTTGGGCTTTAGGGCGCCTCGACTACTGAGGTCATTTTGCGCCCATAACTCACAGCGTTATCAAAGTGCGGTTCAGAATGGCATCAAGATTCACATAGTGCGTAGCCGTCTACCTAGCCCTATTGTGCCACATAACTTGCATGCAGTGCATGTCGGCGAGGGGTATATATTGCTTGATTATTTGGGCGAAAGGGCGCGCCGACCACGAGGTCATTTAGCGCCCACAACAGTTAGTTGTTCCAGCCGTCGCTATAGGACGTCCCTTGTACTACAAATATTTTATTTCCTGGTGCATTTTGATGTTAACATCCCGGGTAAATAGCATACAAATTCACATCAGATAGGAAGCTGAAGAGCCTTCCGGATTCTACGGCCTGGGATTTGTCACCTAAAACTACTAGGAGTGAGTGAGCTTGATCACTCATAAAATGACGTAGCCGCTCCACCCCTAGCCTAGGGCATGAAATCAGAACGTGGCTAACTGTCATTACTGCACAACATATCGGGCAAAATGGTTCATTCTCACCATTGAGTAAGTGAACATGGGCGGAGTAAGTATGTCCTATGGGTAAACGACACAGCGTCACCTCGCCTCGCCTTGTTCTGCGCGAGCGCGAGAGCCACTGGCCGAGGGATGGCTTTATTATTCGTAACTTGTTGGAACCAGGCTCGTCCCACCGCAGCGCTTCGAAGAGTACATGGAGCGGTTCAAGTTTTATCAGCGCCAACAACAACCCAGTGAATCAGTAAGTTCTTGTCGGGGCTGCGCTCACTCGCAGGCACGTGCTCGTTCCCCGATGCGGACAACGTGATACGGGACCGTGTCTGCATGGGGATTAAGGACAGCAAAGTTCGAAAAGCCCTGCTGAAGCGAGCGGACCTGACGTTGCAAGATGCCACGGACGCTCTCGGAGGAAGCCGCCAGTCGTAACCTGCACGTGATGGGGGTGCCGACGTGGGCATCGTGACCCAGAGTCGGCTGACGGGTCCAAGCGTGCCGAAAAGGTACAAATTCTGCAGTCTGGTCTATCCTTTGGCCCACTCCTACTGTGTGGCCTGGTGTAAGCGGTGTTGGAAGTGTGGGGACGACAACCACTTCGCGGGCAGCAATGCCGGCGCCTGCGCAGTCCGGTCGTGCCGATCTCGCCCGTATCCTGGCCGGCGCCATTATTCCCGCCCAATACCTCAGGCGGATATCCGGGTGGCTGTCAGCTGCCCGCAGCAGCCACTAGGTGGCAGCAGCTACACGCGGTCGCCGCCAAGAGGGCATCACCGGAACCTGCCACCGATGCTCTCCACCAGCACGACTTTATGACGTCTCAGACTGAGTACCCTGACACCGGTGAGCAGTGTCCGAGCAAAGCGAATACAACTCTGTGTACAAAGAACGGCAAGCCAGTGACATTTTTGGATATACTCTGACACTGAGTGTGATGTGCTGCCTCTAGATGAGTATGTACGAGTTACGGGAGACCTAAGCGGAGAAAAACTAGAACCGTGTAAGACCGTGCTTCGGCTACACGACGGTGCCCTGATGCGTACAGCAGGCCGCGAAACTTTGACTATGATCAACCCGACATCACTGAACATGTGTGCCGTACAGTGCAATGTGGTGTCAGGGGCAGCTGTGCCCATACTCAGTTTGCGCACGTCGGTTCAGCTAGGACTGATCGACGTCCGAGACTGTGACCCTCTAGACTACGTCTTTGTGACACCATCTCCAACTCCCCAGAGCGGCAGCACCACACGGACACCGACGAGTTGGTCGGTCCGAGGGCCGACGGAGAGAACACATAGCCGGGTCACTCGTGGCACGGGCAAACTGACCCGTTCCGCTCTCCTCAGCCAGTACAGTGATGTATTCGACAACGACCAGGTCGGTATCGTGGCCGAAAACTATGACATAGTCACGGACCCCGGTGTCATCCCCATCGTCCATGCACCTCGCAAAGTTCGTGTGAATGTTCGTGATAAACTTCGAAAAAAATTAGACGAGCTAGAAGCGATGAATGTCATCTTGTGCATCACCGAATCCACAAAGTGTGTGTCGCATCTAGTGATTGTTGATCAACCAAACGGTGACATCCGGCTCTGCCTTGACCCTCTCCACTTAAACAAAGCAGTCCGGCGTGAACACTGTCCGATTCCCACAGTCGACGAGGTCATCTGCCGTCTCACAAATGCTAGAGTCTTCAGCCTGGTGGATGCCGAGGGTACCTCACTTAGCTTACACTTGTAGAACATATCGTTTGGCCACCTGCAAGCACAATCCTTAGCGTAGCACAATCCCACAATCCTGGGGAAGAACTGTATTACTTTGGGAGGTACTAGAAATCGCAAGGACAGCTGCATGACAGGATCTGGAATGCGTTAAAGAGAGCACCAAATACTGGTCACTCTTGGACCATTGGCGTATCTAGGAATTCCAGCAGGTGAGGGGGGAGGGGTTTAAACAGATGACAGTACTTCGACCGCTATCTTTTTTTGCAAAGCGGCCGATTTCAATTTTTGTATTGTCAATTGCGCAGAAAGAAATGCACAATCCACAAAGCATGCACTGCTATTGCTTCTGAACTTTTGGGATAGATTCTCCACTGTAATGATCATTGGCATCTGCTTCCATTCCTGTAAATCAGTGAGCGCATACGAGTATACACTAGATGGTCCTGGTGGCAATTATGACTTTGGGATAAAATGCACATGACTATTGCATGAAGAATGGCATACGAAGGTTACCATATCTTATCGTAGCCCACAATGGCGGATGGATACGGGCGTTGCTTCCTGCAAATTACTGGAGAAAGGTAGGGGAGGCACAATACACGAAGGTAATGAGCGTGCCCAAATGGACTGGGGGGACACTCATAGGGTTTCATGCTAAAAGTTGAAATTTCTGGAAGTGGGCAAAGCCAACATTGATGTGGAAATTTTCGGCGAAAAGTATATAAATAAACACCTCTGCAGATCCATGTATAAATGGAATTCACTGAGGAAAAATCTGAAAGATGATTTCCGTTCGATAGAGACTTCGGTTTTCATTCATTTATTTGGTATTGCTACCCCAATCTGTTAAATAATTGGGTAGTCGCACCACAATTTTTCAGTGATTGGGTAACATTGTCGTCGGTGAAGTAACCGTGCCGACAATTACGGTCACCGGACACAAACTGAAGTGCTGCGGCTAGCTGTACATTCACGCGGGTCATGGTACTCGCGGTGTGTTCGCTGTATTTGGCTCACATGACCCATGCAATGCGTAACCCATGACACGAGGGTACACCTACCGTATTGGATGCTTAGGATGTTTCGCTTGTAGGTAGGCTGATCAGGCATGGTGTGACGAGGCAATCCTATGGTGTACGACAGCTGTTTAATGTGTACAAGTACCTGAAATGCAGTGCCACCGTACAGTTCTGGGTAGTTTTGTCCCATGGTTTGGTCAAATTTGCTGCGTCTAATGGCTGATCTAATTTCGAGCAGTCGAATTTCTGTCAGTGTGGAGTAAGTGACGTCACCACCGGAACTGGCCATTGTTGCGGCGGTAGTTGTTCGGGAGCGCAGGGAGCACAGACTGTCTGGTCCGTTTTATTACCCTCACCAAAACTTTGAATCATGCTTTACTCGGAGATGGTATCATTACATGTCTGCATAGGTCCACGGAAGAGATAATTATTCATTGCAAGCAAGCTTCTAATTGAGTACATACCTCACATTTGCATTGGTACATTTGCAAAACAAAAACTACAGGCGACATCAAGAAAGTCTTCAGCTAATACATCGTAAGCACAACACCGACATCCAAACATGCTGCGAGAACAGTTATACAAGGCCCACAAGGTACTTACTTGTGTTGGCCAACGTATTCAGATAAACTACCTATTGTCAGGCAGCCGTCCATCTACCTGAAAATCTAGCTGTGCAGTGTGCGTTTCATACCTGTGCCAGCAAACATTCGGAGTGTGGCTTCTCATATTGTATGTGATTGTTCGATCGGATCAGCATTACTCTAAGACGTATATGAACTACCGTACGCCATTTCGAAGTATAAATGAGCTGAAAGAAGTGGATACACACAATCGTTGTAGGCGATAATGCACCCACAAAGCTGAATTTCTACGAAGCTGAATTCCTGCACGAAATGCTACACAACTGTCCGAATTATATTTTCTCCACGCAGAGGTGGCTCCTAGTTATGCAAGATGATACTCGAGCTGCAACTACAGCCGTGCTGATCGTGGTCAGAACACCTTTGTCGCTACAAGCGTCAGCCAGACACCACACCACAGCACAGTTGTCAGTTGGCTGGGGCTGGCCGCGCTCACAAACAGCGCCCGCAGGAGTCGTCGTCGTCGTCGTCGTCGTCGTCGGAAGCATGCCGGGTCCGCGCCGAGCGGTGGTTCGCCTCGTCGGCATAGCATCAGCGTGACCCGTGGTCACCAGTCTAGCCCTTGCGGCCACCAAAACGTCCGCCTCGCCCTGACCACCTGCCGAACAACCGACGTGTTAACACACCAGCACCTTCACAGTCCGAGAAACCTTCAACTAACCTTCACAGTCCGAGAACCGCCGTCTGATGCTACACCGGTACCACTAACCCTCACAGTCGGAGTCCCGCCGTCTGATGCTGCACCGGGACAGCCGAGGTAACACACCGGCACCATTAACCCTCACAGTCCGAGTACCGCCGTCTGATGCTACACCGGACAGCCGGGGTAACACACCAGCACCACTAACCCTCACAGTCGGAGTCCCGCCGTCTGATGCTACAACGGACAGCCGGGGTAACACACCGGCACCACTAGCCCTCACAGTCCGAGTACCGCCGTCTGATGCTACACCGGACAGCCGAGGTATCAAACACGCCGGCACCACTCACGCGTACAGTCCCGAGTCCCGCCGTCCGAATAACTACCGGTGTGCTGTCTGCTCTTTGCTGCCTTTTTTAGGTAGATCGGGGGAAAGAAGTGTTTAAGCCGAGCGATCCCGGCATGTTTCATCAATTTTATGTCTAGAGCAGCACGGCTCCATTCTCAAATCAAGCTGATGATCCCGATCATGCTGTACAGACCTACCCGTTCGTCTGCGTAGTGCGTTGCGTAAGGAGGAAAGGACCAAGGATGCAGGGCGCTTGGTTTGCTGATCATTTCAAACCGGGAATAAAAGCCACAATTCAGCCCAGCGCTCATATTTTTTTGCATATCTTGCAAACGCAAGCTCAATGCAATACAGCATATAACCGCGACATTTTGCTAACGTAAGATCAATGCAATCGAGGATGTAACTGCGATTTGTACTGACGCTGTGCTGTGCCACACTGCGGGTCGAATGAGAACACCACGAGATTGAGAACACCGCGAGAGTCTCATGTGGTGATTGCATCACACTTCTGGGTCAAATGATCTCAGTTCTCTTTATCATACAGCCCTCTTCAGCACTTCAATTTTCCTCCATTGGCCCCAAAACGTAAGCAGTAGGATCATCTATTTATTACAAACATTTCTATGAAAAAAATGGACTTGGAATATTTGCCCTCACGTTTTCCATTCTGTGACCAAATTCAATCTACCCGAAAACGAAATATTTGTGTTCCGGGAGGGCGAGTGAACAACATGCGCCACATAATGTTTTACACGTCCTACAAACCATTTGCAATGCCCGTATATTTCGTCATTATAGTTCACAACCTACGAGTCCGTAATTTCAGAGGATAATAGGTATCACACTTATACAGAGAAGCAAGGAATCAACGTCTGACATGAATATCATGGATCATTAGGCGCCAGACGCAATGTCAATGCGGACATCGGGGGTCTCCAGTAAAGAAAGAAAACAGGTAGGTTCATGATGCCATTCAAGAACTATGAAACATGCGCCCGTGACAAGCGCTCCCGGATGCTCACTAGTGTGCGCGCGAAGAATATAGTTGCAATTTATGATATTCTGTCTCCATAAAATATGATGCGAAGTGCATTTATGAAAGTTAGCATGCCTTCAGACGTCAATTTCATTGCCACTTACAGTGTTACATTGCGCATATTGCTACTTTGCGTACTGCCTTCTGGGACTATTTTCCACCATAGGCGGCCCCCGGCCCGTCCCCGACCGCCCGCCATTCATAATATGGCGGGGCGCGGGATTCCTATTTCCTGAATGTCGTCGGCGACGCCGCCGGCGGCCCACCATTCACCGATATGGCTGGGCGCGGAACCATCCCCTTAACGTTAATGGGCCCCAATGCCAAAATTACAGGCAGATTTTCATACTTGAAACGATAGGCGATATGCCTGACATGATTGCCGCCACCATTGGAGACGATGCCAACGGGTTTTCTCGATATTGTCTAAGCATATTACACATATGGGCGTTGAATGGAAAGAATGCATCTACAACCGTGAATTTCTCCTACACCATTTTGGCACGGCAGAGCCGATGTTGCTTATATTGATCAAGGCTGGAACTTTGTTTTTTTTTGTCGTGCCGCCGCTCGGCGGCCCTACGGATCCTGTGGGCAACTACTGTCGGCGTTTGACGTGCATCGAGCCATGCCAGTACCTCAGTCATGCCGAAAGCTTCATGTGAAAAGGTTAAAATGACAGGGTTAGATATATATCAAAGTAGTCAGAAGGCATCAGAAGGCAGCCGATTTTATGCCGGTTCATTTGAGACCATTGGAATAAAATTCGCTAATGTAGAACATCTGATATGAAATTAAAAGGAATACCATGTGATAATTCGAGACAAAAATCCTGGAATTGAGTGCAAAAATGACGGGGTTAGATATCTATATAAGTAGTCGAGTATGGCATCAGAAGGCAACTCATTTTATGCCGGTTTATTTCAGAGCATTGGAAATTAATTCGCTAATGTAGAATATCTGATATACAATTTAAAGGAATACAATGTGGTAATTCGAGACACAAATCCTGAAATTGAGTGCAAAAACGACACGGTTAGATATCTATAAAAGTAGTCGAATATGGCATCAGAAGGCAGCTGATTTTATGCCGGTTTATTTGAGACCATTGAAATTTAATTCGATCATGTAGAACATCTGATATATAATTAAAAGGAATGCAATGTGATAATTCGAGACACAAATCCTTAAATTGAGTGCGAAAATGACAGGGTTAGATATCTATAAAAGTAGTCCAGCATGGCAGCTGATTTATGCCCTTTTCTTTGAGACCATTGGAAATTAATTCGGTAATGTAGAACATCTGATATACAATTTAAAGGAATACCATGTGACCATTTTGGACACGAATTCTGGAGTTGAGTACAAAAGTGACAGGGTTAAACCTTCATGGAAGATATTCAAGATGATATAAAAATGTAGCACGTTAGATTTTCGTTTAGTTAACATTGGAAATTGTCAGCACATCACACAGAAGATGTATGACGCGTTTTTATTACAAGATGTTGAGTGGCCAATTGCTCCCATTTCACTTTAAGGGCAAAGTGACAGGGTGAAATGATTTCATAATAAAGCAAACGACACATTAGAAGAGAGCTGGTTTCAATGTAGTTCAAATTTGATCATTGGAAATTACTTGCACCTTCTCTAGGAACTAGAATATAGCATTAATCATAGCATGCCCACTCTGGTGGTGTTCCTTTACAACCCACCACCAGAGCGGCGCCACCGGTATTATGTCCGCTCATGATGCCTAACGTGCTCAACTATCGCATGTTGAGCGACGGACGCTTAAACATGCTAAATGTTTGAGCGGTCATCATTTAGCTTTGTTTTCCAGGTCCGTTTCCGTTTTCACAGCGTTTACAACGATTTGTCGAAATGCATATTTCGACAGTCCATCAGAGGCCAGGTCAGTTAGATTAGGTGCGTTTGTTTCACGCCCTTATCTGTGTTACGATGTTCTTTGGTTCGGAATGTGTATACGATTCGTGTGCTGAGGTACCACGACACAAACGCTGCAGCTCTCGCCGGGTGACTCTATTGGAGACTGAGCGTGACCGGGCAGTGGGCCGGTCCTGCCGACCGGTCAGGCGAGCGTAGCCGCCGGGCTTTAGAGGTGTCAATTGAACACCGGAACACCACGAATCCAGTGCAGAGTATCTAGTGATGTCAAAGTGAAGACCGAAAGTCCAACACAGAACAATCTGCAGGGCAATTATACTCCTTTATCATGTACAGCATTCACTTACATTCTATGCTTTTTGCGAGGTTTTATTTTTCCTGTTTATTCACACTTGAAAGCGGATTTGATCTGTTCGCGATACAAAGATTGAACAAATAAATAATGAGTTTTATTTGACGTAGTGTCCTACTCGTAGCCTGTGCCGAAACTTGGTGATGCGGAGGAAGAAAGGAGGTGGGGATAAGCTTCACTTGACACCTCATGTCGGCTTCATGAGCGTGCCCACCCGGTTCGGTACCTGCTTCTGCTGGTGCTGGAGGACCTGTTCCTGCTCCTGCTTCTGCTTCTGCTTCTGCTGGTGCTGGAGTATCTGTTCCTGTTCGGGCTGCTGGTGACTTGTCGGGTGACCCCAGACGAGGTGCTGTACGGCTTGCGAGTGACTGGGTAGCTTGGGTTCGGGTTGCGGTTGGTGAAGCTGGGTTTGTTGGTGGCGTAGTTGGGCTTGTGAGTGATCGGGTACGACGGCACCTGAGCATCCCAAAATATCGAAGTTGATCACCAAGCCTCCTACCGCCCATAAGCTCAGCCAAAGCAGAACATTATGCAAGTTCTGTTTCATGTTACATCTTCTGTCTGTCACATACGAACAAACTCGTGTTAACCCGCGAATTCTGGAGGGATGAGTGAATCATTGACGAAGGTAAGTTCTTTTATCTGCGTTGGAGGTCATGGCAATCCATTTAGAAACCGGAAATTATCAGCTGAAAACGTGGGACAGTTACTGAAGATTTTCCAGAACACTTGCAACTTCATTGCGGTGAGAATAAGCATAATTTACGAGCATACGTTGGTGCTCAAAATGTGTGCATTCACTGGACCAGTGACCTTCCAGGGCGGTACACAATACACTTCGCATCAAAGCGCGGTACACAACACACTTCACATCAAGGAGCGGTACACGATACACTTTACATCAAGGTGCAGTACACGATTACCAAGGCTAGAGGACGTTGCTGAAAACCATTTTTCACTGGGAAACCATTTTTAAGTGGTCGCGGGAAAACGGCCTGTGCCTGAAAACGTCCACCAATTCTGGTGGGGAGGGATAACTATACACACAGAATTCATAAGGCCATCCACACTCGTGGCTTCACAGCTTCACAGTGACAAGGGACTCATGAGCCTCTCTAGGTCAGGGAAAACGCACGCACTTCACCTGCTAGCCGCCCGCACTTCACCTGCTAGTCGCCCGCACCTCACCTGCTAGTCACCCGCACTTCACCTGCTAGTCGCCCGGACCTCAAAGTCAAAGTCAAAGTCATTTATTAAGGCACTGCCACATTGTGGAACTTACGAAATACCTAGTCAATTGATCACATTCCTGCCATCACGTTAGATAAAATTGTAAAAGATAAAGGATAAAATCACATTACAATTTACGGACGGTGCAGCTTCGTAAAAATACCGGCTAGAAATTCATTCAGTTGCTCATGACATCCAATACAGACAAGCATTACGACTCTGGTATGGTTCTTCACGCAGGTCACCTAGCTACCTAATTGTATGGTTGAGGCTGATGGCACGCACGAAGGTAGCACGGCTAATTGTGTCGCGTGCTCCTGCTAGGACCTCACCTGCTAGTCGCCCGCACTTCACCTGCTAGTCGCCCGCACCTCACCCTGATAGTCGCCCGCACGTCACCTGCTAGTCGCCAGCAGTTCAAGGTCAGCTAGTCGTGCACGGTCCACACAGTCCAGTTAAAATCGCATCAAACCGTAAGAGAAGAAATGATTCTGGCACGCTTCCGAATAGGGCACACATGCAACGCACGGTTACCTTTCGAGAATGGAGGTGAGACCACGCTGTTCCCGATGTAGTTCACCGATGATGATGGCACCTACTGTTTTATTGCCCCAACTTCATGGTGGAACGAAGACGTCACTTCGGCTCCAATTTCCAAGAATTGTCGTACTGTGATGTTTTAGGTGACAATTCGGAGATCGTCCAGACAGGCCAAATATATCGATATATATATATACATATATTGACTGTTCAGTTCGATCTAATCTATCCCTTCCAAAAATAGACCCGTACCGCCAAGTGTAATGTGAAAAAAGGATATATGGGTGCTACATAACCAGTAGCAGTGCGTTCCACGACAGATCGACCAATGCATTTCACCCCATAATTTGTATTGAGATCAAAATTTGTTCACAGGGTAGTCTTTGGCTCTAAATATGACTGTGCAAATTTCAGCACATTCGGCCAAAGGTTTTTGAGCTATAGCCTCCAGCATTATTTTTAGGTCAATTAACATTGGTCGGTTTGACGATGGATCTCATCAATAAGAAGCGGAAAGAGTGGCAAATTATATATATTTCAGAATAAAAATGATCAACTGAAACATCCCCGCAATAAAATATTAGTATGTACTACCTTTGACCTCGTGACCTCATGACCTCCTGACCTCATGAACCCTAGCCCATCGATATTGACAAATTTGACGGCGGAATTAAAAGTGGGCATGATTTTGCTGCACAAACATTATTTTTAATGCGTTCTTCTTATAAATATCCGATATGGCCGTCCGCTCTTCATGACTTTTTGCGATTTTACGTTTTCCTTGTAGGGCGGATTTCGTGTAAGCTTTCTTCCATTGATAAGCTACATGAGGTAGAACTATGACATGCAGACATATGATCGGAAAGCGTTTTTCTACGACAAAACATTCATACCTGTTTAATGTAGATCTTACAATTTCCCTTAAAAACCATCACGAATTTCAAGGTCACTAGTTACCGATAGGTCATCCATGGGTTTCTTTACCCGTAGCGACGCAATTGTACTTCGGAACAACTGATATGTATTAAATAACATCAAACGTATCCGACCCTACCGAATCAGGTTCTATTACCTACATATTGCATCTGGCGCGGTAGGTAGGCACCTATAACAAACATGAGGATCACTTTGTGTTAGCGATCAAGTGTTAGGCAGGTTTATCATTTTGTGCTGAAGAAAAAATATTGCATCTCTGTGGACTGCTGATGACTATATGTTAAAGGCAAATAAAAGCCCATGTGTTTGTCTCGCGTGTGTCGTCCCTCCCACCCCATCCTTACTTCGTACATATATCCGTATTCCCCATCCGTGCATAGCTCAATACTCTTCAGCCTGGTGGCGTTTCCTAGGGAGATAAAGGCGCCGGAGTTGATGCCGGCGGACAACAGAGGGGTTGACATCGGGAAGGAAACGACAACAGGCTTGGCAGAGCCGGAACAGTGTACGAATTAGTTTTCGAAAACGCCTGGTGGAAAGAGGACGTAGTTAATTTTTCTTCTTCAACGTGTATAAACGCTACAAGCATTTGTGATAGTCACTGTGTCGATTCTTGTCGTCGCCATACAGAGCGAATAACACAAAATGTTGCTGAAGTATCGGTAAGCCCCACTGAGAACGTCAGCATCCTCACATTAACAGAGATGTGGCTTTGTGTGCGAGATTTCCAATCGGGAATTTTTCAACCATGAAAAAAGTATCTCCGATTTTAAGATTCTTTTTCACAATCAGCGTCAGAGATGAAAAGAATGAAAAGTATACACCGAAGGGAAACTTAATGCAAACAAATTTCAGGACTCTGGCAGGCTTAGAAGAACAAATCATGCCAAAATCGACAAAGATATAAAATTCATCTAACTGAAATGTTTGAACTAAAAATTAACTTTTGAAAAGTGATGCTCCGTCGTATGTTCGCCTAGGGGAGTGAAGGAACGCCGGAGACGTTCATCCCCAAATGCTCATTGAACCTTTCCCTTACTGGGCGTATCACTTTTCCAGCATAGAAAGCGGACAGACAAGTTATGCACGTCACCTTATAAACTATGCTTTTTATTCCACATCTTCCTCTCAGGCCATTGCCACATGTGTGGCATTTGTATATAGCTGTGCTAAAACGGTGTGACTTTGTTAACCTGTGTTTTACAACCGCACACCCTCTGCCGCCACGTGGACGCGTCCGTGTCAAAACGGCTTCCACCTGCCGTCCCTATATCATCCATGTATGTGTACCTTATGTTTTTTTGGTGTTTATGGATGGATGGAGTTTTCCTCCCCACTTTGTTTTTTCGCAGTGGACGTGCTGAATGTCTTGTCGAGTTTTCGTGTCTGCGGTAATTTAAGTTTTCGACCCGTTCGTCCATCGTTACCGATGCAACGAGTGTATGGCTTGACAATGACCCATGGTAGAAACGTCACAATATAGCTTTGCAATTGTTTTAACTTTAAGTCCTCCCTGGATCGTGAAGACCAATATAACCTTAATCTGTCTGCAATTATTTCTCACCAGGATATTCTGGTCTTTCTGAGACCAAATGGCACGACATTTGTCTTTAGCGGGCATACCTAAATAAACGGAATAGATGACCGCAACAGAGCCGTTCAGGCTTAGATTTGCCTTCTTCATAAACGGGCTACATTTTAAGTTGCGAATGTTGGTGCAAGGCTATCGATCAACAGCATCCAGCTCATTGAGCCGCTATTTACCTTTCTACACAGCACCAAACTAGACCAAGTCATTTAAAGCCAGGCGCTATCATCCTCTCCGCTGTTGTAAGCCACATTCATATAGGTTATTTGCACTAGGTAGGCAGGGACCGATCTAATTTGGCCAAAATGGACGGTTTTCCCTATAGATTGCGCTTGGTTTTTGACTTATGGGTTTTCCAAGCAGCTAGGTTTTTCCCCTTCTCAGATTTGTTTCCAACCTTTAACTTAAACATACACCTACACATTGAAGGTAGGATCTGACGCCCACTGTTCGCCGTGGGCGCCGGGCCTCCGTTTCGTTTCAGGTCGCAGGTGGGCAGCGGAGCCTGTCCGGAGGCTATGAAGCTGTTCACCTTCCAGATGTTCTACTGATTGATATGTATATATGTATGTATGTATGTATGGCTGGCTGTATGTGAACCTGTATTACATGCATGTACCGGCCCTTTACGCCACGTTCTTTGTTTGCCGGAGTCTCTCATCTTTCTTCTGCTAGTTTGATATCACCAGATGCCACATAGCTGGTTGTAACGTAGCCCGTTCACAAACGAAACAATTATCTAGCAGATGACATTTTTCCCCTGCTAACAAAAATCAGACGTATCCGAGCTGCTGCCGATATCTCCATACATCGTTCTCCGAGCTGTTACCGATATCCCTACACATCGTCCAACAGCCCGCAGGATGTCCTACCCATTCACACACCAACTGACCTGCGAAGCGGGTCTGCCGAAGCCTCCAGCTCCGCCATATCCGGGCCGAGTGTTGTAGTTGTTGTAGCCGTAGTTGCCACCGTAAGCGGGTGATCCACCCATGGTGTTGAAGTTGGTGTATGTGCCTCGGGGGTTTCCGAGCGCGCCGAAACCGCCGCCGCCCAGTGCGCCAAACGAGTTACCATATCCGCCGTAACCCGGATACCTATCGGGCCAGCAGACAGCAGAAGTAGTGCACAATACGGACTAGCTCACTAACAGCAGGAGCAATGCTAGCTATGCATGTCACGCAGTGGCGGCGCGCCTATTAAGGGACTTTAGGCACTGTCTAACCTGGATTAGGCCAAAAGATGTTTTTATGACGTGTATATTTTCCTAGTGGCCTATGGAGTATTATCTCAAATTGTTACCCTAAGTAAATTATATACTTAATTTGTACCAGAAAATAATTGCAAGAAAATAGTTGCCAGAAAATAATTGTAGAATAAAATAATTAACAGTTCAAAACAATATATCGCTGTCGAATTTAGCCGCAGCGATCCCTCACTGCGCGGATAGCCCTTCCCAGAGACACGAGCCTAGGCAGCATCAGAACTGTCGAAGCTCTCTCCCACACTCCATGCATATGAGCCGTTATGACGCGTTGCGTTGTAGGCACTGGACGCATAAACTGGACGCGTAACTCGAGTTATAGCGCTGCAATGCATGGTCACATTTCGCATTTCTTTAATTAAAAATAGCATTCATAAAGGACAATATTATAAAACAGTAACAGCACATCAGAAAGTAAAAAAGGAAGACAAACTAAATACATCTTTATTAGTAAACAATTGCTTCGAAAGGCATACAGACATAAAGACATAAAAGATCAGTGCAACTATGAGCCACAAGGGACCTTCTTGGTTGCCCTCTGTGCACTGAACCAGTTGTCCACCAAATGCGTCAATAAACTCTCCCTGGAATACAGAAAAACAAGCCCCCTATTCTTATAATGATTGTCTATGCTGTTTTTAAAGATGTTCAGTGTGTTGCTACTGACAACTGACAGGCAGAAACAACTTGTTGCACTTTCGAGTTGCAGAATGCAACTGATACGGTTCGGAGTTTGAACCCCCTGTCATGAAATAGGGTAATCATGGACAATACCCGAATCACGGCAGTTCAGCCAAAGACTCTAAATATTCGGTTCCATGACCAAGGTCATGACCAAACACCTTGTCTAGTTATAGCCTAAATTGGAGCTGTACTGGCTATCGCAGAACTTCCATAGGAAAAGGGGTGCTGAGTCTGTGAAAAGACCAACGGCCAGTAGCTGATCGAGGACGGCATCTGGGGAATGTGCGTCCTCCGGTGGAGATGTGGCTTCTCTTCAACTGAAAATTGGCATCCATTCAGGAGGCTGGGATGCACCCGCCATTCCCCTGCTCCAGAGGGAATATCTCTCACGAAGCCAGGGGGCAGGTCCGAGTTCGTATTTTTAAGATATCATTTCAGATTAAGCAGGAAAAAATGACACCTTAACTTTCGCAGGGTACCGAATCAGGGGGACCAGACCTTCCCTCCCCCCCCTCCAAGGACCCACCCGAGATATCCAGCCATGCCTCGCTCCACGGGGAGTTTGACGCCATTCGTAGAAAGTCATCCCATCCGAAGAATGGCGCTTTTCCAGAACAAATCCCCTATCCCGACCAACATTTCAGAATCCACCCCTGCCAGGGGCATATTTAAGAATTCGCCAAGAGCGGCCATGCTCATAAAGCGCGCTGGTAGCCGTCCAGGAAGGGCGCCAAACCGGCCGTAAGGACGCCAACCACAAACCTCACTATCCTCGCCAGCACTACCCCGTACAAACTCCCCACACCACAAACCTTACTATCCTCGACGGCTCTAACCTGTGCAAACTCCCCACACCACAAACCTCACTATCCTCGACGGCTCTAAACCGTACAAACTTCCCACACCACAAACCTCACTATCCTCGACGGCTGTAACCCGTACAAACTTCCCACACCACAAACCTCACTATCCTCGACGGCTCTAACCCGTACAAACTCCCCACACCACAAACCTCACTATCCTCGACGGCTCTAACCCACACAAACTTCCCACAACACAAACCTCACTATCCTCCACGGCTCTAACCTGTGCAAACTCCCCACACCACAAACCGCACTAACCTCGACGGCTCTAAACCGTACAAACTTCCCACACCACAAACCTCACTATCCTCCACGGCTCTAAACCGTACAAACTTCCCACACCACAAACCGCACTAACCTCGACGGCTCAAACCCGTACAAACTTCCCACACCACAAACCTCGCTATCCTCGACGGCTCTAACCCGTACAAACTCCCCACACCAGAAACCTCACTATCCTCGACGGCTCTAACCTGTGCAAACTCCCCACACCACAAACCTCACTATCCTCGACGGCTCTAACCTGTGCAAACTCCCCACACCACAAACCTCACTATCCTCGACTTCTCTAAACCGTACAAACTTCCCACACCACAAACCTCACTATCCTCGACGGCTCTAACCTGTGCAAACTCCCCACACCACAAACCTCACTATCCTCGACGGCTCTAAACCGTACAAACTTCCCACACCACAAACCTCACTATCCTCGACGGCTCTAAACCGTACAAACTTCCCACACCACAAACCGCACTAACCTCGACGGCTCTAAACCGTACTAACTTCCCACACCTCAAACCTCACTATCCTCGACGGCTCTAACCTGTGTAAACTCACCACACCACAAACCTCACTATCCTCGACGGCTGTAACCCGCACAAACTCCCCACACCACAAACCTCACTATCCTCGACGGCTCTAACCTGTGCAAACTCCCCACACCACAAACCTCATTATCCTCGCCAGCACTAACCCGTACAAACTCCCCACACCACAAACCTCACTATCTTCGCCAGCACTAACCCGTACAAACTCCCCACACCACAAACCTCACTACCCTCTCCGGCACTAACCCGTTCATCCTGCCGAGCTTCTTCTTGTTGCTGTAGTGTCGGTAGAGCGCGTAGGCGCCGCCCGCCATCAGTAAGGTGGAGAAGGACGGCCGGGAGAAGCCCAGAGGGAAGCCGTGGTGGTGCACGTAGTTGCTGTAGCGTTGCGAGTAATGGCGTCGCGATTCGTCCCGGTACTCGTCACGAGCGTTCTGTCGATGTCACCAGCCTACTGAGACGCTACGAAGATGGTATAGTAGAGACATGGACACGTAAGCGGGACGTCAACAGCCTACTGAGACGCTACGGAGATGATATGGTAGAGACATCGCCACACAGGCGGGACGTCACCAGGCGAAACAACCAAGTACAAGCTATGAAACTAAGCAGGTAGCTCAAGGAGCTATATGCAACGTAATGCAATGCTACGTGCAATTCAATCCAATGCAATCAGACGACAGTGCTGCGGTTAGTATAACTCCTGTGCGATTCATGTAAGCTTAAAGGGACTGTCCCAGATATACAATATACATGGTCGGATTATGCAGTAAATCGCTGTCCATCGCGAAAAATGATTATTTTTGTTCCACAAAGTCGACTTCGCTCCCGCAATTTGCTCACCCGAGTTATTCCAGCTGGACGGACATGTTTTTATCAGGTTACTCCGGGTCACTTTATCAACACTAGCGTCACCCTAGTAGTACCAATCGTGTCAGTCAATAATCTGGAAAGTGTTTCTGATCGGAGCAACAACAACAGCAGCAGTTATAATGTTGAGCAGTCGTGTTGCTGGTGTTGCTACGAGGTGGACTAACGAAACATATAATGTGTTGCGTGAAATATTGATGTTGGATGACCCAAGTACGCTTTCTATTGCACAAACCTCTTAAATTCTCTACCATAAATTCTTCCAAGTGCAAAATAATATTCCCCTGTGTCTATTTCCCAGTGCCAAATACTATTCTCCTTTGTCATCTTACCAGTGTGAAATCATATACCCATGTGTATTCTTCCGGTGTCAAATAATATACCCCTGTGTCTTCTTCCCAGTGTCAAATAATATACCCTGGTGTCTTTTTCCCAGTGTCAGAAAATATACCACCGTGTCTTATTCCAGTGTCAGATAATATTCTCATTTGTCTTCTCCCCGGCATCGAATAATATACCCAATGTCTTCTACCCAGCGTCAAATAATATATCTCTGTATCTTCTTCCTTGTGTCAAATGTTATACCCCTGTGTTTTCTTCCCAGTGTAAAGTAATATACCCCTGTGTTTTCTTCCCAGTGACAAATAATATACCCATATGTCATCCTTCCAGTGCCAAGCAATATTCCCCTGAACGCATTGTTCAAAACTCGCCAACCCTTTAATGACGATGTGTAAATGTGATGTAGCGAATACATGAGCTGTTTGTGGGATGAAAATGTTGAGTTGATAAGAGCATATATTGTAGCCACACTTAAATCCCTTTGTTGTAGATTTCTTGCCGATTTGTGTGATTACGTGTATGAAAGCATGCATAGTGACATAGAATATTAACATTAAAAAAACATCCAATATGATACAGCAGACACCTTTCTATCATACTTTACTCTGCTAGTTGCTAAATTTGCAATATCAAGGCTAGCTCAACATTTTTCCTGTTACAATTCTTATGTACTGTAGGTAGCCTTAAGGGCTATGGAATTATGGTATGCTGTTGTATTGTGGCTCACGTTCGTGTAGATAGGTCAGCTGATTTAATTTATCTGCCAGTCTCACACTGGATATTGGACAACATTAAAATGGAAATACTTCTTAAGTAGGACTAAGTGTGAAATGCATCACTGTGCCACTTAGAAAATTTGCAAACGAGTGCATTATAAGACATAATTGATGGCTCAAAAGGTGCACTTGGCTCGGCTAAATGAAGATCGAAATCCAGGTACTTCGATTTTCATTATGATGATGGTGAGCCGAAAATGGGATTTATTCATTATATTAACATTAAGATTGGAACATCTCTCAAGTACAGGGGAATGTAAACCATGCATTCCTTTGAATATTATAATCATTCAAATGTCTTTGTGATTCACAACCTTTCTTACCTCTGCCACCAACTCAAAGTGAGCTTCACTCACTGATCAGGGGAGCACCCACCTACTGATTCACAACCTTTCTTACCTCTGCCACCAACCCAAAGTGAGCTTCACTCACTGATCGGGGGAGCAACCACCTACGATTGACGCTTCAACGAACACTACGGCATTAGGCTAGATTTGGTATGTTTCTGTGTAGCAGGCCGGTGTTGGTTGGATGTTTAGGTTTAGGGGCGCATCGACTGCGTTGGCCATACAGCGCCCATACAGCAGGGCGGTGTATCGGCTGCTGTACAACAAGGCACACCAAACAGCTGACCATACTGCCTGTTGATGGGATCCGACCATGGCTCCAGACACCTGACCATACTGCCTGTTAATGGGATCCAACCACGGCTCCACACACCTGACCATACTCTCCGTTGATGGGATCCGACCATGGCACCACACACTTGACCATACTGCCTGTTGATGGGATCCGACCACGGCTCCACACACCTGACCATACTCCCTGTTGATGGGATCCGACCATGGCACCACATAGCTGTCCTTGGCCAGCAGCAGCTCCGACTTGTCGAAGTCTTCATGACCCATGATGAGATACTCCCTGCGGACAAGGAAGGCCGGCTCCTTCACACCGGTATGAAAACCAACGTATTTAGTGGAAGGGAACAAGCATGAGATGATATGATTTTGATTCAATTAATTTAATTCGAATTAGTACCAGGATGGCATTGTGGACCAGGGTCCTATGCTCAGCAGAGCTTGTTGCGTGAACCCTGACCACGCCACCGACCCATGAATTCCAGTTCAACGGGCAAAGTTTTGACCGAGAGCTTAACGTGCTGTCAATGTTCCGAACCGACCACCACGGTAGCTCGTTCCCAGCCTTCGATCGACCAGTTGCCAACTGACCCTCCCAGCCGGGAGAGGGAGGGGGAGGGGAGGGGGGGGGAGTCAGGTGACGTTGGCGCTGCCCATGCGAGCCGCGTGAAGCGACTCGAACCCTGTCTTGCCAGGATACGGGAGGCGAATGTATGCCATGAGAATGAGGATATATGCACGTTATTAGTTCTTGGTCGAACATTATTCATCGTCCAAAAAATGGTGGGAAAATAATTAAGAGCTACCTCTCAGCTGCCCTTCACGATATGAGAAGTGACACTTTCCTTCATCAAGATATGGCCGGTGTAATTATTTGCGACATAGTATGCACGTGTACCTTAATCCAAGGTGCCCGATTGTCCTTTACATGGGCAAGTCTTACATCTAGGTAATAATTTGTTTTTCTACAGGAACCTGGCATTGCTATGCGCCATTCTCCCTGTGCTCTGCTGCTGCATTGCGACAGTCTAGTGGCTGTAGGTGTACTAGTGGAGCAAACGAAGGGAGTGCACGAGACAGCATAATCTCCTCCATGTTGACATATTACAACTTTGGAACGGGAGAAACATTCAATTTCTGCCCAAGCGATAATAACAATGCGGATATTTGACCGATTGTTGAGTAAAACAGATCGGCGGAATTCGCAAGCGCATGGGTATCGAGCGATTTTCCAGCCTATACTTGTGGAGCCCACCTGTCATCCTGATGACCTACTTACTGTCAGAAATTTTACAAAGTCTATCTGACAAAGGGTATCAATTTTCCGCCGTAGCGAACGTATTTTCAAAGTTACGATACGCGCTTCAAATTTAATCAAGAATTGACACTAATTGCATGACTTGTGCTTCGGGTGCTGGTATTTTGCTCGCTGCCGTGATCTCGGCAGACGAACATAGCCGAGGTAAGCCGCCTAGCTTAAGCTCCTTCAGAGGAGACACGTGACATCATTCGCTGGCCGGGCGCCAGCTGATGACAGGATGCACGTGCCACCACTCACTTGCCGGGCGTCAGCTCGGGACACTTGCACGAGGTGTTGGTGCGGATGAATGTGACGTTGTTGATCTTCAGCTCCACCAGGCCGTCGCGGAAGATGTCCAGCACGGTGACGCTGAGCACCGACGGGAAGTGAGACGGCGTGAAGCCCTCCATCCGGGCCTTGATCGCTGTCCAGCACAGATCATGACGATCAGTGTTGTCCAGAGGAGACAGCGCAGCATGTGTCCGCAGGGGAACAATGATAATAGCTGACTCACTTCTATTCTGTAATTGGTTCTATCAGTTTATTGCATATCCAGTCATAGTTCGTTGAGCATGCTTCTCACTTGAATATGACTGGCGTGCGCTGAAGAGTCAACACCCGCATCACAGGTGCGCGCACATTTCCTCAACTTCATCGATGCTGGTAGCATGCGAGTATGCGTGTATATCTGTACGAACTGACAAAAAGATGAATATTGTAGATTATGAGTTGCTGGCTTGTATAGAGTTCGCAATATTAGGCGAATGTGGCCTACCATCATGTGACTAATTGTCCCCAACCAGAAATCTTGCAAGAGTTACCTTCTGGGAGGTTCTTCCTAGAGGAGACTCCGACGCTGCTGGCCGCCGAAGAGCCGTTCGCACCGACCCGCCCTCCCCAGCTGTCCCGTAGGTACTCTTGTGAGGGTGCTTACGTGAAGCTCCGCCCCTCGCTTGGCGTAGGCCGTCCGGCCTACCAGTACTCCAGTCAGGTGGGTTCGGTCGGCGTAGTTTCCTCCCTGCTCCCATCCCCTCCCTATCGACCCATCGGCGCTCCTTCCAGGGCGTCGTTGAGAAACCGAGCCTTACCGGCGGCTAGCACGCCAGTGTTTTGTGTCCCATCCCATCCATAGGTTAGAGCCGGTCAGATGTGCCTTTCTGGGTAGAAAGGCACATCTGCCTTTCTACCGGCTCTTCTGACCGAAGAGCCTGTCAGATGTGCCTTCGGCCTTCTCCCACGCCCCTGCCTGGTGCTGCGCGATCTCAACACCTACCACCAGACATGGGGTAGCCACAACACATTGCTTTACACCACGATTATTCAGGTCCAGCCGGAAACACGAACTGGCCTTACTATAGCAACATGAGCCAAAACATGTCCTACATAACTGCATAACGCTATTCCACTCATTACTGCTCTTCCTCCACCAACTACACCACCGTGGCAGATAGTCGACTCTTCCTCGACCAACTACACCACCGTGGCAGATAGTCGACTTTTCCTCGACAAACTACACCACCGTGGCAGATAGTCGAGCGGCACATTTTTATCTGACGATCACTAAAAAATCGGAGTTGTATCCAGAAGATGCTAAAGAAAAACTGTACCAGTTTCGGCCTCGTTATCGTCATGTTCCTTTTTTACCGACGGCTCTAAAGATGACAACCTTACAAGGAATGACATTGTTTCTGGAACACAGAAAAAAACCAACATAGTATGCCAGACGCAACTCCATTTTCATGGTCATTTACACGTCTTCCTGATTGCCCTTCGTTATGCACGCAATCGTTCACCAGTCACCCCATGGCACGTGTCGCTACTTGTTCGGACTTCAAATCTCTCTTACAATTCCTTTCTTCACTTTCTTTTTCGCATCACTGCAATATTTACATTTATGAAACACTTGAATCACTTGATCTGATGGGCGTGAAGGTCCGTGTCCTGTGAGAGCCCAGTCACTGTGGCATCCCAGGAAACGGAGAATCAGATCAACTAGCAAAAGGATTATTAGCTACCACAACCCACAACAATTTCGCCACATTTTGAGGCCAATAAATTTACAATACTACAGATCATTCCGCATAAAAAGAAGGATTAAAATACAAACCATATCCAATTACGAAACATCAAGCCAGTCGTCAAACCCTCGATTTTTTCGAACAGACCGACAAGAAGAAAAGATCCTATCGCGGCTACGCAATGGTGATACTAACCTATTAACCTCACACATCGATGTATATATCATGCTCACCTCGGCTTCCATGCCCATCATGCAATACTCATCTTACAGTTATATCATATCCTGCTTCATTATCAGGAATACTACGACCCTCGAAAAAAAACACTGCTCGATTATTGTCATACATACACAATTCCTTTTTCTTTGCCCTCACCTTTGGAGGGTGACCACCCATTCCTCATCAAACCACTTTCCATGTTTCTCCGACAAACCAACTGACAAACCAACTCATAAGCTGACTTTTACAACGTAACACCTTGTCTTTTTTTATGGGGCACGAAATGGTCTGAGGAGGCTGAAGTGCTCTTCTAGGGAAAGCTCAAAATATCATGATAACACCAGACAGCCTATTACATTGATAAATCATCCTTTGACTGAAGACTTGTTGCCGTTTAGTTGTCCTACACCTTGACTTGTTGACCGTAATTGGTGGCCTATGTGACCTATGATGACCCCTATGTGAGTACATAAATATAAGGTCAACATGATGATTCACATTCTGTAATACTCATATCACCTGTTAATCTCCTACACTTGACGTAGTCCATATCCAATGCCATAAAAACATCCCCATATTCTAAATGTCCTAGTCCACCAATACATACTCGTTCTAACATACCTATTTATCCTGATATGCAAGGGCTCCATGCCAATACACAATGCTACAAGTGACGTTGCACGGGGGCTACGAACACCTTTTCATAGCTTCCTTCCTTTATATTTCACACTCCTAATAATAATTTCTAGCATTCTCATGGCCGTGTTCCTAGCTATATTACATTTTTATTTTTATTTTAGGGTGGCTTGAAACTAGCATGCCTAAATATTTATTTCTGTTCAGTGACATCAAATCCAGTACCTCCCATTGGTATCTAAATGTCCCAACTCTATACCCCAGATGCACAGCCTTAGGCTTATCATAGTGAACGATATCGGCCATTTATCAGCCCACATTTTCGGTCCTCCAAGTCTAGCTGGATAGTGCTAAATTCATCACGATTGTGAGTCATTCCTACCAGTTTCATGTCAGCAAATTTAGACGCGTATTTATTCGCCCTACCTCAATGTTGCTCACGAAGACGATAAAGAGAAGTGAGCCAAGAACGTAGCCATGTGGCACTCCACTCAGAACATCATTCCATTAAGATTTACATCCATTTGATACCGCTCTTTGTTTCCCTTCCCTTAGCCATGCGCATATAAATCATCACTGCATATTAATAAATAGTGGTATAAACACACATATGCATCCGCATGCATGCACACAAACACACACACACGCACACACACACACCAGAAACAAGTATATATGTGCATATATATATATATATATATATATATATATATATATATATATATATATATATATATATATGTATGCTTATATAAAGTGTGCTTTATTTATTTATTGATGTAAGCGAAAATACTAATGCCAGTTTGTTCACCTACCTTCGCATCTGCGCCGCCGCCCCTGATTAATCTAGGCAACTATGACCAGCGATTAATATCAGAAGAAAAATTCACCATTAGTTGCAAATATTTGTGCACTTGTAACAGCTTCAACGCACTGCGCACTGCACAAGTTCGCTTTCATCAAATGCAAGTATTACAGTGGCATTTCCCTTACAGAACTCGTAATCCCGGTCCCTGATCAGCTCCTTCGTCGGCTTCTCTGGCTGGTGCTTCTTCAAACAATAGCAGCTGTCTGTAAATAAAATGTCGGTCAGGACTCGGTCGATATACTTTGCCTTACATGCACCATGAAGCATTGGACGTGGTAGCATTGGCATGGAAACCGTCTGTAAGTTGTAGAGGGGGAGAGGAAGAGTCATTTTTAATTCGATTCCTCCCACGCAAAACTCACGGGTCAATGATAAGCTCGTCCAAAGTCGGGGAAGGGGAAATCCCCCCCCCCCACCCAGTTAACGCGCCCTTCAGTGGTACTGATAATTAGCAGTCATACACCCTGTGCAGTGGCTACCGTGCAGTGCGGACACTGCGCAATTTAGACACACAATCACACATCCCCATATAAACTGGCTCTCTCTCACACACACCGTGCATATATATATACATATATATATATATATATATATATATATATATATATATATATATATATATACATATATATATATATATATATATATATATATATAATATTTATATATATATATATATATATATATATATATATATATATATATATATATATATATATATATATATATGCATGTTTCGTTAAATATGACCGCGAGTTCAGCGTTGGTGATCTTATTGCTTGTGGATCCAATTGATCGTATTATTCTCCTTGTCTCTTCGTTGTGTTTGTGTAGTATTTCGCTGTAGTGCATGATAGGCAAGAGTACATTTAACACATAGGTCATCTCTGTATTTTATCGACGTTTCGTCTTAACCTAAGACATTTTCAGACGGTATGTTGGGAAAGTCAGCCCTGGGCAATAGCAATCAGCTGCTGGGGTGTCGTTTAGCTACATATATGACGCATGCGGCGATTATAATCTATATGAGTTTTTTTATCTATGCGCGCGCCAAGATCACCAATTACAGTGCAGACTTGTTGTGACAATATAAATAATAGCTTTCGTGAAACGCAACTCTATTTGTATTCACATAACAAATCCCTTCCACGGGAGCTTGGCTGGCGTGGCAGCACGTGCGTCCTATACGATTTTCAACCGGTTGATTTGCATGAAGCAAATTCGCCAATTGATCGATGGATTTCGAAAGCGCTTTAGCGAAAACTATTTAGCTACTTTCATAAAAATTCTGCAATGTATTTGGTTCAATTGGTGCGCGCACATATAAAAAAAACTGATATGGATCACAATCGTCACACGCTTCATATATGTAGATAAACGAAACCCCAGCAGCTGACGTTATTGTCCAACCTGTCTCGATAGTTCTTTAATATACTCTGTCTCGATAGGCCTTGGGGGGAAAGTCACATTGATGAAATATACACATTTGATACTTATGTTTTGGGTAACAATTCACGTGCGTTATGTGAGTGGGCGCTGGAAGTACTGGAAATTTACATTTCCGGTATTACACTGCAAGACACGTCACTGTGGGAGGGGGGGGGGGGGGGGGGGCGGGGCTGCCCATCGTAGAGTTTCAGTGTTCCACGCGCGTTGATTTGTTTGTTGATGGCTGCATCGATGTGTCTGATGTATATTGCCTCTAAGGCAATATTGCCTCTAAGACGTCTATATTGCCTCTGAGACGTCGTTTGTTGTGGGTGGTTGCGAGTATTTTAGTGTTTTCTACTAGTAATTTCTTTGTCAGCGCTGTGTTGTGGTGTTCGTGTGTATGAGAGAGTGGCCCGCCGTTTTGTAGGTGCATTGTGAGTCTTCGACTGAGTGTAGTGGTTGTTTTCCCGATGTATCCACTGTGAGGTAAGAGTGTGGTGTTATATCAGATCAGAAGAATTGTAGTGGTATAACAGATTATTTGTTTGTTTGAGTGGTGATGGGTCATGTGCGGTATTGTTTTTCATCAGTGTTGATTCTCTAGTTGGGCTGTTGTAGTATATGCTCAATTTGATTTTGTCTGCTGGTTTTGTGGTTTTGCAGTTTCTCCGAATAATGTTTCTGAGTGCCGTTTCATCTTGTTTGTATCCTGTTGTCATTGTGTTTCTGTAGTACAAGTGGTGGGTGTCGCTGTCTTTTGTGCTGATTTGTTTTGTGCCGAGGTGTTTTGTGATGGCAATCGGTATTAGCTGGACTATGCGTGATATCGGATAGTTGTTATTTGTCAGTGTTTGTTTTACTTGTTTTAGTTCGTGATGCATATTATGCCATGTGGAGCTGTGTTTAAGTGCACAGTGTATGTAGGATTTGATAACAATGTCCTTGTACCGGGATGGGATGGGACCAGTGACTGCCCTAATCGGTCGGGGAGAGAGAGACAGAGACAGAGACAGAGACAGAGACAGAGACAGAGACAGAGACAGAGACAGAGACAGAGACAGAGACAGAGAGAGAGACAGAGAGAGACAGAGAGACAGAGAGACAGAGAGAGACAGAGACAGAGAGACAGAGAGACAGAGAGACAGAGAGAGAGAGAGAGAGAGAGAGAGACAGAGAGACAGAGAGACAGAGAGACAGAGAGACAGAGAGACAGAGAGAGAGAGAGAGACAGAGAGACAGAGAGACAGAGAGACAGAGAGATGGGGGACGAGTGGTCTAGGGGTAAGATGCTCGTCTCGCAATCGAAAGATTGCGGGTTCGAATCTCACCTGTCGCTACTCTTCGCCCGCGACCAATCGGCGTGAGAGATTGGCGACGCTATATGACTCAACGGTCGACGTGTCGTAAAAACCAATGACCAACCAACAGAGAGACAGAGAAACAGAGATGCAGATAGAGAGACAGATAGAGTGACGCGGATCAGATAGAGCGAAGGATAGAGATAATTCTTATTTTATATAGAACGGGGACTACGAAGACGCCCAGCAGCTTGACTGCCTGTGTGAGGTGTGCCTCCAACGACGGAACAGCTTTTTATGTTTGTTTTTGTGGCTGCCGAGGAATCCCTTCCTCGCCCGGACTAGTCACCGTGTTTCTCCGGCTGGAGCAGTCGGCCTGTGCATCGGGTGTGCGGGGGCTGATCCAGGCTAGCCGGGCTTTGTCGCCATTGCTTCTATGAGAGCTGGGTCCTGAGTAATCCAGGGGCAGTCAGCTGTTGGCGTTCGCGTGTGACTTGAGTAGCGGTGGTCCATCACGATTCCCGACATCTCCATACAATGTCACAATATTGTAGCCACAATTTTGCCTACGTCGCGAACATATGCGCTATATATGTTCGCGACGAACATATATATCGGACTAAAGCGCTACAGCATGCTGTAGTCCGATGCAATGAAATCTCGGTGGACGGCTTCCCGCTCAGCTGCGTCCTATTTCCGAGGGATGTAGGTGATAGCATGACTCCGGCTCTGTCAACAGGGACTCGACGACCACCGGCTGGTGATTGCTGATTGAGGTGATGAGAACCTCGGTTCCTATTCTGGCTGATGGGCCACTCTGGTTCGTGATGACGTGGCTCAGAGGAGCAGGCCTCGGGATGCGACGTGCGGGCTGTTCGAGACTAGCTGCATCAGGCTCAGCTCTGTCAGTGCAGCTGCGTCGAGTGCCGCATCAGAAGCACTACGGTCTGCAGTATTGATATTGCAATCACCAAACAGATACCGGGGCTTCTCTTTAGTCAGCGCCGTCCGCAGATGCTTCTGAAGGTCTTCCACAGCTGGACGAACAGACCGCTGGGGGGGGCAATAGGTTACTCCAGCGATAGCGGACCAGTTGCCTGCTCTGGCGGCAGACAGCCAGAGCGACTCCAGCAGGTCGCTCCAGCGATAGCGGACCGGCTGCCTTCTCTGGCGGCAGACAGCCAGAGCGACTCCAGCAGGTCACTCCAGCGATAACGGACCGGCTGCCTTCTCTGGCGGCAGACAGCCAGAGCGACTCCAGCAGGTAGCTCACTGGCATCTGGACTGGCTGACATTTGATGTTATTCCTGTGGATGACAGTGACGCCTCCTTCACGGACACTGCGGCCAGAGCTTGGTCTCTCGCGGTCCCGCCTAACTATGCTGTTGTCAGGGGACACGGACATTATAACAGTGCGTCCGGCGTCAGCCAGGCCTGGGACACGCACAATGCCCAGCCGCTGGTGACGGAGCAGATCATTCACTGGACCAATGTTAGGAGTCAGCGACTGGGCGTTGGTGTGACCAATGTTAGGAGTCAGCGACTGGGCGTTGGTGTGACAAATGTTAGGAGTCAGCGACTGGGCGTTGGTGTGACCAATGTTAGGAGTCAGGACTGGGCGTTGGTGTGACCAATGTTAGGAGTCAGCGACCGGGCGTTGATGTGACCAGTCTTAGGAATCAGCGACTGGGCGTTGATGTGACCAATGTTAGGAGTCAGCGACTGGGCGTTGGTGTGACCAGTGTTAGGATTCAGCGACTGGGCGTTGATGTGACCAGTCTTAGAATTCAGCGACTGGGCGTTGATGTGACCAGTCTTAGAAGTCAGCGACTGGATGTTGATGTGACCAATGTTACGCTTCGAGACAGTGATGTTGGTGAGGTCACTCCCGTCCCGTTCCTTCCAGCAGGGCGACAGTGCTGGACGGTCTGCTGGAGTCTCCTCAGACGTCTACAGTGAGCGGGCGGCAGTGCTGGACGGTCTGCTGGAGTCTCCTCAGACGTCTACAGTGAGCGGGCGGCAGTGCTGAACGGTCTGCTGGAGTCTCCTCAGACGTCTACAGTGAGCGGGCGGCAGTGCTGAACGGTCTGCTGGAGTCTCCTCAGACGTCTACAGTGAGCGGGCGGCAGTGCTGGACGGTCTGCTGGAGTCTCCTCAGACGTCTACAGTGAGCGGGCGGCGGTGCTGGACGGTCTGCTGGAGTCTCCTCAGACGTCTACAGTGAGCGGGCGGCAGTGCTGGACGGTCTGCTGGAGTCTCCTCAGACGTCTACAGTGAGCGGGCGGCGGTGCTGGACGGTCTGCTGGAGTCTCCTCAGACGTCTACAGTGAGCGGGCGGCAGTGCTGGACGGTCTGCTGGAGTCTCCTCAGACGTCTACAGTGAGCGGGCGGCGGTGCAGGCTGCGACCTGCTGTCGCGCCTGTCGCAGCTGACGGGATCTGGGCGATCCCGCACTTCTCGTCCCTGCCACGTCATCAGATTCGCCAGCTGATTGCTGATTGTATACAAAAACATTCCGATAAGCCAAAGTCACGACTTAAAAGCCATTTCATGATAATGGAACTTGCAAGGAGCACTTTTTCTCCAAAATAAAGCGTGTGGGAGAAAGAGAAGGTGCTAAGCACAGAGGGAAAGGACAATCCGCCGTCAAAATGATCGAAACACGAAAGAGGATGCTGGTGAAGACGATGAAGCACAAGGTGGGTGTGTCCCAGCGGATCGTTCCCAGAGGATTCAGGTCTAGCCAAACGCTTGTTTTAGGGTTCTAAAAGAAGCTGGTTCCAAGTACTGGAGGAAACAAAAAGCACCTCAAGCGACAGACAAGCAAAAAGTCTCAGAAAACCAGGATACTCCACCTCTCCCGTGAACTAATGCTGGGTACAGGTGGGCGCGAGGCCGTATTCAACGTCGAAGTCTACTCTACTGGGAGCGAGATGCCTGGCAACATGGGATTCTACATTAGGCAAGATGGCGATGTCCCAGATTAAGTGAGGGCAAGGTTCGGGAGAAGTTACCGAGGAAGGTTGTGGTTGTGGTGACCGTAAGTTCTCTCGAGAAATAACTAACCAAGTGTTCTTCAAGAGCATGGCCACCGCTGGTCAAACGTTTTACATACTAGAGCCGCCCGAGCTCCATTTTTGGCTTCCAAGCATCGCGATAGAGACTATGTTCTGTGACCCGACCTGGCCCCGGCTCACTACACTAGTGAAGCCATGAAACGCTTCGAGGAGTTGAAACTCGTCGATAATCCACTACGTGAGCAAGTCAGACAACCCACCCAATTTCCCACATATTCGAGTAATTATTGACATGTGGGGTATTCTGAGGCAAGCGATGTACAAGGACGACTGGCAGGCGAAGTATGAACGCCAGCTGATCTTGCGGATGCAGAGCGTTATCAAATCTCTGGAAACGGAGGTACCGCGAAAAAAAGATCATGGTACTCCCCGTGTGCATGCACCTAGCCGACCGCAGGGACCCTTCAACAGTACTGCACTAAAGGCCCGAATTATACTGTGTCTGAGCTTCAAAACGATGCTATGTCCGTATCCTCACATAAGACAACATCACGCCACTACTCATTTCGTCCAGATTGCAGCTAATCATCCGTTATGTAGCCTGTGCAAATATATATATATATATATAGATGTATGTATATATATACTTGCATATATATATATATATATATACATATACATATATATATATATATATATATATATATATATATATATATATATATATATATATATACATTATATACCTAAGCATATGTTGGAAGCCAGCACGCATATAAACAAACACAAAGACATCTAGCTCAGAAGTCCATCACCAGCTGGTTAGCGGTAACAAGGTTGGAACTTAACACTTGGACAAGATGATTGGGAAGTCGGTCGATCAGTCTCAAGTTTGATTTGGTCTGGTGTGCTTCGATAGGTGTAGTGGGTGAGGGAGAAATTGGTAGGTTACCTTCCAAGGAAGGGACATCCAAGACGTAGAGGAAAAATGTCCAGGAATATTTATTATCTCCTAATACAGGAAATAGGTGCTAATGTTCGCAACCTCCTTCAATGGCATGTGAGGCAGACCTCCCCTGGCTATGGGTGTACTCTCTAGATATAAAAAAACTGGGAAGTTTTTCTACCCCTTCTAAATGCCTATGGCACGTGGATTTGTGTACTCAATATTGCGCTATTAAGTTATTTCTCTCGAATACTTCCATTCACTTCTTGCCATTATGGTGAACTTGACTTTTTTGGATTGTATTCCCATCCCTCCTGCGAAGACATGAATGCTCCCGTGTCCTGACCTTCACCTTGACTACTCTACGGCCTAGACAACACAGCGCATTGATGTGACCGATCCAAGGGTAGAGATGGATACATTTCAGCCATATTTCATCCCACTGTAAACCCACCAACGTGAAGCAACGCTTCGCAGCCGTCTCGAATGCTAAGCACATTGCAACAGTATATTGTATGCACTTATCAAGCCTAGAACAATCCAAGTATGCCTGGTGTTTGACATTGCTGAAACAATTGCTGCTTTTGTAGTCGCCTGGGTTTGACTGGATCCTTCCAGACGCGTCTTGCTTCCTGTGCTAGTGAAGCGGCTGAATGCGCTGGTGAAGCGGCTAAAATTCGCTGGTGAAGCGGCTCAATGCGATGGTGAAGTGGCTCAATCCGTAAGTGAATAGCTGGATGGTCAGCAGTGTAGTATTAATACTACACTGCGACTACTATTGGCATCGCACTGCATCAGTGATGCCTTTGGCAAGCTAACGCTATTCTATTTTATTTGCTTGCGGAAAAACAAAATGCAATATCGAATTCAGCCATGGAAAGATGCAAAATATTCAATAGAATAGGGAACTTGTTGTATGGTAACAATCAAGGACTTACCACGGCTTTCCTGGATGTCCATTTGATATCGTTACCTTCCCTATCTATTTGCTTCATACCACAGGTCACAGCAAACTGAGGACCAATTGCTATGAACTCGGCAACTGCGCAACTAATCGGTGATAGCTAGTCACGTCCAACAGGAGAAGGGTACACATGTTAGGATTATTTACTGACTTTTGACTTTCTGAGAGTGTTAGAAAATAAACAGCTTACCTTCAGACATGACGTATGCAACTGGCCTACAGCCCTGAAACGCTATACAGTGCAGCTGACTCCACCCGAGACGTGATGCGGTGCCACTGGCCTACTGCATCACCTGAGACGTGATGCGGTGCCACTGGCCTACTGCATCACCTGAGACGTGATGCGGTGCCACTGGCCTACTGCATCACCTAAGACGTGATGCAGTATCGCTGACCTCACTTCAGACGTAATAGTGCCACTAAGCCGCTAAGCTGCCCACCTCAGAGGTGAAGCAGTGTCACTAAGCTGCCCACCTCAGACGTGATGCAGTGTCACTAAGCTGCTCACCTCAGACGTGGTGCAGTGCCACTAAGCTGCTCACCTAATGCAGACGCGATGCAGTGTCACCAAGCTGCCCACCGAAGAGGCGATGCATCGCCGTTGAGCTGCTCACCTCGAGGCGTCAGAGAGGTGGGCGACAGACAGAGTGGGTCGGCCGACTCCTGAGGCAGCGTGTCGCAGTCGGGCCACGACTGGGTGGCGTTCTGCCTGAGCAGCAGGCCGTAGCACCTGTCGCGCGCTCTCTCGCACACGTGGCGGCACGGCGCCGGCGTGGACGCCACGTCCTGCAGGCAGGGCGGCGCCAGCGCGGCGCACAACACGAACGAGTAGTGGCTGAAGCAGCCGGACTGCTGCAGCGCTGACAGCGGCTCCAGCGCCAGGGTCACCTCGCCCTGCGTCTGGTGGCCGTAGAGGTTGGGCAGCCGCGTCTGCTCGTACGGCATACCGGCGCAGAACGGCACCTTGAGCTTCTCGCAGTCGCGCGCGAGCGTCGCCGGCACGGCGGCCACCAGCAGACACGCCGCGAGGACGTGCATCGTGGCCGCCTGCGCTGCGCTGCGCTGCGCTGCGCTGCTGCTGCGCGACTGGTGCGGGCGATGCGAATGCTCTGCCGTCACCACCGGGAGGCGGCGGTGGTCACTGAGCGCCGGCACGCGATCCACTGGCGCGGCGCGCGGCGCCCGGCGCCCCGCTGCTGCTGACTCGGCCGGCCGGCGTGCCGGGGAGAGTTATCGGACGGCCCATCTGTGTGTCCGCCGGGAATACCCGCAGGTTCAGCCATCCGGAGCGACCTTGTATGACGACAATGACGGTCATGCATGACGTCACCGTGTCCGCAACCCACCATGCATGACGTCACCGGGTCCGCAACCCACCATGCATGGTGCCAGCGGGTCCGCGTGACTTGTACACAGCTTACATGCAGGCAGAAGTTGACACAAATACTAAGCATAGATTAGCATAGCTTAGTATCTAAGAAGATTAGAAGGTGCCCTTAGAACGTAAGACAGATCCGTCTTAGCATAACTTCGGTATGAAAAACGTTCCCTTGTGTTTTGGCATCTGCTTTTACGTCGCCCATGTAGAACCAATGAGAGAAAATAGCTGCTTGTAAGTGATGACAGCAAGTCGTCATCAGTTACGATGGGAAATAACAGCTGAGTCAGCTTGGTTAGGTATCAGAAATTCCATATGCATACATACAGTACCAACTACAAGGAATCAGAATGTCCATGTGATGTTCCAGCTGCGATAGCTACTTGAGGTGTCACTAAGCGGAAACAAACAAACGCATGCATGCAAAGCTAAACTCAGCCGAAAATGGAAGGCAGAAAAACAGGGTTGTTTCCAGGAGGCTTACAAGAAAACCGCTCTGGAGCCGGATCGCTCGCACGTGGTTCACAACTACCGCCAATGTCCCGCCAAACAACGAGCACAACCGCCGCTCCAAAACGACTTTTGGAAAAACGTCGCGTGATTAATGGCGCCCTGTTAAAAATGCAAGGTGCATGCATGCTCGCTCGTGCGTACGTGTGCATGTGTTTACGAACTGTGCAATATGGCAAATGTTTTCGTCGTGGTCATCGCCAGTCTTCGTCGTAGCATCTCATCGCAGGATGACGGCGATTTTGTCAGTCAACATGTCTCCGATATGGTGTCGTCTGTGGTGGTCCACAAAAATGGCATTTGGGCACTATTAGGCCTGTCTTAAATTGCTTCATCACACGTAAGCCGCGCTGTCTCAGGGATCTTTTATGCCCCCCCCTTCCCTTCAGATTTTCCGTGGATAGCGAAAAAACGTCGCGCGGCAGTGCGCCCAAATTTTCACATCTTTTCCCCACATCAATTTGGCGTATTGTGTGAAAATTTTGAAGTTAGGTCATCTAGTCAACGAGTTATTCAAGGTCACATGGGGTCACTTATCAAAAAGTTCAACCAGTCGTCATGCTTTAACCGATAAAGATATTGGAATGCAACTTTCAGCATTTGCTTATCTTTAGGGATGCAATGAAACGCACAAGAATATTTTTTTTCTTCAGTTTTTGATGGCGTATTAGGTCTGCATATTTGCCCATTAGGGCCTAAAATCGAAGATTTTGGATAAAGTACGCATTTTTAAGGGGAAAGTTGACTTAAAACAACGTTTTGCGGGTTTGCTCTATCCATTACAAAAAAACACAGAAAATTGGAAAGCCCAAATGTTTGAAAATATCGGAAAATTAAAATGTTGATATTTGTTTGGGTGGGCAATGTTAGGACAATGGTCGATTTCGCCTTCCTTTTCTGATTTCGAATTGTTTTTTCTTCAAAATATCCTCCAAAATGAACTCCCAAGAGCCAAAAATATGATGTTAGTCGTGATCACATAGACCACTAGTGACGTCACTTTTGTAGGGACAACATCTTGGGGGTAGTTTCGGACCCTACTCGTCAAGCTTTTTCCGATGACACCAACTTCGTTTCGTAGTTTGAGATTTAGAGGGGATCATACAAGGACCTCCCCTCCACGAGACGGGGTGTGAGGATCTAACAGGAAGGACGGGGTTAATCTGCATTGTTTGAAAAGTATTCCGGGGCGTGCGAAATGTGACGATGTATTCGATTCGCTGTAAACCATTCGCCATCCGTTCGCGATCGATTATCATCAACCGCATATAAGTACAACAAAAGTTAGTCCCTTGTCCCATCCACATGACTGCTGCACTAACCATCATGACGCCCAGACACCCGGCGAAGCTCCGAGCGGGATTTCCAAACATATCGATGGCGCCTGCTCCCAGAGCGCAGCCGCTGTTTTCCGCCGGCCTCACCAGTTTCTGTCCGCCGTCTCCGAGTCTTCCGACGGCCTCCGCCGCCTCCGAGACATCCGACGGCTTCAACTAGCTGAGCGGCTATTATCACGTTGAGGAGATGGACGACAATTGGTGCCTTGATGTGCGCAACAGGCCCAATGTATTTGACCTCCAGCAGACACGGCCACGCTCATAATTGAACGCATCAGAGTGGTTCTTCTACGCCGCACAATGGCCCTCTTTGTCATGTCAGAGGCCCTCTTTCAACAACTTGGGCCCCTCCATCAGGCCAGGGGCCCTTGTACAGGCTTGGGCGCATCCGTCAGCTCAAGGACCATTTCTGACGGACCAGGGTCCTCTCCAACAACTAGGGCCCAACGCCGTTGTTTCAGAGGGCCCTCTTTGACGACCTAGGGCCTTTTCCGGAAAACCGGATGCCCCTTTTCAAACGCCTTGGCCCTGTCCATCAGGTCAGGGGCTCTTGCAGCTCGGGCTCCGCCGACAGCCCAGGGACACTTCATATGGGCTCGGGCCCTGTGTCAGTCCGGGGCCCTTCCAACTATTCGGAGCCCACTCCATCAATCTAGAATCCCTTTACGTTAGCCCAGCCAAGGGCCCTCAACATCTTTCTGAGGGCACTCTCCTTCGACTTGGGCCCACTTTACCGGCCCGGGACCCTTTCAGTCAGCCCGGGCCCCTTTCATGGGTTCAGGGACCTTACATGCCGGCCTGGAGGGCCGCCCCCGACCTTCCAGGAGTGGGGGCTGCCCCTTCTCCCTGGCTACGCCATTCGTCCATGGGCCCTTCACACCGGTTCAGAGGCCATTCATCATGTCAGCCCAGGGGCCTTCGCATCGGTCCAGGGGTCCTTCACGTTGGCTCAGGGCCCTTCACGTCGGCCCGGGACCCTTACAGGCCCCCGCGTCCACGCCTTCAGGGGCCCAACGGGCTTCTCGGATCCTCCAGGGGCGGCTTCCCCCTTCGCCCCCCCCCCTTGGCTACGCCACTGAGTGGGTATCAAATCCGGGGGCTATAGAACTGGACGGATCAGTTATCCTATGCGTAAATATGCCCAATGCGTTTTGGGATTCACCGAGCTAGGAATTTTACGGCGGGTATACCTATGTCTATACGCTGCATCTGGTAAGCGAACCTCATCTCCATCAAGCCAGCGAGGCTTGCAATGTTTTATTTTTAGGGCATACAAAAAGCATCCACAGCATTCAGAGAGAAAGTCTGTACGAAATACATGACTAGCTATCTAGCTTTCCTCACATTATCCCACAGATGTCGATACTCTGATAAACCTCCATCGTAAATGATGAACACTGCAATGTGATGTCCAATGTATTCACACAAACAACTGACAAATACGAACCTAGAACAGATCACCCTGCTGGACATCCCATTACCTCCAAAATGAGGAACCTGTTGAGAAGATGGGATGACTGGTGCCCAGGGATACTTAATGCCAGATAGTAAGACCATTGCACATCAGATTTGGATGCAGCGGCCGTCTGTCAATAGTGGCCCTACCACACTGCCTCAGCTATACTGCACGAACATTGGACGAGCTACAGTCTCGGTCTGGCGTCGGATTCCCGTAAGACGCCGCACGGAGTCATGACAGATTGGAGACGCCGCACGGAGTTATGACCGATGGGAGACGCCGCAGGGGAGTCGTGGCCGATGGGAGACCTAGCTTGGGAGTCTTGGCCGTTGGGATCGGACGGAACTGCACATCGGGGCATGGCTTGTCCATGGACATCCAGCTGTCGACCACACACAAGCTCGATTATAGATCCAGCCTACACTGCGGCGCATGACGGTTCCCCTGCCTTGCAAAGACGCTGAAAAATATCGCAGTGCTGCGGCGACACCACAACACGATGGCGCATCGCTTCAATCGCGAACCACCGCCTAGATCAGGGAAGGCGTGTCTCCAGCAGGTAGTACACAAAGGAGTAGACCACGCCCACTCCGACGAGCAGTGGCAGCATCCAGACGCCGGCGTCCACGCCGAACACCCGGCCGTTGACGGCGGGCACCTGGTCGACGCCTTCGATCCAGAGGGCGACGTTGCGGCGGTACCATGGCCGGCGTGGGCCTTCCGCGACGGCGCCGTACCCGGTGGGCGCCACCTGATGGTACCGCTGTACCAGACCGCGCACGCAGTCCGGCTGCGTGGCGTGTAGCTCCTCCACGATCCGGCGGCGCAGCTTCCGCGTGCCGCTAGACAGCTGGATGCACTGGTGAGACAAACGTGGCCATGATGAGACAACCGTGGCCGTGATGCACTGGTGAGACTGTGGTGACCATGATGTACTGGGGCGACAGTGATGGCCATGATGCACTGGAACGACAACCGTGGCCATGATGCACTGGTGAAACGGTGGTGACCATGATGCACTGGTGAGACCGTGGTGACCATGATGCACTGGTGAGACCGTGGTGACCATGATGCACTGGAGCGACAACCATTGCCATGATGCACTGGTGAAACGGTGGTGACCATGGTGCGCTGGTGAGACCGTGGTGACCATGATGCACTGGTGAGACCGTGGTGACCATGATGCACTGGAGCGACAACCATTGCCATGAGGCACTGGAACGACAACCGTGGTCATGGTGCACTGGAGCGACAGTGGTGGCCATGGTGTACTAGGCCTATATGGTATGATGGAACGAAGCAGTGTCATGGGAACGCAGATATCTGGCTGTGGTAGGAACGACAAGTTCAATCAGAGACAGTCATCCATTTGTCAACATAGAAATAGTCGTGGGCATGATCCACAGAGATGAGATACGCAAGGGTCGTATCCGATAACACCCGCATGCTTACCGAAAGGATGTGGTAGAGACCGAGAAAGTGGAAGACGACAGCGATGGGCAGCTGAGCCACCAGTCGCCAGGGCCGCCAGTGGTGTGGCTCGTGCCGGATGTACAGACATGCCGTTGTGCCGGTCTGCGACACCCGCAGCAGCAACAGCAGCATCGCCGTCGTGATGCACGTCTGTCGAAGCGAGACGAACCAGACATAGCTCTGCACCACGCCAAGGCGGGCCGAGCGTGACAGCTGTGCATCGTGTCGAGGGCTCACCGGCACACACGAAGATCACGGAACAGCGGACTTCGTGTCTAGCACGAGGCTCTACTGGCTAGTGATGCCAGAACAGCGGACATGGTGTATGGCACGAGGCTCTACTGGCTGGTGATGCCAGAACAGCGGGCATCGTGTATGGCACGAGACTACTGGCTAGTGATGCCAGAACAGCGGGAATCGTGTATGGCACGAAACTACTGGCTAGTGATGCCAGAACAGCGGACATAGTGCATGGCACGAGGCTCTACTGGCTCGCGATGCCAGAACATCCAGAGGCAGGCTGCAACGTCCACAACTGCGGTGCTGGTCTACATAGTTCGGCAGCATCTGGATCAGGAGGTACTACCAGCAAGTGGCTTCATCAAAAGCAGGTTCTCATTATAGCCTATTCATTGTTGGCGACGTCAGAGTCCACACAACGAGCAGGCGCTATGTCGTGCGTCGTCTCTTGACTAAGGATTAAGTGCATTGAGTGAATATCTTGATCTAGAGTCCTGCCCATCCCGGTTGAAATTAGACGTCCACATCAGTGAACTCGCCACTGATCTTCATCTTGATTACTAAGAGAAAGCATGACAGGAAGCCTGCTCCAACCAGAGGACGAACCCACCTGGGAGCGGTGCATCAACTGATGGCTCCTGTCCATCTGTATCTTCTGGTAGTTGAAACAGTGTTGGAAGCTTTGTGCAGTGGCTGTCGCCGTCAAGTGGACGGCGACTTTTTCCAGCTGCAAGTGCAAGTACTTGTGCGCCAGCGTGTAGACGATGATGCAGTGGCCCACGGCACTGTCCACCACCAGACGTACCAGGCATGTGAAGATGTAAGTTGCCAGCGTCAGGGGAGACGAGCCTCTGCCGGTCAAGGTCGGCACGGTGAGATCACGGCCAATGTCAGTCCAGTGAAGTCGAGGTCAGAGTGTTGGGGTAACGGCTGACAGAGCAGTAGGGTAGTATCAAGGTCACAGCACTGTGGCAACGGCTGAGGTTTGAACGGTCCGGTAACGGCCGAAGTCACAGCGGCAACGTTCAGACCACGGTCACAATGGTGAGGGTACATTAAATATCAGGCATGGGCTCGCGCTGTGTATGCATGGTAAAGTCACACTGATGAGGAAGCTGTTAGATGGTGGGAGCGAATATCGGGCATGCCATGGCCTCCTCGTTGGCATGGGATACGAACCTGGTATCGCCCATCAGTGTGAGGTGCGGCATGTCGGTGATGATGCCGCAGCCGACGAGGCTGTTCAGGAGCGAGAGCACGTTGATGGCGCCCCACCAGAATACGAGCACACCGCGGTCGCGCCGACAGCAGCGCACGAACTTCTCGGACACGGCGGCGTACTCTGCCTGGTCCGTCACACAGTCGTAGGTCTGACGGAAACGCACACCAACGACAGTGACGTCTGGGCTCGACGTGTGGGCCTGCTGCCGGCATGCAGCAAACAAGGCTGGCAGGGCTGGAACACGAACAGTGCTCAAGTCGTGACCAATGCGTAGTATTAAGCAGAACATGCTAACGGTAGCGCAACCACAGGGTACTCATAGCGATCAGTTTACTTCTTTTGCAGTGCACACAAAATAGCGTGTTACTTTTCCGGTTATCTATTTGAACATGATCAACGCGTGGCAAAATGTGCACCCCTGGTTATAAAGCTATACAGTTATAAAGTTTCTGGATATCCCACCGACGGCTAGTGGTACGCGAAGCCATATAGCCGTAACTATGCCTAATTATTGCCATGCTATGTCTATGCCAGCACTATGCCCGAGCCATGCCCGTAGAAGCTGGACATGCAAACAATTTCTTATCCAGGGGTGAGACAACTGATCTGTCCTGGGAGTATTGAAATCAGTTTCACATGGTATATGCACACAACTGATGCATGTCGGGAGCGACATCCATGGTGTTGAGGCTATGGATATCGCTCCCACTGGGATGACCAGAACGTTTGTGTGACGTCCCGCACAATGTTTACCCAGTCGGCCAAAAATTTACCGTTTTACTGACAAAGGTGCTCGAGTCCACCCATCAAACATCCTACATCAGCACCCCTGGCAGAGCTGCAGCCATCGCGTCAACCAGCGAAGGCAAACTTGGCTACGATTAACGTCTACGGAGACACTCACCGCGGCGATTATTTTCGGGAAGTCTGGATGATTAAGACAGAACAAGCAGACGAAGATGACTATGTATCCGAGCATCCAGATGAGCCGCGGCATCAGGAAGGTCCAGACGAAGGAGTGGCGACACAGGTAGGGGCTCGCCATGGTAGCGTTGCGGTCGTCTGCCGACGTCGCCATCCGCTTAATGTACACACTGAAACACGGAGCAAGCGTCCTGGACAATACGCACAGAGCAAACTGAAAATGACTGAGTCAATAGCAATTTATGTCTATTAAAACAAGTAGTGATGTACAAAATTTCATGACTGAAAATATTTTAATAATAACTTCGGAATACCCAACGATGAGTATTATTAATTGTATGATGAAGGCCAGAATGTGACATCTATTCGAGTTTATTAGAGAATTATATATTTTAGAGATATTTCAGATGTTAGATTTTAGAGATTTTAAGTTATATTAGAGATTTTGAGTTAATTAGTCCAAGAGTTATTCCAAATATCACAACTTTGCAACCATATAACTAATCATTAACTAATTAATAAATATTACTAATTTTGTGTTGGTCAGAAAGTGATAACACAGACAAAGTTACAAATTATACAGACCAGATCACGCAAGCATGCTCCTCTATGACGAGTCTCGCCACTCCAAACGGTGGCGATGTCTAACAGCACCACCATCCAGGAGGGATCCGGAAATCCCAGTCAGGGATGGGGCAAAGGCAATTTGAGTGGTTCCAAACTTCAAAACGTTCTTGAATTGGAGAAAAATACGAGTTGGACTTATTCAGAGTACAATCACTTACAGCCAATATCGCGAACATAATGACCATAGTTTAAAGACAGCGCAGCAAGAAAAAACAAAATGAAAATGTTACTCCGGAAATTTTACGCATTCTTGCCCATACGCGGATCCGTAGGTGTCGCAATCATCACGAGCACCACGGCCAACAGAGTCATCCTGAGCACCAGCTGGGTGGGGTGGGCGACAGTCACCTCTGACAGAGGGCCCACTGCAGGCCGATGCTGCACGCCATCACCAGCAGGATGGCCAGCAGCCAGACGCAGGCGGCCAGCCGGCGCCACCTGGACGCCTTCTCCGGGTCGTCGTCAGCAACGTCAGTCGGCGTCGAACACGCCGTGAGCGCCAGCAGCCGCTGCCACGGGCTCGCCACGTGGCACAGCGACTGCGCGTACTCGTAGCAGCCGCCGTCCGGGGAGGCCGTCAGTAGGCTGCCCGCCTGACACCAGAGGGGGACTCACTGGCACCTCCAGACGTAGCAGCCGCCGCCCGGGGAGGCCGTCAGTAGGCTGCCCGCCTGACACCAGAGGGGGACTCACTGGCACCTCCGGACGTAGCAGCCGCCGTCCGGGGAGGCCGTTAGTAGGCTGCCCGCCTGACACCAGAGTGTGACTCACTGGCACCTCCGGACGTAGCAGCCGCCGTCCGGGGGAGGCTGCCCGCCTGACACCAGAGGGTGACTCACTGGCACCTCCAGACGTAGCAGCCGCCGTCCGGGGAGGCTGCCCGCCTGACACCAGAGGGGGACTCACTGGCACCTCCGAACGGCACGGAAAATCGGCTGGGAGAGGAAAACATGTAGTCTGAAGGCGACAAATTCGAAGACAATTTTTCGAAAAGCTAGTCATGTATGCCTCACAGGCGAGGTAGACAGGTAGACAGGCAGACCGAGAAAGGCATAGTGAAGTAAAGTACGAGATTGTAAGTGAATAATTCGAATAGATAGTCAGGGTCAGAAAAGAATAGGGTCAGACAATTGATGTCACGACACAGACACCGAAATCTCTCGACACACGATCAGCCTCCAATTCTTATCGGGATTGCACTCGTCACGACATCCACACCAGCCCTGGCCAGCTGCACCAGTCTGCCGAGAACCAGGATGAACCAGGATGACCCAGAATGACCCAGAATGACCAATAATGACCCAGAATGACCCAAAATGACCCATAATGACCCATAATGACCCATAATGACCCATAATGACCCATAATGACCCATAATGACCCATAATGACCCATAATGACCCATAATGACCCATAATGACCCATAATGACCCATAATGACCCATAATGACCCATAATGACCCATAATGACCCATAATGACCCATAATGACCCATAATGACCCATAATGACCCATAATGACCCATAATGACCCATAATGACCCATAATGACCCAGAATGACCCAGAATGACCCAGAATGACCCAGAATGACCCAGAATGACCCAGAATGACCCAGAATGACCCAGAATGAGAATGGCCCAGAATGACCCAGAATGACCCAAAATGACCCAAAATGACCCAAAATGACCCAAAATAACCCAGGATGACCCAGGATGACCCAGGATGACCCAGGATGACCCAGGATGACCCAGGATGACCCAGGATGACCCAGGATGACCCAGGATGACCCAGAATGACCCAGAATGACCCATAATGACCATAATGACCCAGAATGACCCAGAATGACCCAGAATGACCCAGGCTGCCCGAATACCGGCGAAAACTGACGTCATGGTCGGACGCGTCGGGATGCATGTCCATCCAAGAGCCAAGAGCGGTATCGAAGCAGTGCTGCTGGTCGGCCTCTGCGCTGGGCGTCACGTTGGCGGGCTGGTCGGCCTCACCGGGCTGAGACACCTCGACCGGCGTCACCTCCACCACACTCCGGGCGGCCGTCAGCCTGACACAGGTACGGCCGGCGTCACCACCACACCCCGGCCAGCCGCCAGCCTGACAGGTACGGCCGGCGTCACCACCACCACACCCCGGCCAGCTGCCAGCCTGACACGTACGGCCGGCGTCACCTCCACTACACCCCGGCCAGCTGCCAGCCTGACAAGGTACGGCCGGCGTCACCACCACCACACCCCGGCCAGCTGCCAGCCTGACACGTACGGCCGGCGTCACCACCACACTCCTGCCAGTCGCCAGCCTGACACGTACGGCCGGCGTCACCACCACACTCCGGCCAGCTGCCAGCCTGACACAGGTACGGCCGGCGCCACCACCACACTCCGGGCAGCTGCCAGCCTGACAGGTACGGCCGGCGTCACCACCACCACACCCCGGCCAGTCGCCAGCCTGACACAGGTACGGCTGGCGCCACCACCACACTCCGGGCAGCTGCCAGCCTGACAGGTACGGCCGGCGTCACCACCACACTCCGGGCAGCTGCCAGTCCGACACAGGTACGGCCGGCGTCACCACCACCACACTCCGGGCAGCCGTCAGCCTGACACAGGTACGGCCAGCGTCACCACCACCACACCCCGGCCAGTCGCCAGTCCGACACAGGTACGGCCGGCGTCACCACCACCACACTCCGGGCAGCCGTCAGCCTGACACAGGTACGCGGTCAGCCTAACGCTGACAAAGCCGGACACAGGTACAGGGTCACACAGGCACACAAGTACAAGGTCAGCCAGACAGATTCGTGGTCGACCAGACAGACATCTGGGCTTATGTCGCATCAGCTGCCACGAATATTTATCACCACCGATACAAGGTCGGCCCTGCATGCAGACCTGAGGGCAGCCTGCCAGAGGCACGAGGCTCTCACCACGTCAGCAGCAGGTAGACTGCCGGGGCGTACTCACCAGAGCATCTCGGCGTGTTCAGCCGCCGACGCTCCGGGCGGCGACGAGTCGGCCGTCGAGGACCTTCTCACCGCCGAGTCCGTATTTGGTCGGTTGGAAGGCGAGCTCGCCGGAGGCCCGTGGTACTCTAAATCGACCGACTCTCCGAGCCGTGCCGCATCGTCCTGCGCGTTGATGGGTTCACTCATCTCAGTCGCACTCTCCGACCACCTCCGAGCTCCTCCGAGCTCTTCCGAGCTCCTCCGTCCTCCTCCGACCGTCTCTGACCGTCTCTGACCGTCTCTGGCTGCTCCTGACTGCCTCAGAGCAAATCAGATCACTCCGAACGCCCGAGCACCACCCTGCCGGCACCTGTGGCCGGGCTCAGATAGCAGCAGGCTCAGCAGCCGCCCTCTCCACAGTGGACGGGACAACTCAGCCTGCCTGGCGGCAGTGGCGCGGGCTGGCCCGCACACTTCCCCGCGACGCCGCCGCTTGCCACTTCCTCGGGGCTGGCTCGGCCGCCCCTGTCGGTAGACTGTACCGTAGTGTCCGTACCTCTCGGAACCGCCACAATGGACGGGAGAGAGGGGCCTCACACTGGTAGTACTGGACACGCAGTTTGTGTGCGCGCTTCGCCACTGAGCACGGAGCATATTGAATAAGCCACGCAGTGGCACAGCCAGGATTTTCCTAAGGCTATAAATATATTAATTATATATAATAAATATAAATATATTTCCCTATAAAAAATCTTTTAAAATGTCATGAAACGGAGAAAGCTTCTGGCACGAGAAGCGCGCCGAAAATTTATAGTTTTGTGTGGGAAATACATCAGAATTTTCGTATCATCTAGTGTATCTCATCTTCATCTCTATCTTGTTGGGTGCTAAGGCCCCACTTGGCTGCGCACCTTACCCTGACGTCTGAAGGCACGTGACCCACACGCACGAGTGCGCGCGACCTTCGGACGGCCCTGATTTTTCGCAGGCGTTCAGTCGAAAGCAAACACAGGCAACGTAAGTACCACGTCCAGCTTCTTGCCCAAACACAGAGTGACAAAATAACTCCTTTGCTTCGCATTTATCAGCATGCTTCTTCTTGCGCATACGATAAACTGAGCTTGTTGGATAAACTCAGACTACACTACCTCCTCGCTAAATTCAACGGTGGCACCACCGTTTGGTATGTGGCGAACGCATCCCACACAATCATCTTCATTTGTGGATCGTCCGCCACAGTCGAGGAAGACAGTCCCCATCCAATTTTTTTACGGACCCGACTTACGTATCCTACGTAACCAGAAAACAAACTAACTGTTGCCAAATGACGAGTGAGGATCGCTAAATTCAAGTCGTTAAAGGCAGATGCATCGTGTGGACAGTGATGTATTACGTATTTACCAATGCATAACATGAGCCAAGTGCTCTGCGACACCTAATTAATTTTAATCATTGTTGGCCAGCGATGTAATTAAATGTAGGTATGCCAGTTCTGAATAAAAAAATTAGTAGGCCATATGTACATGAATGTATTCTTCATTCACAAATACAGCTTTACTTGACCACTGCCGGTGAATAGGATTTTCGGACTCGGAATGCCAAGCAATGGTAGAATTCGATTATTTTGTCGAAGCATCAGGCTCGCAAAATAAAGCACACGCATGGGTGGATACTGCAGTATGGCAGGCATGGCCGTGACCACACCAACTTTCTGTGACGACGGATATTTTGTAAAAGTAAATTCAAACAAGTTGACCAGCTAGTAAATTCAAACTGTGACCTGGATAGGAACATAGCCATGCATTTTCCAAGGAGGGGGACCGGATTACCACGACGATTCTTAAACTCTCCGGTTGCCAAACACTTCATTAGGAAAAGTTCGTTTATCTCTCAGAAAAATAACGCTTTTCTCTCCTCATTGGGCCTCCGGATAGTCGGATCCCCTCCCTCCTCAAATTGCAAGTAAGCATAGACCAGGAATGTAGACCATCTAAGCATGCATCTAGCTGCGAAAAGTCAAAGCTTCTTGGAACAAAAAACAACGCAACAGTAGTCTGTAAGGTGTAAGTAAACGATGTAAGGGCTCGTAGTCCTCGTCAGGTTTCGAAGACTCTCGTAAGGGCCTGTACGCATTCGAAAAGACTCACACCCGTTCGTAAGGGCTCATGGACGTTCATAAGTGCCGGCAGACGTTCGTAGGAGTCCGCAGAAGTTCGTAAGAGCCCGTGGACGTTCGTAAGGGCCCGTAGACGGTCGTAGGGACCCGGAGATGTTTGCAAGGGCTCATTAAACTTTCGTAAGGGTTCGCACATGCCCGTGAGAACCCGTAAGCTTCGTAACGATCCGGATGCGTTCGTAAGGGCCCGTAGACGTTCATAAGGACCAATAAACGTTCGTAATAGTTCGTAGACGTTCTTAGAGTCCCGACACAGCCAGAAAAGGTGTTGTTTGCCTTTCCATCTCCGCTATGGCGATCCCGTAGGGCATAGAGGATTACGTAATGGACTCTGGCGCGACCCTTCGAGCCGAAGTTACCGAATACAATTACGATGTTTTTGCTATATGCTATGAAGTGCATCAGAAGTTCAGCTGAGAACATTGTGCACACGTCAAGCTGGATCACGTGAGGAAATGTGAGGTCAAATGAGGTCATGTCCTGTGCGTGGAATGTGCTGCACCACAATGATGATCATGGATGCTTCATCTGATCTGGCGATCATGATACGTGATAACATTTACCAGTGCTACAATGGAGCTTGGATAATTATATTTAATATTGTTGGCTGACAAGTGCATTATTTGTATTCCTATATGAGTGGTAGATTCCATAGAATTAGTAGTTTCTCAGTATGACCATGGTCTATAGACATGACCAATGGTAACCCAGATACTTTGAACCGATCATGTGTAGCTGCAGCGCAAATGAACTCAATATTATTACCGACCATCCATGACTGACATAGTCGTTACCATTACATGAAACCCGTGATCGTCCAGGCAAAGGTTACATAATAACCTGTTTTATGTCATTTATTCACCCAATCCAGGCTCGCCGGGCATCCAAATTTTAACACAACATATCTGAGTGTAGAGTATGCCACATCTCACATCCTTATCCTCAGTGGCTCATTGCAATTATCGGAAAGCAAAAGGGAGAAATCGCTATCCACTATCATTCTCGAGTTAACACGTGAACTGGAATGAGGGGAGGGATGCGCTACTCTCTCCGGATCTTTGCAAATATCTCCAAAATGAGGGAACTTACAGGAACTTGTGATTCTTCGTTTACCTTCAGATGTGGTCGCAGCTCGACGCTTACGAATAGAAGTTGGTTGGATAATTTGCAAGTTTTTGACATACAAAGTGGAATGGTGTCGGACGAATACGTGCTGGACGAAATGATGTGTGAACAAATGACGGTGAGGAATGCTAAGCAATTCAAAGCAACACCGATAAATTTAGGGGCAAATGAACTATGCCAACTATATTGGTGATGTAAAGCTGTGCTATATTCCCCACCAAAGGTGCACATTAGTTATACCAATGACACCAAAACGCACGAAAAATGGCAATGTGCATGCTAATTAGCCTCATTTGAGCCCGAACGAGTTCACGAAGAATCACGAAATTAGAACACAGAAGTGCTTCCCACAGCCATCAGTGTCACCCAGCAGAATTAGTGTTCCTAGCTGTCAGAGCTAAGATCACATTTCAGTGTCTTTCGCTTTCTATCTCATACCTATCCTTAAACATCTTGCCAAAGCCTGATGCTCAATTTAGCTTGCGAACTATTCGCTTGTAGGACTTCTCAGAAGTCATCTGTGGCTATGGAAGTTTGTCGTATTGGCGCTTCCGCTTGCCAGGTATTTCCTTCTGTGCTTTATTGCTCTTTCACACAACTACTGATCCGCTACGAATCGGAACGGAAAATTCCAACTCACATAAAATGAGTCACATTACGCTGTATTGTGACTTCTTAAGTTTCATTATAGCTTGTTTACGTGTTTACGTGTTCACGAACTATATTTGATATCGTGCGACCGATGAGGAAATAATTCCCACTTGGAAAATATGTTATCATACCGTTGCATGCGCAGTTGCATAATCATAGATGTCATTGGGCGGTCCATTGAATCTACATTTCTCTCTTAGCATTTTGAGCAAAAATACAAATGCCCCAACTATGTTAATCTGTATTGCTTGTCCGTTCATTCCCGCAACTTTCGCATGGTCACCATATTTGCCTTTCACCTTCCTCTATGTTATGTTTTGTTTTATCTGTCACTCATTCACTCATTTACTTGAGCACTCATTCAGTTGGCATTATACTCTTGTGTAGAACACAACATTTGTAGAACACTGTGTGATGAGTAAGACGTTATGTTTCAGATAAGCGCTCGGAGACCAGTTGACCTTCTACTCTCATGTAGAAAGCAATGCTTTAGAACGCAATTGTGATTCATGAAACGCTATGTTTGAGTTGAGCGCTTGGGGAACAGTTAACATTCTATTTTGTATAGAAGACAACATTTTTAGAGCGCAAGTGTTATGAATAAAACGTTATGTTTCGGAAAGCTCATGACCAACACCCTACTGCTGGAGTTGAGAGCCTCTCATGTAGTCAGCGACGAACTCTGGGAATGAATCCCAGCTGTTTGAAAGTAGCTGACTCCCATGTATTCAAGCGCCTGACGGACTCTGTTCCCAGCCGAATGGAAGAGGTGGTCAACAACGGTGGCTGGTGGTCGCGACTTTAGGTCTCAGGAGAAGCCATTCCTTGTTCCAGTCTTGAAAGTATTGCTCTGTGTGCTGTGTTTTTGTATTCATCTTTGTCGACGAAACAGGTCTGGGATGCGCCTTCATGCATAATCCACCCTCGGGATGTGACATATAAAATTGTAGGTACAATACACTATCCACTAAGCCATGGATGGAGATCTCTTGCCAGCTCATGGGCCCAGCTTTAGTTCCGGGTTCCCTGGATCGCCCATCAAATTAAAACTCCGTACCTTGGGCCACGTCATTCCAGACACTTCCGATTGCTCAGCTTTTGTAAGTTGCATTCCTTTTTTATCCCAGAAGCAGGGGTCAGGGGTCCAGCAGCGAGAAATGGTTTCCAACTCAACCCACGACTTGTGCCTCCGCCCGTGCACCCAACTATGCAGAACAAAACACTTTACTTTAATGAATGCAGGGAACAGCTCGGGAAGGACGGGGTAAAGTTGTGGGAAGACTATTCTGTAAACGTCTCTGGGCACAGAAACACACATGAGATGAAATGTGACTACTTTCACAGTTCCGTACTAACGCTATTGGCATGGGTCGTCTTCTACACAGTGGATTCTGGAACTGGATGATGTGCAGCGAGAGCAGCTGCCAAACAATCCCGGATCTCATGGCATTAACGGTACAGAAGATGCTTGGAAAATCGATCACCCGCTTCTCTTCGAGCAGTCTTGGACTTCTCAAGCATAGTAGCAGGGAGATGTGACACACACCCTCCCCACAAAAGTAGATTTGGAGTGCCAATGAACTGAAATATGCTGATGGTTCAAAGCCGATATCATGTGTACAGCAAGAGACAGCACACTTCATCGTACAAATTCATGTACACTTATCTGGCGACCACCGCGCTGCTAGGTGGCAGCACCTCGCTGACGACCACCGCCCTGCTAGGTGGCAGCACTTCTCTGGCGACCACCGCGCTGCTAGGTGGCAGCACCTCGCTGGCGACCACCACCTTGTCAGACGCCAGCACCTCGCGGTTGGCCATCTCGTGGTATTTGCGCGAAACCCAGGCATTGCGTCTTCGCCGATGGTCAAGCTTAGTTCATTTATTCACAAAGATGCACTATGTGATGTGGCTGTTCTCTGTGCATCGTGCGCTTGCGAAAACAGTACACAAACATGAAGAACATTAGTTTCGTACTCGCTGATATAGAACAATGTTGAACTTGGTGTTACAAACATTCAATGAAACTCACTTTTGAATTGCTAGCAAGTGAAGCATGCGCCAGGCCATCTTGCGATGCATGCGCCTGTTTCGTATCTTGCGATGGACATTTTGTATTCAGTTACCCCTTGTGGCACCTGCCTCCTTCCTAACTCATACTCCCCGTTCCGATCGAGGGCTGTGCGATGCGCTTGCGTGTGGAATGCGTTGTTGTACCGGCGAGCAGTAGCGTACCAAAGTGTGTGTGGGGCACTAGGGAAATTTCCCCCTGAGAGGCTGTGGGGCCCCCAAGAATCGCGGCGGGGTTCGAAAAAATCACCAGGTTCCCTAAAAATCCTGCTGGGCTCCAAAAAATCGCACCAGGGCCCCTAAAAATCACATGGTGGACCCAAAAAAAGTCGCACAGGGGCCCCTGAAAATGACGCTGGGCCACATAAAAATTGCACGTTGGCCCATAATAGTCGCATTGGGGACACAAAAAGTCGCTCAGGGCCTCTGAAAATGATGCCGGATCCCCAAAATCGCACAGAGACCTATGAATATCACATCGGGGCCCCCAAAAATCGTTCCGGGACCCCTAGGAATGACGCCGGGAGTCCAAAATGTGGGACCTCCGAAAATACCGCTGGGGCCCCAAAACATTAGCGCCGGCACCCCAGAAAAGTCAACCCGGCCCCACAAAAATCACACTGGGGCCCGATAGGTCGGACCGAGGCCCCTGGAAATCACGCCAAGGCCCAAAAGACGGTCAAGGCCGCTGAAAATCATGCCTGGGCCCGAAAGGTCGGGCCGGGCCGCTGAAAATCGCACTACAGCCCCCAAGATTCGGACCTGGATACCTGAAAATCACGCTGGAGGCTCAAAAGTTCGCACCTGGGCCCATGCAGATCACACTGGTGGCCTAAAAGTCGTGCCGGGGTCCTTGGAGATCACAACGGGTCCCAAAAAGTCAGGCTGGATCCTGAAAATCACACAAGAGACTCCAAAGAAAAAAAACCGGGGCCCCTGAAAATCACGCTGAGCCTGGGGTACCAAACAGTCGCGCCGAAGTCCCTGATGCTCACGTTAGGGACTCGACAGGTCGCACCGGGGCCCCAGAAGCCTCATCGAGACCCCTAAAAATGAAGCCGGGGCAACGAAAAAGCAGTCAGAACATGGGAAATCATTCGGGATCCCAACAATCGCTCCAAAAGCATCCAAAACGTGTCGAGCACCAAAAACCTGTCGGGGCCACTAAAACTCGCGTTAGGGACCACAACAAATGACGACGGGGCCCACAAAAATCGCACTTAGACCCCAAAAAGTCGTGTCGCTGCCATTCAAAATCACACCGTGGGCCCAAAAAGTCGCGCCGGAGTCCCACAAGTCGCAGCTGGCTTCCTAAAAATAAATACCTACACTGAATGTCACTCTGGGGCCACAAAAATAGCGTCAAAGACCCAAAAACACGTAGGGCCCAGGAAAAGAAGCGTATTGGGCACCAAAAACAAATCCACCGGGAGCCCGAAGAAGCGTACCGGGGGCCAAAAATATCGCGCATGAGGCTTGCAAAAGTGGAACTCCATAGCAACAAATCACAAAGGGACTCCATCGAATCGACCCGAGCACCGAAAAATTCAGAACAGGTCCCGAATGAAAGCTCTCCGAAAGGCCTTTCTACTCTGGAGGGTGCCATCGGCTGAAGAAAACTTGTTGAGCAGCCGCAGTGGCTTACCAAAGAGGCGAACACCCCCCCCCCCTATCCTAGAGGGGTGGGCTTCCGAGAATCGCGCCGAGATCCCCCCAAATCGGTCTGGGGCCCATACATTCGCGTCGGGTCCCCAAGAATTCACGCAGGTGGTTCTAAATAAATGCAGCGGGTACCAAAAAAACTCGAACCGGGTCCGACAATTTGCCCCGGCGCCCACGAAAATCGCGCTGGGGCCCAGCTAAGTACAATGCGCCCCGCGGACTCCCGTCGAACCCCAAATATCGCGTTTGGAATCCAAAATTCTTGTCGGTAGTCCCAAACATTCTGGTCCGGGCATCAAAAATTCACCTCAAGACTCCCAAAGATTGCCGTCGATGGACCCAACTAAGCACAGCTTCGCTCCCCCCCCCCCACACACACAAATCGCATCGGGACCAGACAAAATAAAGCCACATCTAAAATATCTACATCACAAAAGCTGAAAAATCCATTTGATTTGGGGCCGCCACGTCATCGCCGTGGGCCGCCACGTCATATCCGTGGGCCGCCACGTCATCGCAGTGGGCCGCCACGTCATCGCCGTGGGCCGCCACGTCATCGCAGTGGGCCGCCACGTCATCGCCGTGGGCCGCCAAGTCATCGCCGTGGGCCGCCAACACGAACTCGACGCTTGAACGCAGGAGTTGCGCGTGTTATTGCACCATAGTCATCAAATTCTATGATTATTGCTCCATGGCTATCCATGGAACAATAGCACCTATCGTGCTACTGCTCTATGGTGGCCGCCAAGGTCTGTTTTGTATACCTTTGGTCGGATTGTTCGCCGCCAAGGATTGTTTTCCATGCGTTTGTCGATTTGGTCATCGCCAATGTCTGCTTGGCATACTTTTGTCGATATATTCGCCGCCAAGGTCTGTTTTATACACCTTTGTCGGATTGTTCGCCGCCAAGGTCTGCTTTGCATACTTTTGTCGATTTATTCGCCGCCAAAGTCTGTTTTATATACATTTGTCGGATTGATCGCCGCCAAGATGATTTATTACTTTTGTCGGATTGCTCGCCGCCGAGGTCTGTTTTGCATACTTGTGTCTGTTTGTCGGCGGCTGCAATGTCGGAATTGTTGTGGATTGTCGGCGGCTGCAATGTCGGAATGGTTGTTGATTGTCGGCGGCTGCAATGTCGGAATGGCTGTGTGATGTGGTCGACTGCATTATCGGAACCAGGGGTGTTGCTTTGTATGCTTTTAGAGGGGCATACGCACCCCCCCCCATGTTCAAATTTTCCCCTCCAATAGTGACTTCCCCCCAAATATGAATTACGCCGATGGCCCTGGATCTAGTGACGTCCGCCCGTTCACTCTGGTAGCCTGTCACTCAGGACGGTTTCCAGGTGACTGACCGCCACCGTTAACGTCGGACTTACTCCGTAGTGTGGCCAGCGTACTGGTGCCCGGAGACACGGCGCCGACTGGCACCATCTGCGCTGTTGAGTATCCTGTCGCCATTGCTGACACCAGGCCTGAAGCCGAGGCTTCCAAGAATCTGTCAGCTGCGGTGGCCAGTTGGCCCAGAGGAGCTTCCTCTGACAACAGCGATAATACTGCCCAAGCTGCCTGTAGCAGCCGTTGAAGATAGTTTTTAACAGCTCACGGTCGTGTGGGGCATCTCCTGCTGTATCCAGTTAGGAGTGCATGCGCAGGAGCAGCTGGAACGGCTTCTGGTCTCTGAGCTGCTGGCGGGATAATAGGGCTTCCAGGAGGGCGCTTGCGATTGCGCCAACCTACGCCTCAAGGCGTCATTAAGGGCCACGAACATAGGAGTCTGAGCCTTGATAATATCCGCATCTGCGTGGTGATCGACACAGAAAGGCTTGCCACCAGCAGGTCAGACTTGGTGCTGTCTTCTAGGATTCCAGCCACCCGAAACGCACAGTCCGTCTGCGTCGGCTAGAGGTCTGTCTTCTCCGGAAGAAAGAGAAAACTGATAGCCTGAACGCGGCCAGCTGCTGACTTTCAAATGCAGGAATCAGGAGCATATACAAGGGGGAGGGAACTGGGGGCATGTGCGTCCCTCCCATGGAAGGTGGCCGCTACTCCGGTCGAGAAAAGGCGCCCCTCCGGGAAGGCTCCAGTGAACCCCCTATGTTGTTTTAGTCTGAAGCGCCCCCCCCGATATAAAATCGCGCCCGTTCAGTGTGCTCGAATGGACACTCCCCTCGAATTTTTCTACCAGAGGCTCCCCTCCAAAAGAAAAGACACTCCTCCAGGCAGGAGCGGATTCTGAAATCGTCATAAGGGAAACTTTGTCTCTGGGGGGGGGGAGGCTCTAGCTAAAAAAGAGGAGTGGGGTGCTCTCGGGCCTTCCCAGAGGGGCGCCTTTACCTTCCAAGGTGTGCCTCTGACTGAAAAATTCGAGGGGGTTCACTCAAGCACTGCATTGGAGCCTTTTCCTTCCAAGGAGCGCCTCTGGCTGAATAATTCGAGGGGGTGCACTCGAGCTTTCCTGGAGTGGAGCCTTTTCTCGGCCGAAGGGGCGTCAATTTGCACGGGGGCATATGCCTCCAGTACCACCCCTGTATCCGTCCCTTCCTCCAAGTACTTTGGCAGTGGCGTCGCTCCGAAGAAATGGCGCCCTTCAGACAAGTGTCCCCATGGCAATTCCTGAATCCGCCCCTGGCAGAAGTCGCCGGCGCTGACAGGACCGAAGCACTGCAGACGTTAAAATGTTGAGTTTTGAAAATGTTTTTTTTCACATCTTCGTCCTATTCCCGGGGAAACATGTTGTATAACCCAGCACCCGATTCCCAATCTTTATGATGGGAATAATTATTTTCCGATATATTTCTGTCTTTATGTGTGATAAAATACCTTCTTTAATAGTATCCGTGACTTTTACTATAACAACTACTTTGCCCATTTGGCATGCACGTACCTACTCGGGGAGTGGCGGCGCATACGTATTTTACCGTACAAGACATATATGACATACAAAATGGAGAGATACCAGAAATGGATACTTCTTAGAACAGCTACCGAGAACCGCAAAATAGTACAGAAGCAGCACAAATATTACACATGCAGTGCACTTAGTAAACGACAAATTAGAGCCATCTTCATTCCGTGACATCATCGAATCAGACAGCCAAACAAAGAGTGGTGCACATTTGATGCCTTGTGCTGTACTTACTGCTGTTATTCCGGCCTTCTCATTCGCAGAAACCACGCTTGCTCGCACGTGGCCTGGTTTTGTTCCCAACATTGCTTTTTCCCCTACCCATGTGTATCGGCTTCTTTTCCTAGATGGTTGTGCAACATCACACCCTCAGTACGACTTCAAGATCGCCCACGTAGCAAGTGTGCGTCTGTGATAATACAGGCAGCAAGCATGAATCTGCAAAGTTTTCGTTTGACGTTGGTGACGAGTGGTCCAATTCCATATCGACAACATTTGTTCTGTTACTTCAGTTTAGAAACACAACAAGACATGGATCGAGATCCCTTTTACATCGCTCACGACGGCTGCTTTATTATATTCGCTCACGACCCCATGCATACTCTTACGAGTAGGGCACCGGTACTGGTAACGGGGTTGAGATTACAGTGGTGTAATATGATCGGTTACAGGGGTGTGACATGGTCACACACATGCATTTGTACATCTTGGTGTTGCAGCTTGGCTGTTGGTGGGAGAACGCGGCAGATGGCAAATGACGGTCGCGTTCCTAAATACTTCTGAGTTGTGTGTTATGTGCCCTAAGATTGTTAAAGGCAAATGCGTTGTATTATTTTCTTTCATCGAGGAATTTTCCAACAGCCATCACACCTTCTTATTTTCATGACAAGTCACTAAAATGCGAAGGTCAGAAAGGGCCTGATTTGATTTAGATTGCCAGATATCGTCATACTTGCACATATTTTCCACAGACGTTTCTCAGGCAGCGTTCACCTTATGTGCTTCCTCTGGCTATTCAGAAGTGAGCGAGCGTTGCGAGTGGGCGCAGTGATACAAATGCTAAAACCCACTTAGACTTCCTTGCTTTAATTTTGAGGATATCTGGAACTCGGCCTCTTTTCAGATGATAATGGTATTAGATGAACTAACGTGAAAATGGTGCGTTAGGTAGATTTAACCGGCGATTGCAATTGATAAGGATTAAATATTGTCCTTATTTTCACCATAAAAAGAACACATAAATATGACCACAAATCGATTAAAAAGATACAAATACTAACTAAGCATTTTATATTGAATGTCCGAACGCAGTCCGCTCCACTGTCTCAGTCGGTGTAATGCATGTTGATATGACCGAACCTGATTCCCAACCTGGGTCTATTTATGTGTGTCTTGCCCACGAAAATTAATATTAATAATATATTAATAGCTTGCCATCACGCATGTGTGTGGGTGGGCTCGTAGATTGCAAGATAGCTTTGCTCGTTGATATATGAGCAACGGAGGAAACGTGGCTAGTGAACTCTTGCGCACAGATAGAACGGAACATTACACAAATTGCATTCGCTGTTCTTTTGTTGGGCTTTCAGTTAAGTCGCACAATTTCCTACCCCTTAAGTGATAACCAGGTGTTCTAAGCGTATGGTTATATTTTCATCTTTAACTTGAGCATGACATCAGTTGCACATTCTTCCTATTAGCAGATTAAGTGGCCTAAATCTAGCATACAAACATAATTGAGGACAGGGTCCATTAGCATGTGCGCCGGAGGGCCTCTCGCATACCGCGCATAGGAGGGGGGGGGGGGAGGATTCGGCCCGTGACCCTAAGATTTAGGAAACTACTGAAGCTATAAGCACAAAATTTGGAGAGTAGATTACGGATGTTGTGAACTCACTTCAGTACAATTTTCATGACCCTAGATTAAAGTATTCAAAGTTAAATGAGGTGGAGTTCGGCCGCCACACCGCGCCGTCTCGTCGTTACCGCACCGAAGAAGCCTTTGTGGCCTTGAACGCTGCAGCCGCCGCCCGGTCGGTCGATTTGGCATCCCCGCAGTTCCTATATTTGCTAACGGATTTCGATTTTTGTTCCAAGGATGCGCCCATCGATTTTGAACACAGTCACAAGATTGGATTACAATATTGCCGCCCGTTTATGACATAACGCCAAAAAAAACAGGAGATGAGGGTGGATTATGCCCCCCCCGGTGCGCGTGTAAAAAGCCCATCTTATACCTACATCAATCCTGTGGCATTTCCCCCACCCCCACCCAATAATTTTCATACCTATGATCGGAATGATTGTAGGTTGTTGACCTTCTTGCCATGCTTGTCAAGCTGGCCTATTGCAATTGCGGCAAACAAAAACAAAATTACATACTCTTCGACTGCGCCAAGATCGTCTCACTTCAATGCTTATTTTCATCTTTGTCTATTGTGTGCACATTTACACCATTCATCACCGCATTTTTCAGTAGAAACTGGCAGACCCAGAGACACAGTTTTTCACTTAATTTTAAGGTGTGAATGATTGATTCCAGCAAATGTGAAAATATTATTACCATTTGCCCCTGCCAATAAGCCTATGTAGATTCTATGTACATGTAGGTTCTCTAATACGATGCTGGTAAGGTAGTTTCAATGATGAGCGACACAAGCGTATTCACAAATAACTTCACTGTTGTTAGTTGCCGCACTCCAAAGCCCAAATAATCAATCATAGGGGTAGTGGCACAGTGGCGTAAGGCAGGGTTACGTGTTTTGCATTGCTTTGCTAATTAAACAAAGTATCGCATTCATGATAACAACATTTTATTAGTTCCAATAATTTCCTTTCAACTATTTTGTCCGAATGAAGTAAGAAATTGAATTGTCATGGTTATGTCAAAAGATAGGAACAATTTTCTTAGCCTTTCAACCTTTCAATTTGTCATGGTAATATACCTGATTTGAGTACATGAGTTTCTATTCGAATATCTGGATGCACACATGCTGTGATTCTCAGGAATTTCCTGAATCTGAAGGTTATTGTCGGATTGTGCTTACTTTTGAGGAAAACGCTGAACTGAATATTGAATTTGTAATAGAAAGTCATGTTTGCAAAGCCATGATTTGCAGCCATTGACACGCCATTAGCGTGTCTCAATCACGTTGTCTACATCTCAAACTTAACACGTTTCAGTTATCTGTAAATTGCTTGTCCGCATGATTTTTGTGAAGGTCAATGCTCTTTCACGTCAGTTTGGTTAGTGATCTAAGGCTTATCTAAATTCGACATGGACGAACCGAATAGATGCTAAAATCCAAATCCGTCTAGCTTCCTGTTGAGTCAGCCAGATGACCGATGGAGTTGATACGCCCGAAAGCTTCAAACCGCTGTTGAACCATGCATGCATCAAACTCCCACCCCTAGGACCATTTGTATGTTCAAGCCACGTTTGTGGAGAATGTGATATCCTATTTTGCTGGTACATGCCTCCTTGGGCTTATATTGCTGGTGGGTCCCGTGTTACCAAATGGTGCCAAATTCGTTTCTGTTTGCGACGTTCAGTTGCTATAGATCACGATTGTGAGGTCTTCATGTTCGACAGCTAGGAGTCTTGAGGATGGATCCTTACGCTTTTTTCTTCACAGAGGCCATCCGCCGCGCAAGCGACAAGCTTCCGTGGGAGAGAGCTTCGCCAAGGGACTGTCGGGAGCCGAGACCGTGACGAGAGGCGCCTAGCCCGGCTGCAGAGAAACGAGAGGCGTCTCGTCCGACTGCAGAGAAGGCGCAGCACTTCAGTCAGCGCTGAGGCACCTGCCGCACCCACAAGTGAAGCAGGCGGAGTCTTGTGCCGGAGCTGCTGGCGCCGAAAACGCTGGAGACGCTGAGACCGAGTATGCTTCTCGGCATGCTGCTGTGCTGATCGAGCAGCCACTCGATTTGCATTCGCTATGACAAAGGAATATAAAAGACAGCAGGATGTGTTCGTTTCTATCCGAGTTGAATATTGAAACGAATGATTTCATGTCATAGGCAGGCGAGGTCTTTGAAGTCGATGAATGCAGCTGGTTTGGAACATTGCAATTATATTGCTGTAGCAAAATATGGATTTAACTTGGACTGTGCCTGGGCACGACTGATCGGGCAAGCCCACATTGCTTGGGCACAGATCGGGCAGGCCACCTTGCTTGGGCACAGATCAGGCAGGCCGGCTCGCTTGGGCACAGATTAGGTAGGCCGCCTTGCTTGGGCACAGATTGGGCAGGCCACCTTGCCCGGGCACAGATCGGGCAGGCCACATCATGGCCGGCTGGGCTCTGCCAGAGCTCACCTGAGCGACTCTCAATCCGGCAGATCTCGATTTTCGCTTGGGCTAGCCCATGCCAGTGCCACGGCACATGGCCTGCCCGAGCGAGCCCATCTGGAGAGCTCGGGCGAGCCCAAGTAGAGCCCGATCGGGCCCACAGCAGAGAGCTGTTCTGTGGCCAGAGTCTGCTCGGGTATTGCTTGGGTTCGCGTGGGTTCGTACGGTCCGCCCGGACACAGGTCGGACTTGCCTGGCCAGGCACAGGCTGGGATTAACCAGACAAGTTCGGTCTTGGTCTGGCCTTGGCTGGGGTCTTGTGTCAAACATTAGCAAACTGCTGCGCTCAAGCTTTGACCAAGCAGCACTGCTCGGGCTAGCATGGGTGCAGCACTGCTCGGGCTACCCTGGGTGCAGCACTGCTCGGGCTAGCCTTGGTGCAGCACTGCTCGGGCTAGCCTGGGTGCAGCACTGCTCGGGCTGGCCTGGGTGCAGCCCGCTCGGGCTGGCCTGGGTGCAGCACTGCTTAGGCTACACTGAGTGCAGCACTGCTCGAGCTACCCTGGGTGCAGCCCGCTCGGGCTACCCTGGGTGCAGCCCGCTTGGGCTAGTCTGGGTGCAGCCCGCTCGGGCCGCGGCGAGAACTGCTGGCAAGGAAAAAATTATGCACGCAATTGGGTGCTTCTTCAAACGCGCCACTTTCGGTCCCCGAGATTCATAGGAGGTCCCGGGGCGACACAAAAGTCTCCTTGAAGTCCACAGAATGCCCCACGAGCTTTAAGTGCTATTGGAAGCTTTCCGAGGGGTGATTGAGGAACTATTACTTCGGTTAATCTGTAAGCGTCAATGGAAGCTCATAAGGAAATATTAACTTCACACTGGTAAACTTCACCCTACAGCGAAGATGTACGGATCATGACGTATTAAATACGCATCACAATAGGCACAATAAGTATCTCACGCTAACGATTGTTTGCCTTCACTTGTTCAAGTAGCAGAAAATGGATATTGTTGCGTGTAGCTAAGACGGCGGAAGTTTAAAAAACCTATCCAAAAATCTATTAATGGAGAATGCGGTGAGGCAGACCACCACATTAGCAAGGTGGGTAATGTGGTGGCCTGTGGGTTTAAATAGCCCCTTCGACTCTTCGTCCTTCGACTTTTTGTCCTTTCGACGTTTTGTCCGTTTGACTTTTATCGCTTGGACTTTTCCCCATTCGACTTCTATGCATTTCGACTTTGCTCCATTCAACTTTTTGTCCTTTGACTTTTTGTCCGGGCACACAGTTTCCCGGAGTGGCGCCACCGATTACGAACATTTCAACGGACGGCGTTCTCGAGTGTCCCTGGAGGGGTGCCTTCGACTGCAAATTTCAAATTGGATGTGCACTCCAGCATCCTAGGGGGCACCGCATCTACATGGACCACCTTTTTGGTCCAAAGGGGTGGGGCGGCAGTCGCCTCCTTCACCCCCCTTGGACCCGTCCCTGCATGAAGGTGTGCCATTTCCCCTGGACCCGTCCCTGCATGAAGGTGTGCCATTTCCCCCTGGACCCGTCCCTGCATGAAGGTGTGCCATTTCCCCTTGACATACCTGGGTGCGGTCTCGCTGAGAGCGCAGCATACTTTCGAACCAAGTCTAGTCACATAATGAACGGTAGTTAAATCATGTAGCGTTGCACCTCCGCATTCCAGCTGCAGAGTTGGTTTCACCATACGCTGCAGTGCCGATCTTCACTGTGAATTGCTTAGCTGACTTCACGTACGCTGCAACACTAGTCTTCACTGTGAGCTGCGGACTTGGCTTAGCCTTGCGCTGCGTTGGGTGCTGGTCTTCACCGTCCGCCATGCACAATATTGTTCTACTCTATGATTATCACAGACACTTGCTTCTAACTGCCCACTTTCAGACACACGTGGGCTGGTGGCTGCCGTACCGAAGCCGTCGACAAAGCACTTCGCTGTGGATGTCTGTTGATTGTAATTGCATGCGTTTGGCGATGCTCAGTGTTCCCAGAATGTGGACACGGCGAGGAGGCGATGCAAAACGTCCACATTTTCCTCGGAACCCCTGAATTACGGTGAGTGGGCCGAGCAAGTGGCCCATGCGCCCAGTGACAGGTGCTTGGTAAGGCCTGAGTGCGACCGGGAGACACAATCTGAGCAGGACCGAGAGACGCACCTGAACAGTACCGGGAGACATACCTGAGCAGGGACGGGGGACGCACCTGAGTGGGATCGGAGGGACGCACCTGAGCAGGACCGGGAGACACACCTGAGCGGGGCCGGGAGGCGCACCTGAACAGGACCGGGAGACACACCTGAACAGGACCGGGAGACACACCTGAACAGGACCGGGAGACACACCTGAACAGGACCGGGAGACACACCAGAGCGGGGTCGGGGAGACGCACCTGAACAGGACCGAGAGACATACCTGAACAGGACCGGGAGACGCACCTGAACAGGACCGGGAGACACACCTGAACAGGACCGGGAGATACACCTGAGCGGGGTCGGGGAGACGCACCTGAACAGGACCGGGAGACACACCTGAACAGGACCGGGAGACGCACCTGAGCGGGGCCGGGAGACGCACCTGAACAGGACCGGGAGACACACCTGAACAGGACCGGGAGACGCACCTGAACAGGACCGGGAGATACACCTGAGCGGGGTCGGGGAGACGCACCTGAACAGGACCGGGAGACACACCTGAACAGGACCGGGAGATGCACCTGAGCGGGGTCGGGGAGACGCACCTGAGCAAGACCGGGAGACGCATCTGAGCGGGGCCGGGAGACGCACCTGAGCGGTATTGGGAGACGGAGTCGGTGAGATGTGGTTAGATTATGTCTCCTCACTTTGCCATTTTTGCACATAATTTATGATGTTATCAGCGTTGGTTGGCCGAGCTGACGGGTGCGAGCGTTCTCTTGCTCAATATTTGTCATTCCCTCTGGCTGTACTCGGCTTTTCTGTTCGTCGTTATGCCATTTCTGTCAACCCCGAGCTGAGACTCGACAAGTCGTGTGACAGTGAGACCATACGATGTTCGTTGGAGCTTACACGTGTGGTGTTCTTTCTTGTCACTTTGTATGCGTGCGTTATGTGAGCACACATGCAAAAGTCGGGTCGCACAGCATTGCCTTCGTGTATTTCCTGGAAACAGATTCCAGCACTATTTCTGTTCACTGTGTCGACAACTTTGTGTTAAGTGATAATGGCAATGGCATCCTGCTTCCATTCTGATGCTTCCTCATGTTCTGCCCTGCTGTAATATTTTAATCGCGTCAATTTTTGTCATCTTTTGCTGGAAGTCGACTTTACGATACACCTAATGTCTGCCCGATCATGCACAATATAATGTACTGCGAAAGTTACTGTTCCGAGGTAGGACAAATGTTTGGAGGCATGTGTGGAAGCTTTTCCTGGGGCGCCACTGTTGCACCTGCTTATCCAGATAACCACAATTTGCACAATTGCGGTCACACAACATTTATACACACACAATTCGAATTTGTTCGCTATATGTTTGTAATCCTATTGTGCTAGGTGACCTGGTTTGTCGGTCAGCGATGAGAGTTGTCGCCCGGTCGGACTGGGTCGGCCCGTCAACTATATCAATGTCCATTTGATTAGAAGAAGCACTCTCGCCCTTCGGCATCCCTCCTAATACACACGTATATAATACCACGGTGTCACATCACATACCTCGGTTAATCAGACAAGTATATTTTCGCCCACAAACGCAACACAACATGCATATAGTTCAGTAAGGACAGCACAGCATGCTTGCAGCACGCAAGCTATGTCGGCCGGCTTCCGATATTTGCACAATCTAATGTTTTAACTCATTTCTTGCTCGATCTCGGGATCAATTATGTCCATCCGGGCGGAGATCAGTCGGACATTCGGCTGGGTGATGAGCTTAGCTTAAATCGCAGTGGCCGATGCATCAGGATTCCGCCGGACGTCCCTGAAAGTGGGGAGTGATCCATGCTGCATCAGTCTCGATCGATCGGCGTCCACTGCTGAAAATATCGAAGCTTCGAGGTGGCTGGAATTGCATGGAGCCTCTATCTCCCGAGTTGTTTTGCCGATCTGAACGATATTTTGTAGACGAAGATGGTCCATGTCATGAACTTACGGCTGGGTAGTCGGCAAATCATGGTTAAACGTGGTACGAGCTCCTAAAACAAATATTGCAACTTGCCCAGTCAGTTTTGAGTTCATCCCGCCCAGGCATTACCGTAAACATATCGTTAAACATAATCAACGTTTTTCGCTGGAAGAAGACATGAAGACGACAGAAGAAATATATGATCTCTAATCAAAGAAGAATTATTATATGATCTCTAATCAATCTGAGATCGCAGCACGAAAATAAATCCGCTAAAACAGTGCATAGTTTTTTTCCTAGCTCTATATTTATTTTCGGTCATCATTAAAACCTCCTTTTGCAGCCAGATTATTTCACAAAGGTCTCGAAAATGTTCGTTCTCTCTAGTGGTTAGAAGGGTGGTTAGAAGTGCGTGCTGAAACGTTCACGATTCTTGCAAGAGCAGATGCCGCCCCTGGAATCTGCAAACATAATAGCCATTTTTGAGAAGGAGGGACGGCGTTCAGTTTGGCGCAACCTAGTCTAACTTTCTGTGTGAACGGAAAGTATGAACAGGAGTTAACACAGGACAGAAAAGTTAAACAGTGTCTCATAGCTGGACCACTGTTTTTCGAATGTTTGATATCTGCTGCATTTCTCAATATACTTCCCATTACTTATGTAGTTTCATCCCCTGTGAACAGAGCGATTACCTTCGTGGAAGTTGAGGGATTTATTCAAGAAAATCATCAGCGCGCTCGGAGTCCAGTAATGCTGTGCAGCTCGAAACAAAAACACAAAGGATTATTAACCGCAGCGTGGACATATTTCTTCGCATGGCGTTTGCGTAATCCTCCATCGCTGCCAATTTGATAATTTTGTGAGTTGTAAGTGTAGCATAGTCGTTCTGAAGAATCTCGAAGACGTCCAGTCTAGTTCTAGTACTAGCTGTGAATTATTTCTTCATCATCGTTATTGTACTATATATATATATACAGGCATCTCGGTGAATTGAACACCTAAAAAAGAATCGCATCGTATAAATGTCGATCATATGCAACCAGTCCAGTGTTGGAAAATAATAGACGTGCACAGAACACAGAAATAAGGGTACGTTATGTAGATTTTCTTCACCATAATATATTGATAACGCATTGTGAGCATGCGAGTCCAAATATTCTTGGTTGCTACATGCAAAGCATCTGTGCAAGGGAGGAGTCAAAACAAATGTTTTTAAAGTTTACTAGCGCATGTTGGATGTTCCCAACAAATGGCGAAGATAACGCACATTGGATATATATATATATATATACAAATGCATACCAATGCCATGATGTTATACATGGCATACAATCACCGAAACGCCAAACTCAAGCGTCCATCCAAGCTTCCCTTTTTTGGTCCACTTCTGATCTTTCAATAGGCAATGATAAATACCAAGTGTAGCAAAGTTAAATCAACCACCGAAGACCATGCCGAACCAAGTTCATGTCGATGTGTTCCTAAAATGTCCAACTGAATCCGACACGGATTACAAAGGCACACCAACATTTTACACGCTCATGTATCCATGCTTCATCAAGCCGTAACACCAGTCGTAACATCAGTTACGACACTGGCTACAACATCGGCTGTGGAACCAGCTGCAACTCCGGCTGTGAAACCAGCTACAACACCGGCTGTGACACCAGCTACAACACCGGCTGTGAAACTGGCTACAACACCGACTGTGGCAGCAGCTACGACACCGGTTATGGCAGCAGCTGCAACATCGACTGTGGCACCAGCTACAACACCGGCTGTGACAACAGCTACGACACCAGTTGTGACGCAGTGAGCGGCGCGGGACAGCGTCGATGCCGACTCGGGCCGGCGTGAGCGCGCGCTGTCCGGAACAGTGGGGCGGCCGTGCCGGCGTGAGCGCACGCTGCCCGAAACAGTGGGGCGGCCGTGCCGGCGTGAGCGCGCGCTGCCCGGAGCAGTGGGGCGGCAGTGCCGGCGTGAGCGCGCGCTGCCCGGAACAGTGGGGCGGCGGTGCTGGGGTGAGCGCGCGCTGCCCGGAACAGTGTGGCGGCCGTGACGGCGTGAGCGCGCGCTGCCCGGAACAGTGTGGCGGCCGTGCTGGCGCGAGCGCGCGCTGCCCGGAACAGTGGGGCGGCCGTGCCGGCGTGAGCGCGCGCTGCCCGGAGCAGTGGGGCGGCAGTGCCGGCGTGAGCGCGCGCTGCCCGGAACAGTGGGGCGGCCGTGCCGGCGTGAGCGCGCGCTGCCCAGAACAGTGGGGCGGCCGTGCCGGCGTGAGCGCGCGCTGCCCGGAACAGTGTGGCGGCCGTGCCGGCGTGATTGCTGCGGCCAATCAGTGTCGGCCAACTGCTCACCGTACGAGGCGAGCCTGGCCGGCGGCCGGCCGACTCCCACGGGCCGCGCGCCGCTCGGCTGCAGCTTCCGTGCCGATACATTCTTCCCAGGCGGTGTGCGGATCCACCGCAGCCGGACGCCGCCGGCCGCGCCGCATTCCGGCTGCCTACTCCAGCGTGCAGCACGAGCCGCGCCGGCGAGCGCGACGAACGCGGCGCCGCCGATGTCCACGCGACCGTCGTGGCGCACCAGCGCGCCGCCGCCGCCGCCGCCGCCAGGTGACGCAGGCAGCGGTATCCTAACCGGCTGACGGAGACGGATGCCAGTAATCACCGACAGAACCAGTGGAGTGGTGTTTGGCCTGCTTTTTCTCTTGTTTGTTTTTTTATTGGGTCATTTGTTTTATACCTCAATAATTTTGGTTTTCGCACGACATTTTTGGACCACAAGAAAATGCGCTGCCGCCATCAACTGGATTATCTAAAAACTATGGCGATACCTTGGGCGAATCTTGCAACACTGAGATGCGCTACGGCTCAGAGCATCTGTAGAAAATGCTTGTATGTTTTATCTGAGCTCCTTGTGCTTCTTAACCGCAATATATTAGTTTTTTTTTCCAACTTCGAGGGATTGGCAATTTGTCTTAGACAGTGTTACACTCGGCTGATGTTTTTTTCATTCCGTTCCGTTTGTCCGTCGTTTGTGTCAGACCGCCGCAGATCTCATAGCAGGCTGTTGTAAGGAGCATGGCAACGATGAGGTCGATGCTTGAGCTGCTGGTGCACATTTATGCACGCTATACATGGTGCACAAAGTCCACCTTGCATTGCGTGCATGGACAAAGCTGTTAGTGCACATTGATGTACGCTATACAAGGCGTACATAGTGTGCCTTGTATAGCGTACCATATGGCGTTATTTCGATTCTTGAGCTTCGGACAGGAAAAGCTTTCACAATATTAGCTTATTACAATCAGTTGAAATATGCCAGACCCTTTCTCAGTATATCAGGCATTCAACGAGCTAAGTGCCACCTTCAGCATTCAGATATGGCTGGCTAGGTCCAGATGACAGGACCACTGAAACGAGTTCTATAAAGTTAAAATCGTTCAGTTTTGTTAGATGTGGAGGATGCAGATTTACAAGCTCAACCTATACTTTCGGTGCCAACGATGAAACAATGGTTAGCGAAACTTTCTTGAGACGCAAGAAAATGATGTCAGTTTGTTGCCTACAATATGGAGGCACAGCGCGGAGTTCGTCTCTGTGCCCCTCACCACCGCACTGCCACTGGTGTACTGACGGTGTGCTCTGTCGTCGAACTGAGCCGACGCACCGCAGCCAGTCTGGCAGCGTAACACACCGCGTGTCTGGCAGCGTGACACACCGCGTGTCTGGCAGCGTGACGCACCGCGTGTCTGGCAGCGTGACGCACCGCGTGTCTGGCAGCGTGACACACCGCGTGTCTGGCAGCGTGACACACCACGTGTCTGGCAGCGTGACGCACCGCGTGTCTGGCAGCGTGACGCACCACGTGTCTGGCAGCGTGACGCACCGCGTGTCTGGCAGCGTGACACACCACGTGTCTGGCAGCGTGACACACCACGTGTCTGGCAGCGTGACGCACCGCGTGTCTGGCAGCGTAACACACCACGTGTCTGGCAGCGTGACACACCACGTGTCTGGCAGCGTGACACACCACGTGTCTGGCAGCGTGACGCACCGCGTGTCTGACAGCGTGACATACCGCGTGTCTGGCAGCGTGACGCACCGCGTGTCTGACAGCGTGACATACCGCGTGTCTGGCAGCGTGACGCACCGCGTGTCTGGCAGCGTGACGCACCGCGTGTCTGACAGCGTGACATACCGCGTGTCTGGCAGCGTGACACACCGCGTGTCTGGCAGCGTGACGCACCGCGTGTCTGACAGCGTGACATACCGCGTGTCTGGCAGCGTGACACACCACGTGTCTGGCAGCGTGACGCACCGCGTGTCTGGCAGCGTGACGCACCACGTGTCTGGCAGCGTGACGCACCGCGTGTCTGGCAGCGTGACACACCACGTGTCTGGCAGCGTGACACACCACGTGTCTGGCAGCGTGACGCACCGCGTGTCTGGCAGCGTAACACACCACGTGTCTGGCAGCGTGACACACCACGTGTCTGGCAGCGTGACACACCACGTGTCTGGCAGCGTGACGCACCGCGTGTCTGACAGCGTGACATACCGCGTGTCTGGCAGCGTGACGCACCGCGTGTCTGACAGCGTGACATACCGCGTGTCTGGCAGCGTGACGCACCGCGTGTCTGGCAGCGTGACGCACCGCGTGTCTGACAGCGTGACATACCGCGTGTCTGGCAGCGTGACACACCGCGTGTCTGGCAGCGTGACGCACCGCGTGTCTGACAGCGTGACATACCGCGTGTCTGGCAGCGTGACGCACCGCGTGTCTGGCAGCGTGACACACCGCGTGTCTGGCAGCGTGACGCACCGCGTGTCTGGCAGCGTGACACACCGCGTGTCTGGCAGCGTGACGCACCGCGTGTCTGACAGCGTGACATACCGCGTGTCTGGCAGCGTGACGCACCGCGTGTCTGTAAGCTTGACACACCGCATGTCTTGCAGCGCCGGCCCGGCATGGCAGCACTCTGGTTCTCGGCTTTATAGCTGTGCGGAATGCTGGGGATAAATATTGCAGTGGCGGCTGATGATCGTGTTTGCGCGGTGCAACCAGCGACCGTCAGAGCTGTCTTGAACGGCTGCCGGCTCTCGTGGCCACCGATGGCAACGTGCATGGTTCAACATCGAGGGTGTCCTTTTGTGTACTCTTGGGGTGGGCCGTGGCTCGCTCGATGGATTATTGATCTCTCCCCGAATCCCCTGCCCTGCTTCCAATGTATTTTTTAACTAAATATGAGATCGTATGGATTCGACCCTCAGCATCAGTTCGGCGGCTATTCATGTGGAAAATACCACCTTTGTGTTTGAAAGTGTTGACGATGTAGATCGGCTTGCCCCTGTGAGATGCAGATCTGTGAGCAGACATGTACGTATGGCAAATATACGTGAGCGCAAATGTGCATATGTGCAAATGTACGTAAGCGCAAATGCTCGCGAACGCAAAAGTACGTGAACGCAAAGTACGTAAGCGCAGAAGTGCGTTTGTGCAAATATACGTGAGCGCAAATGTACACATGTGCAAATGTACGTAAGCACAAATGTACGTAATCGCTAAAGTATGCAAGTACAAATGTACTTAAGCGTAAATGTACTTACGCGCAAATGTACGCATGCGAAAATGTATGTGCTCGCAAATATACGTAGGCTCAAATGTACGTATACGCAAGGGTACGTAGGCAAATATGTACATAAATGCACAAATGCGCAGCACAAATGTACGTAGGCGGAAATGTGAAGAAACCGAAATATACGTAGGCTCAAACGTGCGAAAGTGCAAATGTAAGTAAGCCCTTTCACAGGGCTAGCCGTATCACAATCAACAAAAATATCCCAGAACCTTTCTCAGTATATCAGGCATTCAACTAGCTAAGTGCTAAATGCACGTGAGCGCCAATGTACGTAAACACAAAGTGTGCGTAAGCATAAAAGGGTGTATGCGAAAAACTAGGTATGTGCAAATGTACGTAAGCAGAAGTGTACGTGAGCGCAAATTTACGCAAAAGCAAAAGTATGTAATAGCAGATGCACGTAAACGCAACAGTGTGTAAGAACAAATGCACGTATGAACCAATGTACCTACATTTGTACATACGTACATTTGCATATACCTGTGTACAACACAGATCAGCGAAAACTCGTCATCTACTACACAAAAATATAAAACAAGAAAAACTGTAATCTTGTGATGAAAAACAATCTGCAGGCCAGCAAATAAAAATTGAAGCATACCAATGTAGTTTTATTACCAATGTAGCGTACCAATGTAGTAAATTTTCTTGTCCATACAGAGACTGCAGGTTTCGAGCAGTAAGCTGCATTGGCACCAACACAAACTCCCTTTCAATAAGATTCACAATGCACCTCAGAGGTAGAGCACCAAAAGAACATATGACACACTGCCACCAAACACCGTTAACACGAAAACATCTTACTAACAACATCAACATAACAACGTCGTACCCAGACAGAGCACGTCTCATGGTGCTCGAGTCTTTGTACATACTTGAACACAGACCAGAAATAAGCGAAGAAGTCGGCGCACACGTCACGTTGTAACTATGGAATTGCGTATGAACAAAAAGCGCGAAGGAGGAGGCAAAAACGTTGGGATGTAAATGCGATCTGGTTCACCATGGTCATTGCAAATAGTTAAGATGGGAATAGACCTGTGTAATGAGTGGCCCTTCAGGAACTGGTAAAATGTAAAATGATGTTGCCAGAATAACTCGTGTGAAACAAGTGCTCAAATTATTTCAAAAGTATACTTGTGTTTGTTTATTTGCATTGTGCAAACCGGTGAATTTTGAAAATGAATTAATATTTGAATCCGAATCGTCATTAGCCGAATGCGACTATACACGTCACTTGGTGAAATATTTTACCAACTACCCAACGAAACGAAGAAAACAATACGATCAATCGAAAACCTAGACCGAAGACTTGCTGAAACTAATTTATCTCCTCTCATTAACAGTCATTGTGCAAACTATTAAGCATATATATATATATATATATATATATATATATATATATATATATATAAAAATATATATATATATATATATATATATATATATATATATATATATATATATATATATATATATATATGGGTGTGGGTGGGTGGGTGGGTGTGAATGGTCGTATTGAACCACTTCCGGGTTTTGGTATCCTACACGGCTTCGTCTTTTGGTATTAATCACCTGTTGTCCCAGCGGTGAATTCCCTTACCAACATCAATTACTAGGAAAAGATGAATACATTGCACTCATCAGTGTATTGAGTCACGGTTGAAATAGAACAACCGATGAACAATTGGACCTTGTCATGGCACGTATGACATTTCACATATCTAAGGGAGGGAAGCGTCGAATAAGCTCAACTGTCATACGACGAGGAGAACAAATATCGTATAATGTGCAAGGCAATGACGAATGCTATTTTTTACATGTATTAATATAGCAATTTATTGTGGATGACCTTGTAGGTGGTATTACATTTAATCACAAATGATACTTGGCAAATGAGCAACGTTTCAATGTAGCTTCTTTCTCAAGAGCAAATTGGCGTGCAAAGTAGACATTCAGGTCATAATCCTGAGCAAGTGGGCTGCAAGGAATTTTAACTGTCTGCTTTGATTTTCTAATTGCCTTTCATAAATGTGCTACATTGAAACGTTTGGTATTTATCAAGTAATGGTCATTTAATTTGAAGGTGAAATGCAATGCTACACATAGAACTTCCATGGTAAGTCATCTATGTCAGTATGTCATGTCAGTATGTCATATGCCAGTATGTCAAATGTTAGTATGTCATATGACAGTATGTCAAATGGCAGTCAAATGCCACATGTCAGCATGTCATATGTCAGTATTTCATGTGCCAGTACGTCATATGTCAGTGTGTCATGTCATTATGTCATGTAATTATGTCATATGTCAGTATGTCATGTCATATATCATGTGAGTATGTCATATGCCAGCATGTCATATGAAAGTATATCATATGACAGTATGTAATATATCAGCATGTCATATGTCAGTATGTCATATGTCAGCATGCCGTATGTCAGCATGTCATATGTCAGTATGTCATATGTCAGTATGTCATATGTCAGTATATCATGTCAGTATGTCATATGTCAGCATGTCATCTCAGTATGCCATATATCAGTATGTCATATGTCAGTATGTCATATATCAGTATGTCATATATCAGTATGTCATATATCAGTATGTCATATGTCAGTATGTCATATGTCAGTATGTCATATGTCAGTATGTCATATGTCAGTATGTCATATGTCAGTATGTCAAATGTCAGTATGTCAAACGTCAGTATGTCAAATGTCAGTATGTCAAATGTCAGTATGTCAAATGTCAGTATGTCAAATGTCAGTATGTCAAATGTCAGTATGTCAAATGTCAGTATGTCAAATGTCAGTATGTCAAATGTCAGTATGTCAAATGTCAGTATATCAAATGTCAGTATGTCAAATATCAGTATGTCAAATGTCAGCATGACATGTCAGTATGTCAGTACGTCAGTATGTCAGTATGGCAGTATGTCAGTATGTCAGTATGTCAGTATGTCAGTATGTCAGTATGTCAGTATGTCAGTATGTCAGTATGTAAGTATGTAAGTATGTAAGTATGTCATTGTATCATATATAAGTATGTCATTATATCATATGTCAGTATGTCAGTATGTCAGTATGTCAATATGGCAGTATGACAGTATGTCATATGTCACATGTCATATGTCAGTATGTCGTATGGCAGCATGCCATATGCCAGTATGTCATATGTAAGTGTGATATGTTAGTTTATCATGTGTCAGTATGTCATATGTCAGTATGTCAAATGCCAGTATGTCAAATGCCAGTATGAATCTGTCAGTATGACATATGTCAGTATGACATATGTCAGTATGACATATGCCAGTATGACATATGTCAGTATGACATATGTCAATATGACGTGTCAGTATGGTATGTCAGTATGACATATGTCAGTATGACATGTCAGTATGGCATGTCAGTATGGCATATGTCAGTATGGCATATGTCAGTATGTCATATATCATATGTCAGTATGTGATATGTCAGTATATCATATGTCGGCATGTCAGCATGTCAGTAAGTCAGTATGTCATGTGTCAGTATGTCATATGTTAGTATGTCATGTGTCATATGTCAGTATGCCATCATCAATAACATTAATAACATCAATAGTATGGATCTGGGGTCGCACGGGGATGGCCATGACGAATGTGTGACAAGCGCGTATTGCCCAGTTCTTTTCCAGAGGCTCTTGCTTGCTCAATTATGCCTTCCGAACCGAACGGCTACATCGGTTGTGCTGAAAATGTCCATTGTTGACTGTGTACTAATCAGGTGACCCCATCATGAACTTTGAGTTCCTGGTAACGGAGTTATCACGTCATTAGCCGAGATAGAAAGCTGGAAATGCTGCGATTTTCAGCCGATTAACTTATTTTCATTGATATACCTAATCACCCAGATGTCTTCGAGATATTTGATAATTGATGTACAAGCTTCATATTAAATTTGCTATCTGTAGGCACAGATACCACTATTTTGTAGATAACACCGATGACTAGAGATGGCAAAGATAACTCGAATGCATACGCGCACCCAGGGTGCGGGGCCTGAAAATCCTGAGTCCGGCTTAATTTCATTTGTTTGTATGATAAACAGAAGTAACATGAATAATATATTTTCGAGACCGCAGAATAGAGTGGCCGAAATCGGAGTTGATGTTTTGTTTTGGGGGATGAGGGCTGGGGTAGGACTGGCCGGGCAAGCTTACCCACTCACGAAGGACCAGAACCGTCCCTGTCAATGAGAACCTCTCTTCAGACTGCCGAAGGATCTCCATTGTGCATTTTGAGTTGGAAACATTTAGTGTGGTGCATTAGCCGACTTAGCTTATGCAAAATAGTTATACGTAGCTGCTGGCTCCTGGTCACAGCGATGAAGTGAATATTCCATAAAAATATACTTAATTACCTAAGGACAGTTATGTTGTGACATTGGAGAAGACTTTACCATGAACCAACATTCCCCGAACATGGGAGGAGATGAACCAAGCCGAAGCAGACTGGCATCACCACTGACACTAGCCCATGACCATCGGTGCACTTCCACATGGCCATCGGTGCCACTTCCCAGTGGCCATCGGTGCCACTTCCCAATGGCCATCGGTGCCACTTCCCAATGGCCATCGGTGCCACTTCCCAGTAGCCATCGGTGCCACTTCCCAGTGGCCATCGGTGCCACTTCCCAATGGCCATCGGTGCCACTCCAATGGCCATCGGTGCCACTTCCCAGTGGCCATCGGTGCCACTTCCCAGTAGCCATCGGTGCCACTTCCCAGTGGCCATCGGTGCCACTTTCCCATGGCCATCGGTGGCATTTCCCATGACCATCGGTGGCATTTCCCATGACCATCGGGGCCACTTCCCCTTGGCCATCGGTGCCACTTCCCATTGGTCATCGGTGCAACTTCCCCTTGGCCATCGGTGCGATTGACTGCTGTCATGGCAGAATTCAGAAGCCAAGGCAGGACTTACACCCAGAGGAATACGCGAACAGAGAAAAGCCATCATTCACACAATGTACAATTAACCGGTGATAGACGGAAACGAATCACAGGTGTGGTCACCGAATGGCCGGTGCAGTTAACGATTTGTGCATTTTGCGTACTTCATCTACCCCGGAAGTAATTGTTCAGCAAAACAGCTTTCTGTTGCTGGGAGGTCATGGTTACGGAATTTCTCCCTGGCTGATAATTCCTTGCCGAGACACGGACAAACATGAGAGAGGAGCATTTAACTGACTTTTCACGCGGGAAAGAGTCATTATCGAACGAGCCTTCGGGACGAGAAAGAGTTATCATCGCACGAGCCTTCTGGATTGTGAAGAGGTTATTTCCGCTCATTCTTGGAAGGATTCGAATAAGTACTGAACGTGTTCCACGGGTAGGGGTGTCGTTTTATACAATTTTGAGGGGGCAAGTGCCCCCTTAATGTTGGCTTCCCCCCCCCCCTCCCTCGCCACACCCAATAATTACAACTTTTAACATGCTACCCTCGGATGTGGCCCCCCAATCAATTTTGGCCAACCAATTGCCTTAACACGCGCCCTGGAGGGCCTCTGAGAATTACGCGCACTGGAGGGGGGGGGGCGGATTCCGCCCCCCCCCCTAAGATCTCGGCTCCTAGTAAAGCTGGAGGAACGAAATTCGCAGGGTGGATGGGCACGGTAGTGAACTCTATTGTGTGAAATTTTCGTGACCTTAGGTCAATATCTTCAAGGTCAAATGAGGTCAGATTGGCAAAATTTTCCGGTTTTGCGTGGCTTGGCTTGTCATCGTTATGGATCCCTGTGATTGTGTTTAAATGCTCAAAAATGGGCATGAATGATGTCTTGGACATTACTAATGATGCAATGCAGATGCTAGACCCAACATTTGACCTCAGGTCACCTATATAGCACCACTTTATCAGGTCAGTTACCTGTTCCAGTTACCGGAACCGGCCGCCCGCCCGACTGCTCCGTCGGGCAGCTCGGAGCAATCGGCTTCGTGAAGAAGGGAGTGAAGTACATGAATAAAGTATGGAAACGCAATGACAAACAGTACAAATGACAACCAGTAGTGCATTTATGGCAACATTCCAGTTGATCAAGTTTGGTTCCATTAACCTGTCATGAACTTGACCTGACTTCACCTTGGTGACCTAACATGACCTTGAAACTATACAGCATATCAATATGCATCAAACAAGTCGCTAGTGTTGCCTAGAACACTTCCCTTTTGTCAGTATACTGGAAGCGCATCAGCGCCGATTTTGGTGGTCTGGCGCTAAAACATTTTTTGACTTTAGCGGCCCCTAACTTGAAAAAAATTTTCGGCCGATTTCAATTTTTCTTGCTTTAAACGACGTGTCGTTCATTTCTAGGCAGGTACACCGAAAATTGCGTATATCGACCGGTAAAATCTGCAGTTATTTGCGAAAAACCGGAGGGGTGGGCGGATTTCGCCCCCCCTCCAGTGCGCGTGTTAATGCATTGCCCCCCCCCCCCTCCAAATAATTTTCGGAAACCAACGCTAGTGTCCACGGGTCATCATCGCATGCTTTGTCCTCTATATCTCGGCCTAGAACTGAGGGGTGAGCTTCCTGAAGACGATTCAGACATGGAGAAAGACGACGAATGTCAGCTGGTTGACCAGGGCAACGCGGGTAATGTCCATCGCCTATGCCAGAGGCGCCGAGATGAACTTCTTGACGTCATCTGTCATCGAATGAATATCAACCGATGCAGCTAGAGTACGGGATTGCTTCCAACTTGATTTCCATTAGTTGTGACATCACCGCTTTTGTGGTTTGTTTGTCTTCTCAGTTGTGTTACTGACTCTTGAGCCTCACTATAACTGTTCAGCTTGTTCAGTTGTGACGACAAAAAAATTATAATATACTAGATGCAGTCCACCTTCACACACTGTTGGTTTGTCCAAGAGCACACACTGTTAACGTGTCCAACGGCACACATTGCTGGTGTGTCCAAGAGCACACACTGTTGGTGTGTCCAAGAGCACACACTGTTGGTGTATCAAAGAGCACACACTGTTGGTGTGTCCAAGAGCACACACTGTTGGTGTGTCCAAGAGCACACACTGTTAGTGTGTCCAAGATCACACACTGTTGGTGTGTCCAGGAGCACACACTGTTGGTGTGTCCAAGAGCACATACTTCTGGTGTGTCCAAGAGCACACATTGTTAGTATGTCCAAGAGCACACACTGTTGATTTGTCCATAAGCACATACCGTTGGTGTGTCCAAGAGCACACACTGTTGGCGTGGGCTGTGACCGTGCGCAAACAATCAGAGGTTGCCCGGTTGGCGCCACCTTACACGTGAACACGTCGCCGCACGGACATGAAACCATCAGCACAGCCTGTCAGTCACATGGACGCGCACAAGTCACACCAAAAATGTAAACACACAAACGGCCAGTCGGTAAGTTGTCAGATCGACCGCATTTACAAATATCAATTTCCGATGTTCCACAACTCATTTCGTTTCTCTTGTAAGGTAACGGCGGGAGACCCGTGGTTGGACGAAGGTATCATCCTTCCCCCTCCTTCAGCTTTCCGAAAATAGGGAGGAAAACGGCGCCGCGCAGCAATGTGTTGCTGTGACTACTTTGCAGGCCGCAAGAACGCATCATGTTCACAAATTGTGTGGGTTTTTGGGTGGGGGTTGGGGTGGGGTGGGAGAGTGGCACAAGTAAAAAGCCAACTACAGGATATAGAAAACACTAGCACATGCAAAAGCTCCAACTGAAATCTTCGTAAGAATTTTGGAAAACTCTACCTGTGTCAAAAACTACTAACTACCTACCTACCGTTGTTACCGATGTTGCATTGCTATTGCAATTTCTTTCTCATGAAATATTGCGTACTTCACAAGCTTGTTGGACCCCTGCTCCTCCCTGGAACGGCCGATCCCGACTCAAGGTGTTTCCGAGACCCCCACTCCGGAATATCCACGTCTGGTTCATTTAACAACACTTTCCTCTACCCATATCAAGTTCCCCGTTGTCCGTTTTTTTGCACGTTTTTCTGAACCATTGCTTCGCATATATTGCTATAATGCGATTTGAAGACAAACATGTTTGCAGTGCTCTCATTTCTGAGAGCACTGCAAACAATGCCTGACATAGAAAGCTAAGCCCATTAAATTGAGAGTGGAAGAAATACCACGTAAGTACAACTTGCATGCTGCTCTCGCACGCATAACAACTTCAATGCTGTCAAACACCACAAGCTCTCTCCCTCGGTTGGCAGATTCCAGCGAGCGCGGTCTCCCCAGTCGCCTCTCGCTCGCCAAACACATCTCCATATTTTCAATATCACCGTAATATTGCGACTGACGCAATGCCGGCGGCGGCGGCCGGTACAAAACCCATTATTTTCCGAGCGTGCCAGCGCCAACTCTGCTCGGGACTCAGCCGCAGGCAGCGCTACATTGCCGACGCATCGATTCGCACCGGTTGCCCCTGGCAACGCGGTCGGCTCCGCCCCCGGGCAGCAACCTCTGTTGCGCGCTCGCCGGGGGCCGGCCGCCGGCCGCCCGCGGCCAATCAGAGCGCTGCTCTCTGCGGGCGGGCAGCCCCGCCGGAGATGAAACCCGGCCGGCGATGCCGCGGGCGGCGCGCCGCCGGCCCGTCTAATTCAATAAAGCTTTGGTGTCGGAGCCGGCAGCGGCGCCGCGAGTCCCGCCTGGCGCGCCTCGGGTCAGCCGTCGTGCCTGTTACAGCCGCCGCTGGCCATGTCGTTCCTGATGAACGGCCACCCTCACCCCCACCAGTACCATCCGCACTGGCAGGTAGGCACCGGTTTACCGCATCTCTGCCTGCTCGCTCCGCATGCCCTGCGGCAGACCCGGTCCGGCCGCAGCCCCTCCCACTCGTGCACACAAACTTCTGCCGACCGCCGCGGGATATGTGCCGCTCCCGCCGCCAGTGCCGATCCCTGGCCCATGCCGCTATTTGGCACGCTCGACTGTGGCCATGGTATGTTGTGGAAGTTGACACGCGACATTCTGGAGATTCCTATTTTTCAGACCTGAATGTATTATTCCACGTCTGAGTAAGAAAGAAGTTTGGACTGTGTGTTTGGAAGCAATCCCTGTTGGTGTTCTTTCAGAACTAAGCTGCTGATTTTCCAAGCACTTCACATAATTATTTTTTTACGAAACATAGGTACAAGATGTAATTCTACATGGGGCGTGGTCAGGTGCTTTTACGAGGATTATATGGGGACAACATGAAAGTTTTTTTTTTACTAAAGTGGGCCAGGCTAAAACTTTGTCACTGAGCGCAAGCATTGTAAAGTCAATGTATATGAAAAGAACAGTAGTACAATGTTCAGTAAGAACCATTATTTTCCCTTCAGGGACATTGGAATTTTTCGTGATGTATTTAATTTATAGTATGCTGCTCAGGACAGCTTAAATTATGCCATGCTCATAATTATGCTAATGAAATAATATGTAAAATTTAAAGTGCCAGAAAATTCATTTCTCTGGCAGACAACACCAGAGGTCGACACAGGGGCCATGTGAGCAATTTCAATCCTTATTTCTCACACGAAAGAAAAAGTCGCCATTTTGATAGCGATGCATTTGCCGTTATTTGTGTAATTTATTTAGAGTTGTTATTCATTCACCACGAAAAATACAATTAAAAATATGAAAGAACAACGTGTGCCTTGACCCTTTGTTGATTTCGCGTGCAGTGGTATGCGCTGTTCTTCAATGATGGCTACATTTATCAATTTACACAATTACTACATCTTGCGCGGTAATTGCACCTGAGTCATTCAGAGCTACCAGAATAACATTAATCCCGAACGGTAATGCAATTGCATGCTTTTTTTCTGACGCAACAGTTTTAAGATGCTCGTTTCATAGACCGGATACGCCAGATTCCATGGATGGAATACCACACGCTGCTAAAAGCACAAAGTGGACTACAGAGCAACAAATCCCTTTTGCCTAATCTCTGAATCCGGGCTGCAGATCTCTTACCAAACCAGAGGTCCAGGTTCTTATTTTACGAGTATATTTGCAGATTGAATTGACAAAATGACAACTTGACATTAACAGGGTACCAAACCAGTGGGTCCGCATCCCCTCGACACACCCGAGATCGTCAGTCATGCTCTGAATACCACCAGTCATGCCTCCTGGTGTATTTGACCTGATTATTCCAAGAAAACCTATATTCCAGATGCATAAGCAAAAACAATTAAAACAGTTTGGATGTGCCTAAGAACTTCCAAATATATCCAACGATTTAATGCTAAAGTATCCCGATGCATGTTGTATATGCCGCCTCGGTAGCTCAGTTGGTTAGAGCCCTGGCCTGCTCTGGTCTCCCCTGTCCTGGCAACACAGGGTCCGAGTCGCTTATCGCGCTCGCATTCATTCCCGGGCTGGGAGGGTCAGTTGGCAACTGGCCCGATAAGGCTGGGGACGAGCTACCGCTAGATAAGGCTGGGGACGGCCGTATCGGTGCACTGACGGCACGTTAAACTCTCAGTCAGAATTATGCCGTTGAACTGGAATTCATGAATCGGGTGGTGGGGCCAGGGTCCACGCAACAAGCTCTGCTTAGCAATAGCACTCAGATCTATAAAGCCATCACAGCAAGAATTCGGACCAATTCTCCTTAAAACAAATATTCCACTAATGATCATCAATGTCCATTCAATCACGAATTGGAAAATCACGAACTTGGTGAGAGATTAAATATATATCTTAGGAATCCGGGTCATGGTCCGTTACAGGGATTTGCCAGGGTCATAGTCGGCTGCACTACAGGGGTACGTCAGGGGTGGCCGGCGGTGCGTCAGGGTCATAGTCAGCCGCAGGGTTACGTCAGGAGTACGTCAGGGTCAGGATCAGCCGCAGGGTTACGCTAAGCATGGGTGTAACCACGGTTTAGAAATTGGGGCGGGGACAAACCAGGGACGCGGTAAGCTTGGACAGGATAGAGGGGCCTTAACCCGTCCCCCCTCCCCACGAAAATAAAATCCTTGGATTTCAGTCACTTTATTTCCAACGTCTGGTTTTCAGATTCACCATTGTTAAAAATAATATTTTGGGGACGAAAAGTTCCACCAAAATTAGCAAATTTCACTCCTTTCCACTGTCTTTGAACATCCAGCTTTATGTCGTATGTGTTGGTCCCGATTTCACAATCACCACAGAGCAATGCTATAAGTACGTTAAACTTTGCCCTCTTGTAGCAGGCAAAACAGAAAATATTGGACGATGATTTTATTGTAGTAAATATGGACATACAATAACCTTTCGCATGCTTTCCCGTTTTACGGGGACACATTTCGATGCAATAACAACCAGGGCGGATAAATGGTGTGGCACTGAGGGCATGTGTCCCCACGTGGAAGGTGGTGTCCCTCAGACCGGGAAAAGGCGCCCATCTGAAAAGGTTCCAGTGTACCCGCTCAAATTTTTCAGCCAGAAACGCCCCTATGAAAGAAAAAACCACCCCTTGGAAGGAAAGGCGCCCCTTCGGGAAGGGCCGAGTGCATCCCGCCCCATCGAATTTTGCAGCCAGAGGAGCCCCTCCAGGTGCTTTCGCAGTGGCGCCGATCTAAAGAAATGGCGCCCCTCCATACAAGTGCCCCCCATGACAATTCCTGGATCCACCCCTGATTACAACATTGCTCTCTTGAGGTATGAACTCCGGCTGGTTATAAAATAGTGCGCATTCACGTGTGGGTTCTCTTGCAAATTTCACAACTTCCATTGAACCATTGTGGAAAGCATGTCCAGAACATCAATGTGGCAGTGTACATTTAAATCCAGCGATGAGAGCGCCGTCCGAGCAGGTTATGACGGATTTCTTGGGGGAGCTCCTAGTCATATATGATATGAGTGCCTGCTATCACAACGGCTGCAAACAAAAATAGTTTTGATCCTCCTATTTCTATTACACTCAATCATTGTACACACACCGGACCTTCGACGCCTTCGAAATTATTTCGATATCTCAACATTCTGATAACGTACGGCAAGCCACGTCGAATGACACCCATATAATGCAAATTGAAGCCATAGCGAGGAAACACGAGGACTTGGAAAAATTACAACTAACCATTGATATTGAGGCTTGACCTGACATGTCCCGGGCTAAAATGTTACTCGAAAGTTGCCCACGGGCTATCTCTTGATACCAAACATGGGCAGCTTTGTGAGAAAACGAAGAAGCGCGGGGCGACAGATGAAATGAGTTCGACCTTTGACTTTGCAAGTTAATGTGATTTCTGAACGGTTTGCTAGAGTACCTCACGGCACGTTGAATGACACCCACGTGATGGAAATTGAAGACATAGTGACGAGGCGCGATGACTTCGAGCAATTTAAGCTAAACTTCGATCTTGTGGTTTGATTTTGACATGTCCCGGTTTGAAATGTTACATGAGGTTCACCACGGGCTATTGCTTGATACCAGATGTGGGTAGATTAGGGCGAAGAAAAAGTGCGAGGCGATCGAAGAAATCGGTTTGACCTTTGATCTTTGAAAGTAGTTCGATTTCGTAACATTATAATACGGCACAAGCCACGTCGAATGACACCCAATTGGTGCAAATTGAACCATAGAGACGAGTCGCTTCGAGGACTTCGAAGAATTCAAACTAGCCTTTGACCTTGAGGTTTGACCTTAACATATCCCGGTTTCAAAATGGTACTCGAAGGTTCACCATGGGCTATCGCTTGATAGTGGATCTGGGTAGGCTTTGGCGAATACCCCCCAAAAGCGAGGCGATCGAAGAAATCAGCTTGAATTTTAACCCGTCGAGATTATTGCGAATTATTAACTTTCTGGCACCGCACAACAAGCGACGTCGAATGACATCCATTTTCTGCAAGTTGAAGCCATAGCCATGAAACGCGAGGTCATCGAAAAATCAATCAAACCTTTGACCTTCACATGTCCCAGTTTGAAATGTTACTCGAGTGTTCACCGCTGGCTATCGCTTGATACCAGATTTGATAGGTTTGAGCGAAAACGAAAAAAAAAGTGATACGGCCGAAGGATCAGCTCGACCTTTGCCACTGAACAACAATTCGATTGCTTAGCTTTCTGATACCGCATAACCAGCCACATGGAATGACGCCCATTTGATGGAAATTGAAGCGATAGCAACCGAACCGCGCGTTCGGTCGATATCGCTTTAATATCGCCATCTAATAAATCAAGCTACCTTTGACCTTGAAGTTTAACCTGGACATGCACCGGTTTGAAATGTTACACGATGGTTCATCACGGGTTATCGCCTGTGGCCAGATTTGGGCAGGTTTTGGTGAAAACGAAAAATAAATGTGAGGCGACCGAAGGAACCGGTTTGCGTTGGACCTTGACCATTCAAGTGGTAATGTGAGACCCATGTAGTTGTTTCCAGCGTGTTCAGTGCAAGCAGAAGCATTTGTGGTAATTGATTCGAACGATCATTGACCCGTCGCTGAATGCCAATGTCAATACAAATACGCCTCTGGCGAACTCGTCGCTGAATACGAATGTGAATACGACGTTAATTTGACGTACGTGCTTAGGGCCGTCCATGACTCCCCTCCATGGTCTTGAAGATACCCAAGGACACCCAGTCACGTTTCCTCAACATATATCAATATATGCGCAGGGGAATGCAGCCTAAGACGTATAAAGCCTTGCGATAATGCAAATTTATTGCCTCGCAAAACACAATTTTCCACCCAAGCGAGAACACAAGGTGGTCAAGGTTCATACTATTCAAGAATGGCCCGGTAGCAGACATTTCTAACGTTTGCTGATTTACCATTGGGAGATTTTGTGACGACAGATAGCCCGTGAAGCTCGTTGATTGGCTAGATCGGCTTCTGGTATTTTCGGTGATTCTCTTGCATATTTATATTTTCACTTTATAAATGATTACGTGAATTTTGCGGCGATCATACTCAGGTAGCTGAGGCTTGGGGGGGTGGGGAACGAAAGAAATTGGAGGGGACAAATCGCCACTTTTCAGAAATTGGGGGACATGTCCCCCCCAGACCCCCCAGTGGTTACACCCATGACGCTAAGAGTACGTCATGGTCAATGGTCATGATTAGCGGCAGGCATACATCAGGGGTATGTCAAGGTCATGGTCGGCTACAGGGTAACGTCAGGCTGGTGGTCGATTGCATGGCACATCATTTCGGGTGTCGAAGTCCTCCTAGACAGTGTTTCATAGTGGCAGGATATCTGCAGACTTTTGAATGTATAAGTATATTAGCGCTATGGATTCTGTGGATAAATGGGCAAAACCAGCCCGCATGGCAGCTGGTTGACATAAAAGCACGCGCTTGGCCCCCTGTAAAATGTTCAAGAACTTCCGAGCGCCGAACTATTTCCAAGGCGTTTCTTTCCAAGAAACACTATAGAGTGAATGTTAGCTCTTGAAGTTCTGGGCGCCATGCTGATATTTTCTGGGAACCATGTTCCTCATCACTTCATGGGGAACTTCCCTGCATTATTATTAGCGATTATTTTATCGGTTGTATTCGACGAGCGGTTTTGGACATTAGTGAAATGCCAATGTTCTGCTACCGGTTGCTTTTTTCGCGGTCGTAAGCACGCATAAGCTAACTTTTCAGTGTTGGCTATCAGCAAATTCATTTCAATGATAATTAGAAAACGATGTTATGGGTGCAATATAACATGGGTGGAGCCGGGGGATATAATCTTAGAAGAAGCCGGGGGAATCTTAACCAGCTTGCCCGAAGAAAATGCCTAATTATGTTTACGGCATAGCGTAAAAATGCTGAATCTAAAATGCATTGCACAGCCCCCCGCATTCCCGAAGTCCGAGAGGAGATTTACGCCAAGGACATTAGGAACGGTTCTGAAGCTCTTATTTAGTAGTTGCGATTTGCTTAGAGCTCCAATTCTGCTTCGTTGTGGGGCGCATATCAAAGGCCACCACGAGGACTGTGATGGCAACCGAATCTTAAGAGAAAATTCGATTTTATTTAATTGTATTCGAGATTAGACATACAGTTGGCTGGTTTGGCGCTTGCCTGGTGGCGTTGCTTCCGTTGCACTTGGCATCAAAGTCACAGCAGGGATTCTCGGCTGCATTAATACTCTGTACAATGAATGTGGTTAAAACCACTGTAGATTGGATTGCGTAATATAGCCAGCCCGTAACTAAAATCAGCAGAAACACCGGGCAGACAGCCAACTGTTTCGCTTCGGTACTACTCAACTGATGATCGTATCTTATCACAATAATTATATCGACATTACTAGACGTTGCTAGGCCCATGCATGCATATCTATCTATCTATCTATCTATCTATATATCTATCTATCTATCTATCTATCTATCTATCTATCTATATATCTATCTATCTATCTGTCTCAATCATCATCATCAATCAATATCAATTCATCATCATCATCATCTATCTATCAATCAAACGGGGACGAGTGGTCTAGGGGTAAGATGCTCGTCTCACAATCGAAAGATTGTGGGTTCGAATCTCACCTGTCGTTACTCTTCGCCCGCGACCAATCGGCGTGAGAGATTGGCGACGCTATATGACTCAACGGTCGACGTTTCGTAAAACCAATAACCAACCAACTATCTATCTATCAACCTATCTCTCTGTCTCTCTCTCTCTCTACACGTACATATATCTATATATATATATATATATAAATATATATATATATATTTATATATGTATATGTATAAATATATATATATAAAATAAAAATATATGTATATGTATATATATTTATATATATACACATACATAAAAATATATATATATATATATATATATATAATATATATATATATATATATATATATATATATATATATATATATATATATATATATTGCACTCTAGCCTCCCCAGAGGAGCCCCTTTTCTCGGTCAGAGGGGTGCAGCCGTACAATAGGGACAGAGGGCCAAAGAGTCATCGGGAGATGAAGAACTTGAGGGGCCTCCTCAACTTGAGTCCTGAAAGTAAGAGGACCAGCTGGTAACAGGAGTGATTCCTGGGAGCTGGAGTCGGCCCTCTGCAGCTGGAGGGACCCAGATTCGGTGGCGCCTAGAATTCCAAAAGCATCATCGAGCCTAGCAGTACTCTGGAGAACCCTGCTCACCTTTGGGTGGCTGCGGATTCACCCAATGTCCTGGGCGCCCAACAGTGCCAGAGGCGGAAAGAGCCTGCTATTTGCCTGCGGGCTTAGGTGACAGACATCGGAAAATTCACCGCAGTTATGGTGACAGGTTACGATATTGCATTAGCATCAGGGACGGATCCAGGAATTCTCATCGGAGTCGAGGTCTATTTCCTCGGCGAGGCGCCTTCGGCGAACAATAATCGCTTAGCCGATGGGGAGGGACGGGAGGAGGGAAGGATGCACTTGAGCATGCTGAGGTGGCGCCTTTTCATCCACAAGCGGCATCTGTTGCTCAGAAAAGGGCGTTTTGGGCTGAAAATCCGTTGAGCGGCACGGGGAAGGATTGTAGTCAGGCCTTCCTGAAGCAGTCGAGCCTTTCCCGGCCGGAGAGACGCCACATTTCCATTGGGTGACATGCCCCAGTGCCCCCACCACTTCGTCCGCTCCCGATTAGCATTGAATATGAATTATCTTAATACCGTTTTGCATATTAACATACCCAGTCAACTTGTTTTTCTAGCTATCCATGCATTCTACATTATACTACTTCTCAACTTATTTCAGCACCTGCATGTGAAGAGTACCCGAGTAATTTGGTAGTGATGCTGGATGTGCCAGGGGGCTGAAGAAAGTGCTGCGGCACGCAGTAACTTCATAGGTTTTAAGATGGCCGCGGCAAGCCTGCACCTCCGACTGGCGCTTGGCACAGCTGGGTGACTGAATCTGACGCAGTCGTTCCGACATGCGGCGCAGTTTGTTCTCGTGTCGGTTTTGGTGTGGAGAAGCTGGACGTTTATTGTACTGGTGTACCTATGATGTGGAAGTTTTGTTTGTTCATCTCTGAGATTCATGGCTGTGACTGCAGTTTGCCGCCGACCCTGGTGCCATACGCGCCCAAGGAAGGTGCAGTTCACAGCCAATCCTGGTGCAATACGTGCCCAAGGAAGGTGCAGTTCACAGCCAACCCTGGTGCAATACGTGCCCAAGGAAGGTGCAGTTCACAGCCGACCCTGGTGCAATACGTGCCAAAGGAAGGTGCAGTTCGTAGGCGACCCTTGTGCAGTGCGTGCCCAGGAGGTGGGCTTTACTGACTTGTTGGATCCTTGTCATCGGAACATTGAATTGCTTGAGGTATTCCAACGTGAGACGCTCTTTATGTCAAACATTTCACCAAGACACTTTGATGGGATTGCTACTTGGACCTGATAATTTGCTATGAACAGAGCTTGTAGCATAGACCCTAACCCACCACCGGACAGCATGGTTTCATTTGAACACAAAAATGTTAGGTCAAGTGTTGTCAAGTGCCATCAATGCCCTGACACCAATATAATACCTGACAACCATTATATTCGACATGACATTACCCGGCCAGTTATGGTGATGCTTTGGTCCAAAAGAAACCAATTTATGGTTCCTGCCATATATTCCACATGACATGCCTACCAGTATTTGGCAAGGTGAAGTAGGCTGAACAATATAGTGTGCAAAAACGCTCCGCGCACGAAAATTTGTCAGCCTGAAATGCATCAATCAGCACCAGCCAGCACTGGTGAGCTGCTCCCAGAACCAATAACAACACAGGGCAGGCAATGACTGGATCACACATCAATAGGTTGTTGGATCATCACTCGTCAACAGCAGGTTTGTGTAGCCGGCCGGTATCCGGCACGGTTCGGGGGGTCATAAGACGCCGTGCGGTGGGCAGCCCGCCGTCAGTCCGCTGCGACGCTCCCTCGTCAGCCGGCCGGTATCCGGCACGGTCGGGGGGGGTCAGAAGACGCCGTGCGGTGGGCAGCCCGCCGCAACGCTCCCTCGTCAGCCGGCCGGTATCCGGCACGGTCGGGGGTCAGAAGGCGCCGTGCGGTGGGCAGCCCGCCGCGACGCTCCCTCGTCAGCCGGCCGGTATCCGGCACGGTCGGGGGGGGGGTCAGAAGACGCCATGTGGTGGGCAGCCCGCCGTCAGCCCGCCGCAACGCTCCCTCGTCAGCCGGCCGGTATCCGGCACGGTCGGGGGGTCAGAAGGCGCCGTGCGGTGGGCAGCCCGCCGCAACGCTCCCTCGTCAGCCGGCCGGTATCCGGCACGCGCTGTGGCCGGTCCTGACGCACACAATCAGGCGGGTCGGCCCAAACAGGATCACCGACCGGCGCCCTGGGACCCACCGCCCCCTCCCACGTACGGCCAAATCGGGTTTGCAATGATTTGCTGTCGGCGGTTCGATGCGATGCCTGTCGATCGTGCGAGATGGCCTGCGGCGGTGGAGCACGTGGGCCGCGCTGCCGGCCGGCCGGCACTGTCACTGACCGCTCTCCCTTCCACGATGAAGGGCGTCGGTGACCGAGAGCGTCTGACCTGCTTGTGCCTGACATGCCCTGTTGCAGAGGTTACTTCAGACGGCGGCGCCGAGGGTGGGAACCAAAGCAACCGAACCGAACACAACCGGTTGTGGTCGTGGTTGCGGTGCTCTGGTCATGTTTGTCGGTTCAACAGCATGTGCTCTCTCACTCAGTGGAAACACAAGTATATGTACGTGCTAATATATGACTACGCACGAACAATAGCCAAATCTACCAAGTTCTAACTGCATACCAGTGTAGCTCAAGAACGATCAGAATAATATGCGATGTAATATTTCAGGGTGGATGTTATCTTTTTAAAGAACGGCACAGGTATCAAAAGAGATTGTTCTATTTCTGAGAACGGCAAGTACCTCTTGGCGGGAGAAAGCAATTCCCAATTACAGCAGCTTGGTCAGCAGTATGTCCAGAAGCTGCTAGTTGCCGTAGGAAGCATTCGACGCGGGATGATCAATGATGGGGGGGTGACAGTCCGGTCCGAACTTTGTATTATGTTGGTGACAGCCTGGTATTATCTGGTATTCTGTTGGTGACAGCCTTGTACTATCTGGTATTCTGTTGGTGACAGCATGACCATGCAGGTGACAGCATGGACAATTTTATCACCTCTGACCGAGTCCACACTTGACCAACCAGCGTGAGAGGTTGGCGAAGCTGTACAGCCTGACAGGTGAATGCGTCGGAAGAAGCCATGGTCCTGTTTCTTTAAAACAAAATTGTACATCCAGTTATTTCGAGCAAAACGAAGGAGCAGGCTTGGAGAGATAAGATTTTCCTAGATTACTGGCATCCAGAAAATTACCCTGTCCAGAACATTTTCCTCTCAATGTCCTCATCTAGAGGTAGAATGATGTTTTTTGACATTGAACTGCGCTGTGATAAAGTGCTCATGATTCATTGGAAAGTGGAAACTGAGATTCTGTTATCATAGTTTTGAATAAAATTACCTACCCATATCTGATTACCGAGAACGTTTTATCTCCACATACAGGATTAAAAAGTACAAATCCAAGGCTAGGCAGGTGCCATGAGTGGCTTTTCCTATTAAAATCTGAATTTTACAGATCCTTGGGTCTTGTCTGTGTCTTGGCGATTCCGTGGAATCTTAGCACCCAACAATCCATGCCAGAGGAATTCCTTCTTCGGTCCATTCATCCCTCAATTTTACAGGTTGTCATGAAACGTGTGCCAACCGGGGCTGAATTCAAACGGATGAAGAATGCAGAATCTGTCCTGCCAGGACAGGGGAAACCAGTAGCCGTAGTCTACAATCAGGGTTACCAGCGCAATAATCGGAGGGCAATCACTATTTGCATGTCTCTGATGCCATCCTCTTCTGGCAGAATTGCATGATCACTCCAACTACTCGTTGGTAGATTACTTGTTCGATCACATGTTCGGAATATTTATCAGCGCAGGTGTAAATCTGTTCATTCATCTGTCCACTCAATGGCTGCTTCACCCTTTTGCCTGTGTACCTGATCGTCACCGTCTCTTTCAATCTCATTCTCCTTTCAGTCTTCCCTTTACCAGGTTGTCAATTTCTCCCATTCATGACTCCATATATGGTTCCAGCCGTCGTGTTGGGAATGGGCAGAGCGGCTACCTGTCAACAATGTTGACCGTTCTTTTATGGGGCTGATGTGTAGAAGCCCTCACGTGAGAAAAACAGATGTTGACCTAAACAGGGCTCTATGCTTATTTACTAATTTATACTTAGTTTAGTAATTTATCTATTCAAACAATGCCGTAGCCCGACTTTCATCACACAACATTAATATGTTGCAATTAGAATCGTTTGTGGAAGAATACATATACTGAGTTTTAATTTCGTTGACTATTTTCGCTTAAGATGAGCCATAGTCGAGATTTCCCCCGGATCGGCCAGCGTATTAAAGCGCAGTAGTTTAATATTCACCAGTCAGTCCCTTCGGCAAACCGCTTAGATCCGGCCCCGCCATCCGTCTATTTGCTCATCCGTTCGATCTTCTCTTTGTCTGTCCCTCCACCTTTCTATCCATCCTTCCGTCTGTCCATCTGTGCGTACGTCCGTAATTCGTCTGCCCGTCTGTCCGTCTGTCTGCCCGCTCGTCCATTCATCATCATGTTCCGCCCATCCGTCCACCTCGCCGTCCTTCCACCCGTCCGTCCATTCATCAGCATGCTCCATCCGTACGTCCATTATTCAGCAGGCTCCACCCGACTGTCCATTTATCAGCAGACTCCACCCGTCCGTCTGTCCGTCCATTCATCAGCATGGTCTGCCACCCGTCGGTATGCCCGTCCATTCATCAGCATGGTCTGCCACCCGTCCGTCTGTCCGTCCATTCATCAGCATGGTCTGCCACCCGTCCGTCTGTCCGTCCATTCATCAGCATGGTCTGCCACCCGTCCGTCTGTCCGTCCATTCATCAGCATGGTCTGCCACCCGTCCGTCTGTCCGTCCATTCATCAGCATGGTCTGCCACCCGTCGGTCGGTTTGTCCAGACCACCCAGCTGTGAAAACGGCCGCTTGCGCAGCGGTTAGCGCTACTGCCGCCAGACCGCAGAGGCGTCGGCTGGCCAGCTGGCTCTTACGGGCTCCGACTGACCGCAGAGTCGACTGTTCCCAGCTTTCTGCTCCGCTTCCCTCCCACGTGCCAACACCGTCGTACACACTGTCACCACAAACTCACACAGCGCGTCTCTCTCCTCTCTCCTCTCTCCTCTCTCCTCTCTCCTCTCTCCTTTCTCCTCTCTCCTCTCTCCTCTCTCCTCTCTCCTCTCTCCTCTCTCCTCTCTCCTCTCTCCTCTCTCTCTCTCTCCTCTCTCCTCTCTCCTCTCTCATCTCTCCTCTCTCCTCTCTCCTCTCCCCTCTCTCCTCTCTCCTCTCCCCTCTCTCCTCTCTCCTCTCTCCTCTCTCCTCTCTCCTCTCTCCTCTCTCCTCTCTCCTCTTTATCGTTGTATCGTTTGTTATATGTTGAATATTGCTGAGAGGTAGTGTAGCTTATGGTGTACTGGGGCGCTGTCCCCTCCTTCTTCTTAGAAAACAAAATACATCACTCTCCATGACGTTGCCTGTAAAGGAATGGCTTCACGTTCCTGCTTCACACTCGCCTGAATTCCATTGTTCTGTCGCTGTTGATAGTGCTCTGGTGCACCACCAATTGTTTCTCAAGCACTATTGATTTGTCGTCGACCATTGCCGAAAATGTACCATCTGAAGTACTACTTCGAACAAGAAAGGCTAAGGTACGACTCAATATTGTCGCAGCACACGAACCCCACTTTTCAAGGAGAGGAAGTTACCATCGAAAATTTCACAACACGCCGAGCATGCCAGTGGACCAAACGACACGACCCGCTCATTGTTCAAGACTCATTCAACAGCATGAGCACCGACAACGGTTGCGACAGAACGTCACTACGACCGACAAGCAGGCGACCGATGGCCTCGTCTGCTGCCAGGCAGCTCCCAGTGCTACAGCACTTAGTGGCGCCCTCGAAAAGTGCCATAAACTAGCGTGAACACGAAATCTCGTTTTCACGATCGTTTGTGGGTGGGATCCGAACAAACCACGCAAGCCGTCGGTGTTTGCACGCGCAACAGCCTGCTACAGACGCCTCATCAGCCCAATGGATCCCTGCAGATGATGAAAGGCCAACGGTAAGTGGTAGGGCGGCCAAAGAGGATTTAAAAAGGGTGGCTTGTTTTCTGATCGCGGCTCGCTCCGGTGATCCGCAATCACCCGACATTGTCGGTCACGGCTGGATGCGGCCGCTTTGCATGACAAAGTGCTGCTTGGTCGGGCCGGCTGTTTGCGCTACCTCTCCTAATTGCCAATCGGCGCGCTCGCTTATGGCCTGCGCCGGCTGGTTTACTGGCCGTTTTACAGCCTAGAAGAATCGGTATCGGCACCGTCCCGGTTGCTCTGAATGGTGGGAGATAGGGATCCAACAGGGCGCGGATGCGCTAAGGCGCGCCGGAGGTCACGTTTCTGGCTGACAGCCGTGTTGTTCAGGTGGCGACTACCTGAGTGCTACTCCTAACCTGCTACTCCTGACCTGCTACTCCTGACCTGCTACTCCTGACCTGCTACTCCTGACCTGCTACTCCTGACCTGCTACTCCTGACCTGCTACTCAGGGCTTCCAGTGCAGGTCACTGGTCGGCTCACTGCCGCTGCTCTGCTTTGCTATGTGCACATTCGAGTCGTTGACGTCTGTCACATTAAGCAAGGCTTTTTATCACTGAGGAGCCAACGTACATTCTCGATCGCTCTACCTGCCCATTAAACATTCCAAACGTGATCGATCGGTCGGACTATGACGTCAGACGGTTGCTTTAGTCATGATAACTAAACATCCATCACTGTCCCACCTGAAGTACATCAACATCGAGACGTTCGTGACTGCGGCCGGTGCCGTGCCTCTGCCACTCAGTTACTCACGCTTCTTGTACACTAAATTCGCCTAACCATCTTTACCGAATTGTCTCGCCAGTCCTGACGGCTTGGCTGTGCACCACTAACCAGAAACACATCTGAGCGGCTTTTATGGCCACACCTAACCAGCGACACATCTGAACGGTTTTTCTGGGCGCAACTAATCGATGGTGCAGGGTTGTCGTTGGCTCCAAACTACTTCGAACCCAAATCTTCTCTCCCCGGTATGTTAATGCCAGCCTCACCCGGGAAGAGACGCGAATTATCTGTGGGACTCTCTCCCTCGGAGTTGCATGCTACAAGAGTGGATGCTCCTATGCCTGTCAGGCGAAATTTCAACTGATCGCGATCATCCAGCATTGTCATCAGGGTAGACTCTGGCGTACCTAGCTAAACACCGGTCATTGGCGCACTTAACTAAACACAAGTCACTAGGGGTGGGTGTGGGCTTTGGGGGTGAGGTGGGCTTATCCCGACAGTCGCTGGTTTACATAACCAAAGATAAGTCACTTGGGGTGGGTGTGGGCTTTTTTTAGTCCCATGGTAGCTCAGAAACCAACTGGTTTCTGAGGAGACTCTCGGGAGCCACATCCCTCCCCCAGCCGGACAAGGGTTAAATGTTCCGATCTGTAACATCTAGCTTGGGGTGGGTGTGTTTTTTATCCCCATGGTAACTCAGAAACAAACTGACAGATTGAAATGAAACCAAGTGCAATGAATAGCCAAGCAACATTCATCGGATCAGATTTAGTTTTGTTGACGACGATGTCACCGATGACGCTACAGGTCAGTTCAAATAAAGAAGTTTGAATATTTTGAACCATTGTTAGCTCTAACAAATGTCTGTCAGACGGTTCGCATCAGTGAATACCCACCCTGAAAAGCAAATACTGTCACTTGTATTCATACATGTGCTTCATCAAGTCAGGTTCAGATCAAGTCAGATCATGTGACGTCGCCGTGCATTCGCATAGATCTGCGGTACATCATGCATGTCCGTCAAGAATATGCGTGGGATATGAAAATATAGTTTAAATATTTGTATACATATATATATATATATATATATATATATATATATATATATATATATATATATATATATATATATATATATAGATATATTTATATACATATATACATACATATATAGATATATACATATATAATATATGTATATATATATATATATATATATATATATATAAACCAAGGACACCTCAACGAATCATCCAAGTTCTGCCGCACTATACATCACGGTTGCTTGCAGCGCCATGTCGTCTTTGGCAATGACACAACACGCTCGAAATGACCGAGAGGTATTTGTTAAGTAGTAGTAAGCTTGATTATGAAAGTATGAATGTGGCAGCAAAACAAGCAATCTTGAAGTGCCTTTCATGTAAGCCAGCGGTCATCTTGTTCTCAGGTCGTGGTAGCGCCGTCGGGACAAGGTCTGGCTGTTCAATTAGACCATTGCACTTAATAGCGGCAAGATGTTGTAATAGCGTTGTTGTAATGTTGTAATAGATGTTGTAATTGCACTTAATAGCGGCAAGATATGTTCTTCTTGTCCACGCTATGAAATGAAGCACAACCAGATGGAACACAACCACAACCTTTAACATCAATTTCTATTCATGTGATCCCTGGTAACATTACTTGTACGAACAACATTGTGGGCATGGTTGATGCTTTTGCATCAGGCAGAACTGAACGTTTCATGGTAAATATTGCTTTATATACCACATCGAATCCTCATCACTAACATTGCTTTGACTGCTTAGCGAACGGAAGGGAGGTGACGCCCGCCTGTGAGCCTCATCTGTGACAAACCAAGCAATATAAATATCTTCACATGAAATACAGATCTGCTCTTGACTGCTAAATGACGAATGCACCAAGTACATTTACACGGGACTTTGCATCACGTCCGCCTGCCTTGACCCTCACAGGGCTGGTCGGCATCGGCATCAGCCGGCGCCTGCACGGGAGCAGATTCTTGAATGCCCCCTAATAACGTCCCATCTACGCAAGCTATAATGAAATGCAAATCACCGTTTGATAGCCCTGGTTATAGAGAGCCCGCAACGTGCCATAAATTATTATTTTGTTTCAAAATGAGGTCAACAGATGTCATGTTATGTCGGAATACCAGGTTTGCCTTAAATCCCTGGAAATATTGTTGTTTTAAAGTCAAAGATTGTTCTCTTTCAGCATTGCGCCTCAAGAACTCGGATAAGTGAACGTATTTATATTGATCATAGTAAAAACGGGTCAAGACAGTAGACCAGATCGAGTCAGAATCAGACTTCAAACCATGTCATCAACTCTGAACCATGAAAGTGTACTGTTCTGGACTATGCATGCTGGAGACACAGGGAAAAGGTCACTGTGACACAAGGTAGTATAGAGGTCATATCACAGCTTATTTCTTCATTGTTGCCTACACAGATTATCATAGGTCATAATTGATCCGCCCAGTGGCATGATATTTATCTTGAGGACTGGCCTGAACATATTAATTTATGTCCCGGGTCCTTTCAATACAGATATTCAAACAACATGCGTACATCTTTTTGACATACAAAATTCCAAAGATCAACTCAGATCATACCGCATGGTCAGGTCAAGTGAGTTCAGATCATACCGCATGGTCAGGTCAAGTGAGTTCAGATCATACCGCCCGATCAGGTCAAGTGAGTTCAAGCTCGAATACCCCCGGTACGTCACTCGTGAAGCGTTAAGATTTGTTTTCCAAAAAGAACTGATATGATACTGGAGCATTGTTGTAAACTGTCCAGTTTCTGATCTGGCGACCTGTCCTCAGGTCACGCTGGAGCAATATGTTGACTGATGGAACGATCACTTCAGCCTTCGCCTCAGTGCACACTGTTCTGAAAGTAATCAAATGGAAAGGTCAGGGCAGGTCAAGTAAGACCAGGCCGTACGAGGACGGGTCACCTTAGATCATTGGCTGGCGCTGAAACCGAATTCAGATATGATTTCACCAGAAACAACAACATTCTGTACCTATAAGATGGCATAGTGTACAATGATATGACATTTATAATTTGCATGATATTTCAACTAACCGTATGCCATTCATGTTTTAGATATTTAAAACCAGAATGGTATTTATAGTTCTCTGCGTAAAACGTACACTTCAATTAAATTTTCACCACTCAATACGGCACAAAGGGCGGAGATGAACCTAACCTCAGGTCAGGAACCTTAATTTTAATTCAAATTCCCGCAGAGCAGATTTGCCCATCATGATGAAATAGCAGCATGATCTGATTGTGGCGTTGATATGTTGCAACCACTCCGAATGGCTACATTTTGAAGGTTCTAGAACATTATTATTTTTCACCCATTCCAGGTCCATGACCTTTGACCACCATGACGAAATATGTACATGAGATGTGGAAAACCGATGCATGAATAAGAAGCTACTGAAAGTGTACTGTTTCTGCGTCTACTCTTTCGTCCCTATCCTAGAAAATATGAGCGGACTCACGAGAGCCACACCCTTCCCCGGCCCGACAAGGGTTAAATGTTCCAATCTGCAACATCTATCTTTGTGTCGGAAATATCCGGTTTGGACGTTGTGCGCCTTTACCGCAGTACTGTTCAGTGTTAGTGAGGCTCATCTCACATCCGGATTACATCGAGCCGACGAGCCCTGACGGCGGTCGGCCGTGCCAGCGCCTCCGCCGCCGCCGCCGCCGCCGCCGCCGACTGGCCGCAGGCGGTGTGTCGGCTGCAGGGCGCCGGCCGACAGGGCCGCACGACACGTGACCACGTCACTGTCAATTTGTGCCGGCCCGCCGCCGTTGAATGGGGCGACACGGTCGGCGGCCGGGCGGGAGCTGGTCGGCCAGCCGAGGCGCTGCAGACGAGCCACAGACGTGCTGCAGACGTGCTGCAGACGTGCCACAGACGTGCTGCAGACGTGCCACCGAGTGTTGCAGACGCTCTACAGACGTGCCACAGACGGGCTGCAGGCGTGCCACAGATGTGCTGCAGACTTGCTGCAGACGCTCTACCCACGTGCTACAGCCGCAGATCATCACACACACACACACACACACACACACACACACATATATATATATATATATATATATATATATATATATATATATATATATATATATATATATACATTCGACTTCGGAACTCGGCTCTGTCTGCCGCCAGATCGGTGGTACAGGTGCCCACTGAGCTGGTCTCAGGCCATGGATCTATTGCTTCCATTGTTGTCAAATTCCGAACACCTCACGCTTACGCATAGATGTGACGCATACGCATCACGCTTACGCATACATTTAACCCATTTGTAACAATGTGGACTATTTTATGTATACGTGAGTGGTGGTTGGCTTATAATTCGACCGGAATAATCGCACTGAGTGATCGCTCACACGGAGTGATCGCTCTTTAAGAATGTCACTCGTAATGATTTCTCAGTAAAGAGCACCAGTGGCACACAAAAGTAGCTGTCTGTGGTAGCCAGTGTTCCGGCTGCCAGCGCGCAGTGACATCCAGTAGAACGGCTGGTAGTAGCACCCATTGTGCCAGCTGTCAGGGGTAATTCGTTCGACCTCTCCTGGTGGTACCCAGTGTAGCATCCAGTGTGCCAACTATCGGTGGTATTCAGTGGTATCCATTGTGATGGCCATCAAACGTATCCAGTGGTATCCAGTGTGGCGGTCGTCAGTAGTATCCAGTGTTGCGGCTGGCAGTGGTATGCTGCGTAACGGCCGTCAGTGGTATCCTCTGTATCGATCATCAGTAGTATCCAGTGTTGCGGCTGGCAGTGGTACCCTCTGTTAATTTTGTCAGTGGCATCCAGTGTGGCGGTCGTCAGTGGTATCCAGTGTTGCGGCTGGCTGTGGTATCCTGTGTGACTGTCGTCAGTAGTATCCTGTGTGGCGATCGTCAGTGGTATCCTGTGTGACGGTCGTCAGTGGTATCATGTGTGACAGTCGTCAGTGGTATCCTGTGTGACGGTCGTCAGTGGTATCATGTGTGACAGTCGTCAGTGGTATCCTGTGTGACGGTCGTCAGTGGCATCCTGTGTGGCAATCGTCAGTTATCCTGTGTGACAGTCGTCAGTGGTATCCTGTGTCACGGTCGTCAGTGGCATCCTGTGTGACGGTCGTCAGTGGTATCCTGTGTGACAGTCGTCAGTGGCATCCTGTGTGACGGTCGTGAGTGGTATCCTGTGTGACAGTCGTCAGTGGTATCCTGTGTGACAGCCGTCAGTGGTATCCTGTGTGACAGCCGTCAGTGGTATTCTGCGTGACAGTCGTCAGTAGTATCCTGTGTGACGGTCGTCAGTGGTATCCTGTGTGACGGTCGTCAGTGTTATCCTCTGTGACAGCCGTCAGTGGTATCCTGTGTGACGGTCGTCAGTGTTATCCTCTGTGACAGCCGTCAGTGGTATCCTGTGTGACGGTCGTCAGTGTTATCCTCTGTGACAGCCATCAGTGGTGTCAGGTATGCGCGATACTGGATCCATGCGCCCTGTTGTGCAGCACCAGTGCCATCACTGCCATAAACCCGTCGCGGCTGGCCGCCGCCGGCCAGGGGTGCTTAATAGGCGTCTCCTGGGCTCATTTACGACGCGCGACGATGATTATTATATGGCACTCCCAATAAATTTGCAAATATCAAGCGGACCCGATTTGATTCTGTGGAGCGCCGCGGGAACAATGAGTCGACATTATGGCCCACGGCCGAGATCAGTCTCAACAGCACTTGATTTTCAGCGGTTCGACGGAAGCGGCGGCCGTCCTTTGTCGGCGGCATATTGATGTAGGATGATAATGCATGCTCCGCGAGGGGGAACCCTGAACGCAAAGGCGTGCTGAACGCTTTTTTGCTCACGCATCGGGAACCCTTTGTTCAAGTAGTCTTCAGTGCTCGCGACGAGCACGTGTAGGAGCAGCGACGAGCAGAGTCGGTGGCCACGTGCTCGGTGCTGACGCGATGTGCGCGGCATCCAAGGGCGCCGCCTAACCTCCCAGGCAATTTCTTCCTGGCCAAATTTCATCCCAGCACCGATCAGAAAATAATCGTCCTTGAAGGGCGTGCATCAATGTTTGATGGTCGCGCTGCCGGTAGCTCCCGATCTGCTTATAAACCCGTGTGTGTGCGTCACTATCGGCGGCGACGGTGGCGCCACTTAATCTCAGGTGGCGGCCCGCCGTCAAAGTGCAGCAGCCGCAGCGTCAGCCGGCCGTCAAAGTGCAGCAGCCGCAGCGTCAGCCGGCCGTCAAAGTGTAGCAGCCGCAGCGTCAGCCGGCCGTCAAAGTGCAGCAGCCGCAGCGTCAGCCGGCCGTCAAAGTGTAGCAGCCGCAGCGTCAGCCGGCCGTCAAAGTGTAGCAGCCGCAGCGTCAGCCGGTGTGGACGGCACAGCAGATCCTGCTCTCAGCAGGGGTGTCATTTTGCATGCACTAAGGGTGGCAACTGGCCCCAATCATTCATTTTCTGCCCAATCATTGATTTGCCCCCTCGCAATCAAGCCGAAGCTTATCTAATGAGCCCATGGATGCGCCCTTCCAGAACGCTCGAGTGTATTGCTCCTCCGCTCAAATAGTTTTTTTTCTGCCGATGGCCCTCTCTACGGAGAAAATTGTCATCAAAACATAAATTGCCTCCCCCCCCAACTCTTTTACAAAGTGGCACCCATGGTTCCCACAGCACCAGCCGGTCCAGCATGCCCTGCAGGATGCTGCACATGTCCTCCTCTCGCCAGCCTCGTGACGATGTAACCAGTGATCCGTCCATCCTGCGCACGGGGCTTGAGTTGGCGGTGGTTTGCAATCGCGGGCACACGCGGTGTTGCAAGCTGCCAACCGAACGGCACAGTCGGACCCTCGCCTCTTCCCCCGCCGAATCATCAGTGGTACGGGCTTGGGGGCGGGGGGGGGGGTGCTTGGTGGTGCATGAGAATTAAATATAGCTGGCTTCGTTGTGTATGCGTTGACCTAGTAGTTGACTGTGCGCCGAATGCACAAGCGGCTTCGCCGTGAAGGATTGATTCCCTCATAGCTTCTGTAAGTCAACATCGGGCCCACTGATCGTATACTACATGGGGAAAAAAATAAAATTCATCTCTTCCAGAACAACGTTTAGCTGGGTAGCCGTCAGTCCATCTGCTTCGGTAGGAAACAACACTGTGTAACAGATGAATGACCTAAACTGATGGGGCCTGGACCGACCGCGTGGCAGGTGCGAGAGTCACTGTGGGACTGTTGGACGCTTCGATAGTCACTGTGGGACTGTGGGACGCTTCGAGCGTCACTGTGGGACTGTGGGACGCGTCGGGCGTCACTGTGGGACTGTGGGACGCGTCGGACGTCACTGTGGGACTGTGGGACGCGTCGAGCATCACTGTGGGACTGTGGGACGCGTCCAGCGTCACTGTGGGACTGTGGGACGCTTCGAGCGTCACTGTGGGACTGTGGGACGCGTCGGGCGTCACTGTGGGACTGTTGGACGCGTCGGACGTCACTGTGGGACTGTGGGACGCGTCGAGCATCACTGTGGGACTGTGGGACGCGTCCAGCGTCACTGTGGGACTGTGGGACGCGTCGAACGTCACTGTGGGACTGCTCGCTCCCTAATAGTTGACCACGTGTTTGTCAAGCGGAGTGACGGATGTTGCCATCGGAACATGTCATTGGTATTGAAGTAGTAGCTAGCCTTTGTCCCATTGTGCGTTGAAACGGCTGAAAATGGTGGGTTTTAATGTAGCACGCAATGTACTTCGCTACCAGGGTACCGTGATCTAAAATTATAAACGTTTGTTCTGTTAGACTACATAATGTCTTATGAGCCTATGAGAAGCTACAGTTGTATCAGGATGTTGAGTTAATTGCCAATTATTGCCATTACTGGCAGACAATGAGCGTTAGTCTTTGCCTTTGCTGTGCACATTTTGGTTCCAGAATGTCGTAAAAAGGCATCTGGGTGAAAATATGGTCCAGCCCCCTTCTATTATCATCGGCACAAACAGTCCATCATTTCATGAAGATGAATAATGGCTTCTAGTGAACACGATATACCGAGCTTTGGGCTATTTCTGCGATACCACGAAAATACAAAGCGGAACAGCCCTTGGTCTTCAAAACCACATCTATGTCCGTGTATGCGGTAAGCTGTGTATATAGAGCTGATGTTTATGCACTCGCGATGAATGCTCTAACCTCTGCTCTGACACCGGAACTATAAATTACTGGTGGCGTGTTGTATCCGTGGACGCTATCCCTCGCAGGAACTCTCGACTCCACCTGGGACGGCCACCTCAGGGTTCAGGGACTCTCAGACTCCACCTGGGACGGCCACTTCAGGTTCGACAAACCCATTTCGGTACTTACACAGCAGATCATATTTGATTTACAGCGGCCGACTCGTAGTCCCCAGATTCAGGATGTTGATGTATGGCATGATAATAACCTCGTGTCATGATACCTCATGTGGGCTAATGTCTACCTGGCTTGACAGCGTAATAAGTCACCAGGCACGACCGCTTGCCTTCCCTCCAACGACCAATAGCCGACGCTGGGGCTCTGTCAGCCCAGAGGGATCTTAGTCGGACGGGTGAAGAGGTCCCAGTCACCTGCTTGGCCTGCATCAGTGGTAGTCACGCATGGCCCCCCGATGAACATGCAGAGTATTATTGCATAGATGCCACAATTCAACCTGTGAGATTCTCAATCATATCAGTGAATTTATTTCAATCGGACCAGCTAATTTTGTGTCGGTCCAGTTAGTGTCGGCACGAATCTGCCCATCAGTGGTGAATGTTAGTGACTTTAAACTGATCTGTGACTGACCAGTGCAGTGGAGAGCTCCGAGCGAATAATCAGACGAGGATCTCAATGAAATTAGCCGTGTCTCAATCGTGACAATTCTATGTTGCTGAGACACTTAAATCGATGGTTCGTTTCCAGGGCAGATCTCAGCATGACACTGCATCACACATGAGAGATTAACGAGTAAGAGGTGCACTAGTCTCCTCGTGTATGACATGAGAGACGGCGTGTGCTGACGACAGTATCATATCGTATCAGCATCAGTAGCATGCATCGGCCGGCGCCTCGTCGTCCGGGCAGAAGGGCGCGGGAGGATGGGAGGGGGTGGGGGTGCCCACTGCTCAGCTGAGCTGTGGTGCGGCCGTCTGTTGTGTCGCCTTATCTGCGGCCGTCTGTTCAACAAAGGGAGGGGGGGGAAGTGCCCACTGCTCAGCTGAGCTGTTGTACGGCCGTCCGTTGTGTCGCCTTATCTGCGGCCGTCTGTTCAGTGGAGGGGGAGTGCCTACTGCTCAGCTGAGCTGTGGTACAGCCGTCTGTTGTGCCGCCTTATCTGCGGCCGTCTGTTCAGGGGGGAGTGCCTACTGCTCAGCTGAGCTGTGGTACGGCCGTCTGTTGTGTCGCCTTATCTGCGGCCGTCTCTTCAGCGAAGGGGGGAGTGCCAACTGCTCAGCTGAGCTGTGGTGCGGCCGTCCATCGCCACCGTATCTGCCGCGGTCCGTTGAGCGCGTGGCGAGCTCGCGCCGGTGAGACGAGTCTCTCCGTTACCACACGCGGGACCACAGCCGCCACCACAATGGCGCCCCGGGCGGCGGCTCGCTATCGCCGCCACAATAGCCGCCGAGCCGCAGGGCTATCATTAGCTTCGTTAGGCCCGGTGGCCTATGGGCCCGTCGGGACTGCCTCTAGATTGAGATGTCAGAGCCAATGATGTCGCAGATGGGGCTGATAGTCGGAGCCGCCAGTTCAAATGGGGGACGCGTCCGTGTCGGCTCTGGTGCAGGTGCTGCGTGCAGACAGATGTGGTTGCCGTCCTTGTCGGCAGGTGCTGCGTGCAGGCAGATGTGGTTGCCGTCCTTGTCGGCAGGTGCTGCGTGCAGGCAGATGTCTTTGCCGTCCGGTGGGCTCTGGTTCAGGTGCTGTGTGCAGACAGATGTGTTTGCCGGCCGCGGGCTCTGGTTCAGGTGCTGTGTTCAGACAGATGTGTTTGCCGGCCGGTGGGCTCTGGTTCAGGTGCTGTTTACAGACATGTGTTTGCCGGCCGTGGGCTCTGGTTCAGGTGCTGTGTGTAGACAGATGTGTTTCCCGACCGGTGGGCTCTGGTTCAGTTGCTGGGCTCTGGTTCAGATGATGTATACAGACCTTGTGGAGGGAGTGGTCGTTCGGGTGTAGCTCGCGCCATATGACGTACTTAACGCTTGGATTCGCGCCATATGACGTATTTAACGGCATGGGGATAATTTCCTCAAGATGCGTATAATTTTGAATAGATGTGGAAGGTATGGCTATGTTGCACGCTCACCAAGCGATGCTGAGATGCATCGCGGCCATTTGCATTATTTGCAGATGTGATTAGCCGTTTCCGAACAGCTGCATTCAGCATCAGATAACGTTAGAAAAGTTCATATGAAGTACAAAAATATCTGGCGTATTATCTGGCGTATTATGTGGCTTATTATCTTGCGTATTATCTGGCATACTTGGACCAATTGCACTCGATAGCCATGTTGGGTTCGACGTTTCTATGGTTATGCACTACAGCGTCAGTGTTTAGTATTGGGTTCTACTGTTATACACCACAGCGTCGGTGCTTGGTGTTGGGTTCTGCGGTTATGCACTACAGCGTCGGTGTTCGGTGTTGGGTTCTGCGGTTATGCACCGCAGCGTCGGTGATTGGTGTTGGGTTCTACGGCTGTGCTCTACAGCGTCTGTGTTGGTGTTGGGTTCTATGGCTATGCACTACAACGTCGTTGCTTGGTATTGGGTTCTGCGGTTATGCACTACATCGTCGGTGCTTGGTGTTGGGTTCGGCGGTTATGCACTACAGCGTCGGTGTTCGGTGTTGGGTTCTGCGGTTATGCACTACAGCGTCGGTGTTCGGTGTTGGGTTCTGCGGTTATGCACTACAGCGTCGGTGCTGGTGGCAGCGGAGTGACTTCCCGCTAGTCACCCTCTCCTCTGGACAGCAGCGGAGTGACTTCCCGCTAGTCACCCTCTCCTCTGGACAGCAGCGGAGTGACTTCCCGCTAGTCACCCTCTCCTCTGAACAGCAGCGGAGTGACTTCCCGCTAGTCACCCTCTCCTCTGAACAGCAGCGGAGTGACTTCCCGCTAGTCACCCTCTCCTCTGAACAGCAGCGGAGTGACTTTCCGCTAGTCACCCTCGCCTCTAAACATTTGTGAGCAGCAGCCGAACGGGGAGTCGCGCATTTTTAGACGTGGCCAGTGCGGGTTGCATCACTTGACTCTCCATCGCCACCACTCTGAGCGGCTATTTCCCCTGTTGAGAGTTTCATTTCCGCTCCCCTCGCGCCGGACAATCCAATAGAGTCGGCCGGCTGCCGCTGGCGGCCGACCCTCTATTTGCTCAGACGGTGGTCGCATCATATCGGCGGCGGGCCATTGAACGGCGCGGCCACCGCTGATCCGGTTCGCCGCATTTGGGTGGTCGGAGCATTCAGGTCGACAGACGGCACGGCGGATCAGCGCGCGGGCCGGCGGCCTCCCCTGAGACGGACCTGGTCTGCTGATGATGTCTCCCCCTAGACGGACCTGGTCTGCTGATGACGCCTCCCCTGAGACGGACCTGGTCTGCTGATGATGTCTCCCCCTAGACGGACCTGGTCTGCTGATGACGCCTCCCCTGAGACGGACCTGGTCTGATTTTCCCCTTAGGGGGCCTTGTTTTTTTGTTAAGCCTCCCCTGAGACGACCGGTCTGCATGATTCTCCCCAACGGACCTGTCGCTCCCTGAGACGGACCTGGTCTGATGATGATGTCTCCCCCTAGACGGACCTGGTCTGCTGATGATGTTTCCCCTGAGACGGACCTGGTCTGCTGATGACGTCTCCCCTGAGGCGGACCTGGTCTGCTGATGACGTCTCCCCTGAGACAGACCTGGTCTGCTGATGACGCCTCCCCTGATACGGACCTGATTTGCTGATGACGCCTCCCCTGAGGCGGACCTGGTCTGCTGATGACGCATGCCCTGAGAAGAACCTGGTCTGCTGATGACGCCTCCCCTGAGACGGACTTGGTCTGCTGATGACGCCGCCTTCGATACGGATCTGGTCTGCTGATGGCGCCTCCCCTGAGACGGACCTGGTCTGCTGATGACGTCTCCCCTCAGGCGGACCTGGTCTGCTGATGACGCCCCCCAAACTTTCTTATACCCGCCTTCGATACGGATCTGGTCTGCTACCCCTGAGACGGACCTGGTCTGCTGATGACGCCTCCCCTGAGACGGACCTGGTCTGCTGATGACGCCTCCCTTGAGACGGACCTGGTCTGCTGATGACGCCTCCCATGCCGACTGGTTTACCAGCACTGAGGCTCCCACGGCTCGTGCTTAGAGGTGTACCGCTTCGAGCGGTACCGTTCCGACGGCTGATGACCTGACCGGTACCATTATGACGGCTGATGATCTGAGCGGTACCATTATGACGGCTGATGATCTGAGCGGTACCATTATGACGGCTGATGACCTGAGCGGTACCATTATGACGGCTGATGATCTGAGCGGTATTTGTCTGAGGGACGCTGTTTCTTCTATTGCTGCTGCCTCGAAGCACCGTCGCTTGTCACTGCTCAGGGAACTGAAAACTGCTGCCTCAAGTACCGTCGGTTTGAGCACAACCTTGCTCACCCGAGTGGAGACTGATTACTTGAAGGGCCGCTACTTCGAATGACTCAGAACACCAGAACGGGGGAGCGTTGGCCGGCCTATCATTGGCTCTGCAGCCACATGACTTGCTGATCGAATACAATCGCACGTGATCATGGATCCCGTCGCGCAAGCCACACGAACTCTTCAGTGTCGCTCCCCAATAAGGGCGATACTGCGGTAAGCCTGTGTATGCGGTGTTGCTCTTGCCTATGCATGTGGCGGCAGCTGCCGCCCAGTAGTGTTCCGTCGCGCCAGTCGGGTGGACGTCGTGACTGCCTGGTGTCACAGCGCCGTCCAGCCATCGACTCTAGCCACTCAATTCGCCGGCTATCAATGTAATCGGCACTGGCGGCGAGTGTGCGGGCGGCGCCGTGCGGAACGTCCCGGCGGCGGCGTGGCGCGCCATCATCTCGCGTCACGAGCGCCGCCACACTCACCTATCGGCTCAATTAGCCGGCCGCTGAGTGTCACACAGACGATTGTGGCCGGCCGCCGCCGCCGCCGCCGCCCCGCCGCTGTGCCGCCGCTGTGCCGCTGTGCCGCTGCGGGAGCCTGTCGTGCCGCTGCCGGCGGACGGCAGTGGGCGCCGCACGTGCGCTGCCCGGTGGTGGTGGGCTGCTTCCTGCGGCTGTTGTGGTCCGTCCCCGTCCGTCAGCGGGCAGGTGGAGCGGGAGCCCTGCTGACGTGGCCTGCCTCCGGCCAGCGCCGACTGCAACAGGTCGCCAAGCAACGGGAGAAACAAGATGGAGATGGTGGCTCGAGCCCGCCTGCTGTGTCGTTACGACAGCCAACACGAAACTGCAATGGGCAGCACAAAATAATAATTATGAACATAGAGATAGAAAGATATAGAGATAGAAAGATAGAGAAATAGAAAGAAAGATAGATAGAAAGATAGAGAGATGTAAATATAGAGAGATAGAAAGATAGAGAGATGGAAAGGTAGATAGATAGAAAGATTGAAAGATTGAAAGATAGAGAGATAGAAAGATAGAGAGATAGAAAGATAGAAAGATAGAGATATAGAAAGATAGAGAGATAGAGAGATAGAAAGATAGAAAGATAGAGAGATAGATAGATAGAGATATAGAAAGGTAGAGAGAAAGTAGAGAAGTAAATAAATAGATAGGAAAGGTGGAGAGATGGAGAGATGGAGTGATGGAGAGATGGAGAGATGGAGATATGGAGATATGGAGATATAGAGATACTGAGAGATGGAGAGGGGGAGTGAGGGAACAGCACTCACATATCCTTCTGGTGGTACAAAATATAACATATTCATGTATCTCGGACGGAGCCTCGTAACGATATTCCTTGCAAAGTTTGAGTGTGCTGTGTATGTACCAATATGTCGCAAAACACTTGGATGTGCTATGCACTAATATTACCGGCACATTTTGGCCGTGGTATGTACCACTATTCTTCACGACATCTTCACGTGCTAATAACCAATATTCCGCCTGGCGTTGGGATATGCCAATACACGCCAATGGTGAGCCCTTCTACACAGCATTAGCCGACGAAAGACGTGTAGCCAGTACGTGCCAATTATATCATCTTTATGGTCGCGCACGTATGCTTCGGCGTAACTGCGAGATAATCTCTGCCATGCTTCACCGTTTCCTACAACAGGATCAGAGCGATGCCTTCCGAGAGTTTACGATGCCAATTTCTGCACATCAGGAGCTGCACCACTGATAGTTAGTGAGACTTGTCTATTGCATAATTGCGGGGAATGCAGCGCCCCGGGGTGACGCTGACGGGCTTGACCCCAAATGTCTGCTGTGCAGACTGGTATTGTGGATCACTCTTAGCGGAATACATGCCTGAGATGTGCCCTTGTCGGACTGATTTACCTTCCTCTGAACATACCATTTCGCAGGTCAATGGATGATATTTATCCGCGGTGATGGGTCGGCTTTATCACATCTCTGACAGCAACAACTTCGGAATACATTATCGTAGAATGGCTTCAAATGCTACCTTAGGTACGTTTCCGTGAATAAGAGGTGAAATGGCCGGACCCACCCTGCCGTGGTAGTGATTGTCAAAGTCGCGAGTTTGAACGCTAGCACACTTCTCCTGCCTCCTGTGGTGGCACACAACACTCCAAACTTCTGCTGAACGTTGACTTCGTAACAGTGTTCCATGTAATCAGGTTTTATATGCTGTCTGCCAGATTGATGCATCTGCTAATTTTATCTGAACATCATATGCGTCATATTTATGCGACTCAACTGATGGTAATACTTTACCAACACATATGACCCCGGCAATCGAAAAATGGCACCGGCGAGAAAAAAAACATTGTTAAAGAAGCACTTGTTTCCCTGGGCATTATTGACTGTTGAAGCTCGATCTGAAGATCACCACTATCAGGATGCATCACTTTTAATGGGCCAGCCACCAGCCATTTGATAAGCCAGCCAGCCTTCTCTCCCGTTCTCCCCGTTTTTGCATCGCTCGCGCAGCTTCGCTGGAAAACAATGAATCAAATCTTTAAATTTGGCCAAGCAATCCGCGTTGTATTTTGTCCCTACGGAGTGCTTCGAACCCAAATTCGGTGAGCATAAGATTTTGAACACTTCGATATCAACAGCCCACTGGAAAATCGATGTGACGAAAGATACACCATGTAAATTTGTGTAGGCTATAAATGCTCGATCGATTATGGCACTTCATCTCCAGAATGACAGTGCATTGTTGGAGTGTCATTAATACATATTCAACTCCGATTGACACGGCATTACAGCCGGTGCTTGAAATTCATCCCTCATCATACGAGATAGATGAAGCGAGTCTAATCCTGCAAAAGCATGTCACAACTGCGACCGTCACGGCCATGTCACCACTGCGACCGTCATGGCCATGGCACCACTGCGACCGTCACCGCCATGGCACAACTACGACCGTCACCGCCATGGCACCACTGCGACCGTCATGGCCATGGCACCACTGCGACCGTCACCGCCATGGCACCACTGCGACCGTCACCGCCATGGCACCACTGCGACAGTCATGGCCATGGCACCACTGCGACCGTCACGGCCATGGCACCACTGCGACCGTCACCGCCATAGCACCACTGCGACCGTCACCGCCATGGCACCACTGCGACAGTCATGGCCATGGCACCACTGCGACCGTCACCACCATGGCACCACTGCGACCGTCATGGCCATGGCACCACTGCGACCGTCAGACCACTCACCACCATGGCACCACTACGACCGTCACCGCCATGGCACCACTGCGACCGTCATGGCCATGGCACCACTGCGACCTTCACCGCCATGGCACCACTGCGACCGTCACCGCCATGGCACCACTGCGACCGACATGGCCATGGCACCACTGCGACCGTCACGGCCATCTCACCACTGCGACCGTCACCGCCATGGCACCACTGCGACCGACATGGCCATGGCACCACTGCGACCGTCACGGCCATGGCACCACTGTGACCGTCACCGCCATGGCACCACTGCGACCGTCACCGCCATGGCACCACTGTGACCGTCACCACCATGGCACCACTGCGACCGTCATGGCCATGGCACCACTGCGACCGTCATGGCCATGGCACCACTGCGACCGTCACCACCATGGCACCACTACGACCGTCACCGCCATGGCACCACTGCGACCGTCATGGCCATGGCACCACTGCGACCTTCACCGCCATGGAACCACTGCGACCGTCACCGCCATGGCACCACTGCGACCGACATGGCCATGGCACCACTGCGACCGTCACGGCCATGGCACCACTGCGACCATCACCGCCATGGCACCACTGCGACCGTCACCGCCATGGCACCACTGCGACAGTCATGGCCATGGCACCACTGCGACCGTCACCGCCATGGCACCACTGCGACCGTCATGGCCATGGCACCACTGCGACCGTCATGGCCATGGCACCACTGCGACCGTCACCGCCATGGCACCACTGCGACCGTCACCGCCATGGCACCACTGCGACCGTCACCGCCATGGCACAACTGCGACCGACATGGCCATGGCACCACTGCGACCGTCATGGCCATGGCACCACTGCGACCGTCACCGCCATGTCACCACTGCGACCGTCACCGCCATGGCACCACTGCGACCGTCACGGCCATGTCACCACTGCGACCGACATGGCCATGGCACCACTGCGACCATCATGACCATGGCACCACTGCGACCATCACCGCCATGTCACCACTGCGACCGTCACCGCCATGGCACCACTGCGACCGTCACGGCCATGTCACCACTGCGACCGACATGGCCATGGCACCACTGCGACCATCATGGCCATGGCACCACTGCGACCATCACCGCCATGTCACCACTGCGACCGTCACGGCCATGGCACCACTGCGACCGTCACGGCCATGTCACCACTGCGACCGACATGGCCATGGCACCACTGCGACCATCATGGCCATGGCACCACTGCGACCATCACCGCCATGTCACCACTGCGACCGTCACCGCCATGTCACCACTGCGACCGTCACGGCCATGTCACCACTGCGACCGACATGGCCATGTCACCACTGCGACCGTCACCGCCATGTCACCACTGCGACCGTCACCGCCATGGCACCACTGCGACCATCACCGCCATGTCACCACTGCGACCGTCACCGCCATGTCACCACTGCGACCGTCACGGCCATGGCACCACTGCGACCATCACCGCCATGTCACCACTGCGACCGTCACCGCCATGACACCACTGCGACCATCACCGCCATGGCACCACTGCGACCATCACCGCCATGGCACCACTGCGACCGTCACCGCCATGGCACCACTGCGACCATCACCGCCATGGCACCACTGCGACCATCACCGCCATGGCACCACTGCGACCATCACCGCCATGGCACCACTGCGACCGTCACCGCCATGGCACCACTGCGACCGTCACCACCATGGCACCACTGCGACCATCACCGCCATGGCACCACTGCGACCGTCACCGCCATGGCACCACTGCGACCATCACCGCCATGTCACCACTGCGACCGTCACCACCATGTCACCACTGCGACCGTCACCACCATGTCACCACTGCGACCGTCACCGCCATGCACGATGAAATGGCGCGTGTTTTTTTATGGCTGATGACAGGCATTAGTTTCCATTTAGCTCGACACCGGCAATCTTTCCAGATTGTATATAATGTGTCCTCGTAAAGAATGCATTGCACTGGTTTCTGTGTTCTCGTTGTACTTGTTGTACCAACTGGTTTCCTTGTAAAGAATGTGCACACAACTTCCCGGTATCAAACCCGAATACCCCGCTAACACCATGCTCCCGGTATCCAACCCCAATACCCCGCTAACACTATGGTTAGCGAATCTTGTAAACATGCTTATCGCTATTTTCGTCCGCCAAAAAGAAAACATTCTTACGCGACTGCATTTCAGCTTCGTGTGGTCGGCGAATTAACACGCGAACCACTGGGGGCTTTGACATTCGTGTGGTCACCGAAATAACTCTTGAGTCACGGAAGGGGAGATTTGGCATCCGTTTGGTTGACGAATTAATCCGCGAGTCACTGGGAGGAGGGGGCTTCCCATTGGTTTACATTGAACAGCGCCGAGACCAATGTTACTGGCGAGCTCAATCTTGCGATACCCTCAAACGAACAACTAGGCTACACTTCAGGAAATATTTCAGCCCAATGTCATAACGGGTAAGGTCAATGTGACAACATCGAAATATTTAAAGGTGCTCACATGTGTACACCAATTCCCCGATAAATGGAAGGCTAAATGTATAAGTATACGTGATTGAGATTACATTTAGACATGGGAAGAATATTTTCCAATGCGTCAGGTCAATCTGATTTACCCACGACCTGATTCACGGTGATAGTAGGTCAACTGTGTGTATGATTTTATTCGTGATTTTCTCGGTTTCATAAGCGTTCAGGTGCAATGACGAGGACAAAGTGTACATTGGTGGACCCTACACCCACCAATAGTCCCAGGCATGACCACACATCCATGACAAAATTGGGTAACCTGGACTGCTCTGAAATTTTTCCTTTAAATTGCTAGATATTTATTGTTCTCACTTTTTAGGGTCAAATGGACGTTGGATTCGAATTAATCACTCAAAGTAGGTCTGGGGTAATCCACACATTTTTCCTGGGGGGTAAGAACTCCATTGAAGACAACATAGTGTTAGATATATAACGTGGTGCACAATGTGGCAGAACTGGGATGACGTTTGGCATTTTTGACTACTCACGACGATATAATTTAGATTTTCTTACCAAGTGCTTTTTATATTAATGAACACGCATCGCGTGCAGCAGATCCATGCAAATGCGCAGTAACCTCACGTGACCTCACTTGACCTTTGCCTGATTTGACCTCATGCATGTGATATGTACACATGACGGTTCTTGCCCTTTTGCCTAAGTATTGCTGAAGTATTCACCCACGCGAACCATCTGATAATTTTGTTTTGTAGAGTCAAGCAGTGGTCCAGAATAATAAAACTCCTTTTATTACACCTGACCTGTGGCATCATCGGTGATCTCGAGGTCCACAAACAAAATCTGACCCGATGAATGTTGTTAGGCTGTTCATTGCTCTTGGTTTCACTTCGTTTCGTCTATTGGTTCTGGAGTCCCGAGAGGCAGGTACTCCCCCCGAGCACGCCAGTAACTAGCGGCTTGATCACCGTACGTTGCTCAGTATCCCACGTGTCGACATGTCAGTCCGTACGTTGCCCGGTATCCCATAGGTTGGCACGTCAGTCCGGACGTTGCCCAGTATCCCACATATTGGCAAGTCCGTCCGGACGTTGCCCAGTATCCCACATGTTGGCACGTCAGTCCGTACGTTACCCAGTACCTGCCTGTTCTGCGCAAATTGTTGGCCAGCTGGATATAAAAATTGTGGGCATCACTAGATCTTAAAAATTCCTGAGCGTGAGAGTTCGACCAATGTAAGGATACACTATTGAATCTGATGGGTTTTGTAATTGAGGTTTGTTTTTCTCCGAAATAATGCTACGCTTCTTTATTTTGACCTTGCCTTTGTATTCATTACCAAAGTATGTTTATCCAAAAACATGCCTATATTTCAACGTGTTGCTGATTTGTCAAGTTGCAGGTGCGGTTATCGTCTGCACTGGCCCAGAGTTTGGTGGTGAATGTGATATACCAGAATAGCACCGATGACTGCTGTATCGTGGCCATTTAACATTCCCAGCCGTAGCGAAAATATAAACAACAAAGCCCAAAATAGCTTCACAGAGTGTAGTCGTTTATAGGCATCTAAGTAGGCTGACTTTTCCGCGCCAGACCTGTGAAGGTGTGGACGGGAGGTGTGAGAGCGCGCCAGACCTGTGAAGGTGTGGACGGGAGGTGTGAGAGCGCGCCAGACCTGTGAAGGTGTGGACGGGAGGTGTGAGAGCGCGCCAGACCTGTGAAGGTGTGGACGGGAGATGTGAGAGCGCGCCAGACCTGTGAAGGTGTGGACGGGAGATGTGAGAGCGCGCCATACCTGTGAAGGTGTGGACGGGAGGTGTGAGAGCGCGCCAGACCTGTGAAGGTGTGGACGGGAGATGTGAGAGCGCGCCAGACCTGTGAAGGTGTGGACGGGAGGTGAGGCAGACCTGTGAAGTTGTGGACGGGAGATGTGAGAGCGCGCCAGACCTGTGAAGGTGTGGACGGGAGGTGTGAGAGCGCGCCAGACCTGTGAAGGTGTGGACGGGAGGTGTGAGAGCGCGCCAGACCTGTGAAGGTGTGGACGGGAGGTGTGAGAGCGCGCCAGACCTGTGAAGGTGTGGACGGGAGGTGTGAGAGCGCGCCAGACCTGTGAAGGTGTGGACGGGAGGTGTGAGAGCGCGCCAGACCTGTGAAGGTGTGGACGGGAGGTGTGAGAGCGCGCCAGACCTGTGAAGGTGTGGACGGGAGGTGTGAGAGCGCGCCAGACCTGTGAAGGTGTGGACGGGAGGTGTGAGAGCGCGCCAGACCTGTGAAGGTGTGGACGGGAGGTGTGAGAGCGCGCCAGACCTGTGAAGGTGTGGACGGGAGGTGTGAGAGCGCGCCAGACCTGTGAAGGTGTGGACGGGAGGTGTGAGCGCGCCAGACCTGTGAAGGTGTGGACGGGAGGTGTGAGAGCGCGCCAGACCTGTGAAGGTGTGGACGGGAGGTGTGAGGTAGCGCGCCAGACCTGTGAAGGTGTGGACGGGAGGTGTGAGAGCGCGCCAGACCTGTGAAGGTGTGGACGGGAGGTGTGAGAGCGCGCCAGACCTGTGAAGGTGTGGACGGGAGGTGTGAGAGCGCGCCAGACCTGTGAAGGTGTGGACGGGAGGTGTGAGCGCGCCAGACCTGTGAAGGTGTGGACGGGAGGTGTGAGAGCGCGCCAGACCTGTGAAGGTGTGGACGGGAGGTGTGAGAGCGCGCCAGACCTGTGAAGGTGTGGAGGGGGGAGAGCGCGCCAGACCTGTAAGGTGGGAGGTGTGAGAGCGCGCCAGACCTGTGAAGGTGTGGACGGGAGGTGTGAGAGCGCGCCAGACCTGTGAAGGTGTGGACGGGAGGTGTGAAGCGCGCCAGACCTGTGAAGGTGTGGACGGGAGGTGTGAGAGCGCGCCAGACCTGTGAAGGTGTGGACGGGAGGTGTGAGAGCGCGCCAGACCTGTGAAGGTGTGGACGGGAGGTGTGAGAGCGCGCCAGACCTGTGAAGGTGTGGACGGGAGGTGTGAGAGCGCGCCAGACCTGTGAAGGTGTGGACGGGAGGTGTGAGAGCGCGCCAGACCTGTGAAGGTGTGGACGGGAGGTGTGAGAGCGCGCCAGACCTGTGAAGGTGTGGACGGGAGGTGTGAGAGCGCGCCAGACCTGTGAAGGTGTGGACGGGAGGTGTGAGAGCGCGCCAGACCTGTGAAGGTGTGGACGGGAGGTGTGAGAGCGCGCCAGACCTGTGAAGGTGTGGACGGGAGGTGTGAGAGCGCGCCAGACCTGTGAAGGTGTGGACGGGAGGTGTGAGAGCGCGCCAGACCTGTGAAGGTGTGGACGGGAGATGTGAGAGCGCGCCAGACCTGTGAAGGTGTGGACGGGAGGTGTGAGAGCGCGCCAGACCTGTGAAGGTGTGGACGGGAGGTGTGAGAGCGCGCCAGACCTGTGAAGGTGTGGACGGGAGATGTGAGAGCGCGCCAGACCTGTGAAGGTGTGGACGGGAGATGTGAGAGCGCGCCAGACCTGTGAAGGTGTGGACGGGAGGTGTGAGAGCGCGCCAGACCTGTGAAGGTGTGGACGGGAGGTGTGAGAGCGCGCCAGACCTGTGAAGGTGTGGACGGGAGGTGTGAGAGCGCGCCAGACCTGTGAAGGTGTGGACGGGAGGTGTGAGAGCGCGCCAGACCTGTGAAGTTGTGGACGGGAGGTGTGAGAGCGCGCCAGACCTGTGAAGGTGGACGAGGTGTAGACGGAAGTGTGGACGGGAGGTGTGAGAGCGCGCCAGACCTGTGAAGGTGTGGACGGGAGGTGTGAGAGCGCGCCAGACCTGTGAAGGTGTGGACGGGAGGTGTGAGAGCGCCCCAGACCTATGAAGGTGTGGACGGGAGGTGTGAGAGCGCGCCAGACCTGTGAAGGTGTGGACGGGAGGTGTGAGAGCGCGCCAGACCTGTGAAGGTGTGGACGGGAGGTGTGAGAGCGCGCCAGACCTGTGAAGTTGTGGACGGGAGATGTGAGAGCGCGCCAGACCTGTGAAGGTGTGGACGGGAGATGTGAGAGCGCGCCAGACCTGTGAAGGTGTGGACGGGAGGTGTGAGAGCGCGCCAGACCTGTGAAGTTGTGGACGGGAGGTGTGAGAGCGCGCCAGACCTGTGAAGGTGTGGACGGGAGGTGTGAGAGTGCGCCAGACCTGTGAAGGTGTGGACGGGAGGTGTGAGAGCGCGCCAGACCTGTGAAGGTGTGGACGGGAGGTGTGAGAGCGCGCCAGACCTGTGAAGGTGTGGACGGGAGGTGTGAGAGCGCGCCAGACCTGTGAAGGTGTGGACGGGAGGTGTGAGAGCGCGCCAGACCTGTGAAGGTGTGGACGGGAGGTGTGAGAGCGCGCCAGACCTGTGAAGGTGTGGACGGGAGGTGTGAGAGCGCGCCAGACCTGTGAAGGTGTGGACGGGAGGTGTGAGAGCGCGCCAGACCTGTGAAGGTGTGGACGGGAGGTGTGAGAGCGCGCCAGACCTGTGAAGGTGTGGACGGGAGGTGTGAGAGCGCGCCAGACCTGTGAAGGTGTGGACGGGAGGTGTGAGAGCGCGCCAGACCTGTGAAGGTGTGGACGGGAGGTGTGAGAGCGCGCCAGACCTGTGAAGTTGTGGACGGGAGGTGTGAGAGCGCGCCAGACCTGTGAAGTTGTGACCGGGAGGTGTGAGAGCGCGCCAGACCTGTGAAGGTGTGAACGGGAGGTGTGAGAGCGCGCCAGACCTGTGAAGGTGTGGACGGGAGGTGTGAGAGCGCGCCAGACCTGTGAAGGTGTGGACGGGAGGTGTAAGAGCGCGCCAGACCTGTGAAGTTGTGGACGGGAGGTGTGAGTGCGCGCCAGACCTGTGAAGGTGTGGACGGGAGGTGTGAGAGCGCGTCAGACCTGTGAAGGTGTGGACGGGAGGTGTGAGAGCGCGTCAGACCTGTGAAGGTGTGGACGGGAGGTGTGAGAGCGCGCCAGACCTGTGAAGTTGTGGACGGGAGGTGTGAGAGCGCGCCAGACCTGTGAAGGTGTGGACGGGAGGTGTGAGAGCGCGTCAGACCTGTGAAGGTGTGGACGGGAGGTGTGAGAGCGCGCCAGACCTGTGAAGTTGTGGACGGAAGGTGTGAGAGCGCGCCAGACCTGTGAAGGTGTGGACGGGAGGTGTGAGAGCGCGTCAGACCTGCGAAGGTGTGGACGGGAGGTGTGAGAGCGCGCCAGACCTGTGAAGTTGTGGACGGAAGGTGTGAGAGCGCGCCAGACCTGTGAAGGTGTGGACGGGAGGTGTAAGAGCGCGCCAGACCTGTGAAGGTGTGGACGGGAGGTGTGAGAGCGCGCCAGACCTGTGAAGGTGTGGACGGGAGATGTGAGAGCGTGCCAGCGGCAGCCTGTAGAGCACGGTCGGTGTTCGCTGACCGTGTCAGGGCCCGCTACCTCACGCTATCTCGCAATGACCCTTCGCCCGAACCGTCCGTAATCCACTTATAAATCGGCAATAGAGGTCTCCGAGCATTCGCCGTCGCCGCCTCTGGGCCTTCACGCTGGGAATGTCTGAAGTGCTTATAATGAAAACATACGTAAGATAATGGAGAAGAATGATGGAAGATTACCATTTGGTGGTGGCAGTCTGTGAGGCTGGGATTAAGGAGCGCCACGGATGTCAATAATTCCATTTATTCTTCCACCGCTGTGCCACGTTATGATTGGGGTTCAGTGCGCGGAACCACCCGGCAGAGGACGATTTATGGTCGTTTCATCCGTTAAATGAACAAGGGATGTGAAGTCCTCCGAACTGAAAATATGCTCGTAATTCAAATTGGTGCCTCTGACAACATATTTTGGTTCGCTATCTCTGATGTTGGGTCTCTGGACATTGAGATTATCTCATTTCGGCCAATCAATTCAATTTCTCAGTTCAGTTTTCTTTCGATGGAGCAGGGTTGATATCTTGCGATATTCCATGCCACGCAAAGCAAATCTTGAGGATGCAAATAATTTGAGTCGGTTAGGCCCATCCGATGTTATGTTTTAGGCGGCCAGCAACGTCACATGTAATGCCACGATGAAGAACTCTGGACTTGTCGAAGTCATCATATGGCAGGCTCGCATATGCCATCGCAATCAGTTGTGATAGAATATGGTGTAGAGTCGTCTAGTGTCCCTACCAATGGGAAATTGATAAAATACGCAAGCGTGTGCTGCATATAATGGTATGCAATGTGAATCTCTTCAATCTCATCCCAACAATGTGGACTTAGCCTTCATCCATTTCATATATACAACTTCGTTGAAAAAAAAATATGTAGTATTTTACTATATTTGCATGCGTAACTCATGAATCGTTACTTACCTTACTTCACTTGAACAACTGATGGCTTTTCACCTCATATTCGAAATATATGTCATTATAATGCAACTCGGCTGTATTAACTGTGTATAAATGATTCTGAAGAGGGAACCGTGCTCCAATCGCACTGACGTTTCGCGAAGGGAAACACATAGCCGTTATTTTATTTTGAAACATAGCTATTGCGTCGGTCGAGATGGAAGTTAAATACACATATAGAGTTTGTTAAAATATAATTACTTACGTGAATATGTGACTAAAACGAAAAAAGCATCAGGTTCCCAAATGTGTTAGATCTCTACATTATTTCTCTTTATTTCAGGCATAGTCAAGGGTAGGCGAAGGAACATTCGCCACCTTGGTCTCAAGGTAGCTGTTTCTGATGATAGAAACCATGTTTTAGAGTACATAATACTTCTAAAATCATGTCAACCGGACCCTTTGTCTGTGGGTGGCCCCTACAAAATGCAGGGAACCTCATTCAGGTCGCATTCCCCTATATCACCGTGCCCTTCCATTTATAATCTTGAACCAAAATATATTCCGAAATGAATTTGAAGGATCGCACAATGGTGCTCCTACTGGAACGTACGTTTGGCATGAACATGGCAAAAACGCCATAGCAAGATCCTGATATAAACCAAATACATTCACCGAATTATTTATTGTTGTGAGTAATTGTACTTAATTGTTGTTTATTTTGTTGTGATTCAATGGATGAATAATGAGATCATGAGTGACTACGTAACTGTTGAAGTTGGAACTTGTTTACCTTATCTGAAGTGTCTTGCAGAGTGTAGTGTGACATCCATAGCCCATGTCAAGCCGTATGAATCATCTCCGCGCCCCGAGGGACACACAGGTCAGGGAGGGTCATGGCAAGAATCCAGAACTTGTTTTGTCTGCCTAAAATGTATTTTTGGAATGCATATTACCAGCCTATGTCAAACCAACCGAACCATCCCCGAGGGTCACGCAGATATCGATGACCATGGGCCAGGGAAGGTGATGAGAAATGCTTGTCGGTCGTCAACGTTTCAGGAAGTGTTCAAGCCTGACTCCCACGGTGCGGCGGAGCAGGCAACGTTTTCACCTCAGGTAAGCAGCCTCTTTAGTTGTTTGAACTAGGAGCTCCATTGCCAGCAAATTCTCTCCACGCTGAAGGAGTGGAAGAGAACTGATGATTTTGCTTCCCATATAAATTAGCATGGCAGAAAAACTTGCAATGTTGCTGCCGTGTGCTAGGCACACGCACACAATAGCTGATAATTCGCCCAGAGCCCATTTCCTTCCTCCGTTGTTCAAATTTACGGGGCTGGAGGAAACACGACCTCAATCATGACTTCGGTTTGGAATAGTTGCAGAATGTATATAACGCGTATTTTGTTGCACAACAGTAACCAATGCAAAGGCAATAGTTTCGCCATGACTCTGCCGAAATCGTTATCCCGCAGAGGCGTCTGTATTCTGCCGGGTCTGGTCCCGGCGGTGTTCTGCCGGGTCTGGTCCCCCGGAGGTGTTCTACGGGGTCTGGTCCCGGCGGTGATCCGCCGAGTCTGGTCCCGGCGGTGTTCTGCCGAGTCTGGTCCTCCGGCGGTGTTCTACCGAGTCTGGTCCTCCGGCGGTGTTCTGCCGAGTCTAGTAACCCAGCGATGTTCTACCGGGTCTGGTCATGTCGGTGTTCTACCGGGTCTGGTCCCGGCGGAGGCCGGACTGGAACGGTGAGGCCTATATTTGATCCACTCGATCTTCACCAATATTTGCACCAACACGTCCATGGTTTCTCTTCTTCGTCTGTGCAACTCTTGGCAGAAACACTGCAGGTGTTTTTGCAACTGCATTCAGAAAGCGCACACAGCGCACAGAAGGGGGGGATTTTTTTAAGGCGTGCCGGACCATAAAGATAATTTGCGCCGCCTTTAAAGCGAGTGTGTTTTGCATCAAAACGAAGAGGCAAGGGTACATCTCCGTTAAGGGAGCTTTACGTCATAGTGTGTGTGTGACATAAAGGTGCTAAAGGCGGAGGCTGGGTATGGGACATATCCCGGATGTCTAAATGGTTTTAGTTTTACTTTACTCCTCCGCAAGATAATTTGTAGATGGGGTGGGGAGGGTGATTTTGAGAGTGAGGAGAAAGCTGATGTTGTCAGGGTGTCGGCATTAGCCTACTCTTGTCGAAGAGCACCGAGGGGACTTTACTGTGCGGACAAGGAGGTAATTGTCCACATTGCCTATCACGCTGTCCGCCACGTGTTGGTTGTTAGTAGTGGGCTAGTCTAAGCATACCATGCAAGGTTGTCAGTGGGGTTACCACGGTCTTTGGAAATTCGGTTCATCTACGTCCGCTGTACCTCTGGGTAGCAATTTCACGTTATGAGTTGCAAGGTGAATGAACTTATTTACGTCTGATGGCTCCTCTGGATAATCTTTTTATGTTATGTTAAGTCTTTTCTTCCTTTTTTCCTAAAGCAAGTCGGCTCATCCACGCTCGACGGCACCACTTGGTAACAATTTATGTATAATTAGGAAGCAAATAGGCTCATGTACGTCCGACGCCATTCTGGGATGGCTATTTACGTGTTTCCGACGAGTGCATCGCGGGCATGCATTGCGTGTTGAAGTGAGTGTTGGTGGTGTGGAGTCTACACTGCTCCTGCTAGTTTTGTGGCGTACAGATATTCAAACGCAATTGAAGGAGTTCTGGGTGCTTGTCACCCAGAAGCGATGAAAGCGACAGGGTGATGCCCTCTTTTTGGCAGAAGGCCTTAGGTGGTTGTTTTTGAGCGTTAAAGCTACTGCAGTCTAGCAGGATGTGGTCTATGCTTGATGTGGGTGTTGCAGGTGGTGCCGTCCACCATATCTCGAACATGGCCAACACCCTCCTGTCACAGATTTTGATGAAAATTGGCATACAGGGTTATCTGAGGCCCTGAAACGATTTCTGTGCTTTTTAGCTCAATCGGAGCAGCGGTTCACGAGTTATTGCCTGCGGCGTTTTTCTGAGTTCGCACTGAAGGTCAAACTTCCAGAGCCAATATCTTAGTGTTATGTAGAGATAAATTATGAAAATTATATATCGTTGGAATCGCAATGAGCTCATCTTTCGATTTCTGAAGTCAGGTTTTTAGTTGTGCAAATTTTGAAAACATGACCCCGTGACCTCGGATAACGTGACCTGTGGTGACCCCTAGTACAATGATATTGATATAATTATTTATGTAGAACGAAAGCCTCATCATTTATCTTCCTGATGAAAAAATAAAACCATGTATATTGAGCGCCTAATACCAGTTTCTGTAACAAATATTGCCTGACTTATGCGAAAAATGCCGCTTAAATGGGCCTGCTGTTCAGTAAGCTTTGTTTTCCGGTTCTTCGAAAGAGTGCAACATCGTAGTATGCTACGGATGTGTTTGGCAAATTTTGCTAAGCCTCTTAATCTTATTTCCAACACTAAACTCACATTTAGACCAGGCTGGGATAAGATTAAATGTCAGATGTGCAACAGTACCTGATGCACACCGGTAAGTACGCACGGGCTTCAGAGGACAGTGGACGTTCGGCAGTCGACATCCACGCAGACCCTAGTTGGTACGAAACGGGATCGCGTTATCTGTGAACTTCGATCCCAGTTTACGCTGCCTTGTCGTTTATCCCCGCTGTCTAGGGGGAGGGGAGGGGGTCTAGTTACGCCGCGTAAACCGACAGGGCAGACTCGAGTGGAGCGATAAGATAAGGGATCCCCTCATGAAACCGTGAGCGTGGAATCGGAATCGTGTGCTCAGTCGACGCCAGGCACGAGGTGAAGAGGTCTGGTTCTTAACAAAGTGAAACGGTGCTGGCTTATCCTGGTATTTCGCAAGGCCGAAGCAATGGTACGGCGCTGTTGTTCTGATCCGTATAAGTGCCATAAATATCATATAACTAAAGATGTGAGGCCACCATCTGAGCAACTGGTCGAACTGGTGAATGACAGTCGAATCCAGAAGGACGTTTGCCTGTGCACGAACTGCATTGGAAGGTTGCTTAAGGATCCTAAAAGTCTACCATTGCAAGAGGTATCGCCGGTTCAGTTAAGTGACTCCAGCAGCCAAACTTCCAGCGGAAATGCGTCAAGTCCTGTGTCTGGCGAGAACTACGCACCCTCGGATAAAACCGACCATGCAGCAAGCCATCTTGACGCCGACGTGACCTTACCCATCCTAGGCGTATCGCCGTTGAGGACAAGTGAGTTTTCCATTGGCTTCTTATATATATAATGAATTACCTGCTTGTTGTGTGCATTTATTAATAATTGGCGGTCAGATGTTTGAGTGAAGATACATCAACCTCTATACCTCTTTGGTGTATCAAACGCAACACTCACGGGCGAACGGTTTTTCTTCTGAAAAAGGTCTTACGATCCGCCCCTTTCAAAGGGGGGGGGGATGGAGCCATAGCTAATGTCTTTGAATAGGTATATTTTGTTCACAGTCATTTCGTTGTATTCTATCCTGGGACACACATCAACGTTCGATTTTTGCATCGCACCATTACATTATACCATTACACCATTACATCGCCAAAGAACAAGAAAAATACTTCTCAGACATGAAAAAATCCACCGATCAAGGGGAAGTCGTGGTCCACGGCGACTTCTCAGACAACTTCTCCTTTGTGGTCCAAGATGCGGCTCAAGGGTTTCACTGGGATGCTTATCAGTGCACACTGCATCCGTTCGTTGTGTACTGGCGGGAAGATGACAAGAGCCTGTCCACCAGAGCTATTGTTTCGCTTCCGATAGTACGAAACATGATACGGCGATGGTTTACGCCTTCCAGAGGAAACTTATCCCAGAGATCTGTTCGCATGTCCCAAGCCCGAAAAAGGTGCGCTATTTCAGCGATGGGTGCGCTGCCCAATACAATAATATATATAACTTCTTTAACGTGTGTTGTCATGAGGTCGACTTTGGCATACCATGTGAGTGGCACTTCTTTGCGACATCGCACGGAAAGGGCGCATGCGATGGGATCGGCGGGACAGCGAAAAGGGCTGCGTATCAAGTGAGCCTGCGACGGCGTGCCTCCGATCGATCACGACTGCGGAAGCTTTGTTCCTGTACCTTGATGTGAAGTATGTTAGCTCTGTCAAGTTCGTCTTTGTCAGCTCTCAGGAAGTGAGAGAAGCAGCGTCTTATCTCCGACAGCGATTCTCGAGAGCAGTTACGGTGAAAGGTACACAGCGGTTCCACAGATTCTCGCCCTCAGCCCTCACGTCCATCGCGGTGCACGAACTCTCCAGTGACCCGGGACGTGTCGTGAGGTTGAGCAAGAAGTGAAGTGCTATGAGAGAACGCTATCCCTCTGGACCGTGCATGTGCAATGGTGCATACGTATGCACTATGCAATGAATAACAAAATCGCTAATTTGCCAACATATGTGGGTGCGTGTGTGAGCAGGAAAAAGTATTAGGACTACAGGCGTAATTGGGTGTCTCTGCCTGTGGTTTTTATGCTATTAATAAACGAAATAAACTAGCGCGTCACAATGCCATTGTCCTATGAATTATGTAGATTTTTGGTGGTTGCATAGCATGTACAAAGTGTGACAAGTTCACATGTCTCAATATGTTTGTGAAATATAGTTCTGCTCAGTGAACTATGCAAGAAATGAGCATGTTTGTGTTTGATTTAATTACGTCGCCAATCTGATGATTTGCAAAAACTGCATCTCCTCGTTGTTTCGCCGGACTATTAACCCAGAATACGGCGTCAAGATTTGATCTCTCTTGCGTTTATGCAGCGAATTTGCGGTCGTAGTGTTCATGCCCAGCTTTCTGAAACGGACGCAAACTTAGGAAAATGGCAACCACTCATCCCCTATGCGTAATATCTTTAAACGATCTTTGCTGTTGGCTATATCAGCCATGCTTAGTCAAAATATGACTGCGCTGGATATGAGAAGCAAGTGACTTAGCAACATATGTAAAATGTTTCGGTACCATACTTGGTATTGTACGCTTCAGAGGCACCGGCGAGACAAAGCTTACTGAATAGCCAGCCAATTTAGGCGTCTTTTTTCGCATAGGTCAGTCAATATTTGTTACAGAAACTGGCTTCTAATATACATTATTTTTATTTTTTCATCAGAAAGATAAATGATGAGGTTTTCGTTTTATATAAACAATTATATGAATATCTTTGTACTAGGGAACACCACAGGTCCCTTTACCCGAGGTCACGGGGTCATATTTTCCAAATGTCCACAAAACCAAAAACTGACCCCAAGAATCGAAAGACGAGCCGATTGCGGTTCTAACGATATATAACTTGTATAGTTTATATCTACATTATACTAAGATATCGGCTCTCGAAGTTTGACCTTCAGTGCGAACTTAAAAAAACGCCGCAGGCTATAATTCGTGAACCGCTGCTTCGATTGAGCTGAAACGCTCAGCAATCGTTTCAGGGCCTCAGATAACCCTGTATGCCAATTTTCATCCAAATCTGTGACATGAGGGTGTTAATTTTGAAAATTCGTGTTCGAGATATGGTGGACGGCACCAGGTGTCGCAGTGAGATGTTGTATATTAGTCATCCTCTAGATGAGGCTGTTTTAGTTGAGTGCAACCAGCTCTACGTCTAGTGAGGATGACTTCCTTTTGTCGGTGAGATTTATTTGTTGTGTTCCATGTCCCTACCCTTGGTTTGATGTTGTGGGTGTGGGTGGATTTGTGTCGTGTAGAGATGTGTTGTGTCCATGTGTTCTAGTAATGCTGACGTATGCGGCGTTGTAGGAGTGCTTTGCAATCATCCACCGAATGTTCCATACTGGGGTAAGTGTTCAATGTTAAGGCTTGCTTTGCGAACCGGGCTGCTTCTTCGCTACCTGGGATGTTGACGTGGCCCGGAATCAAGATGGAGGAAAAGTTGTTTGTGTTATGGACCACGATTTGTTGAATTATGTCAATAACTGTATGTGGGCAGTCGTGGGTGTTGCTAATTGACTGTAGAACGGATTTAGAATATGAACAAATTACTACGTGTATAGCTTTACGCCTCATGAGAACGGAGATAGCGGCCAGAATGACCGGTGTTTCAGCGAAGTAGATGGAGAAGTTATCCGGTGAACGCTTGGGAAGCCTAAGGCCTGGTCCAGTGGTGCCGATGCCTACATTGACCTCTTGTTTCGAACATCCGTGAATACGAGTGTTTTGTGATTGCTGTCATCGGCGAACTTGTGGAAAGTACCAAGAATTTCCGCCGGTGTGACAGTGGATTTCTTTTCCGAGACCAAGTAAGAAACCAGCCAAAGGTCACCCAAAGGTCTAGACCTTTGGTTGACTGAGAGTCCAGAATGGCCTGGTGGGCGGTCGAGCTGCAGTGGTTGGTATTGTAAGGCTAAGATCTGAGAGAGCCGTGGCAATTTGAACACTATATGGTGGAAGTTTGCGCCCAAATCGGCTCTTGCGGAATCTGTCAAGCGTAAAGCAGCGTTGTGCCGGGTTAATTTTATGGATTTGATTTTAATGTGGTAGCGGCACAGCTGTTGTGTCCTCCTGAAGCTGGGAGTAGCGTGTCTGAGTCTACTAGAAGACCGGCTACCAGTGTGTTTCTGAGGGCACCTGTGGCTGCTCTAATACAGTTGTTTTGAACGATTCTAAACTTTTTGCTCTTTTTTTTTGAAATGGTAACAATGATGATGCTGTTGTATTCTAGGATGGGTCGTATGATTGATATGTAGAGTCGTAATAACGTTTCCCTTTCTCCACCCAGTCTGTGCCTGCAAATGCACGGAGTACGTTGACGCGCTCCGTGCACTTACATCGCTTTGGGATGGAGGTGGTGTGTGTTGAAACTAAGTTTTTCGTCCAAATGTACTCCTTAGAACTTGAAACTCTTCACCTGTTCGATGGCTTTGCCATCGATTTTAAGTAGTGTTGTGGGTATGTGGCGGAGACCACTATATGTGACTGTGGCCGATTTTTAGGATTGAAGCCCCACGTTTTGCAGCACTTTGAGATGTGGTCCATCACGCTCGGTCAGACGCGTTCCATCCTTCTACGTTTTCATGGATATCACGCTTAATAGGCATACATCGCACAGAAAACATGAATATCACGCTTTATGGCGCACACAGCGCACAGAAAGCATGGATATCACGCTGTATGGCGCACACAACGCACAGAAAGCATGAATATCACGCCTTATGCTCATGGTGTATGGCTATTTCTACCTCAGCTCTTCAGTTTTAATCCGATTCCACACCGTGAATATGCAGCCATTCGGGCTGCACGCTCCCAGCGGCACCAATTCATCGGGTTGTTGCACTCTCATGCGCAAGATGCGTCGGTCGGGTTTGTAAAATAAATTTGTGAATTAAAACGCGTAAATAAGTCTGCTTGACGGTGTGCAGCCCGTCGGTGCCGCCCATTACCTGCAAACCCGGCTCTCTATGTATGTAAATGACTGGGAGCTGAGCAGGCGGCGTCTGGTGAGCCGCTGCAGAGGAGCAGCTGCCGGCCAAATGTGGCGCGTGGCCGCTACTCCAGTGGTGCCGACTGTCAAGAGGGGCAGACATCAGTTTAGAGGTGTACGTCAACCATCCATACCACACCGGATCGAACACAAACTGTTCCCGAATATTGCTTCGGCACGAGTCATGCTGATTTCCTATAGGTGTTTGCCGACTAGCAATGACAAAAACAAGAACTTTCGAACGAAGTGCAATGGCATGGAGATGCAAAGTGCAATGGCAATGGCCTCGGAGAATGGCATGGGAGATCTGGAGAAACGATTAGTGCAAACTTCAGCCCGTCCAAATCGTCCCCGACCATGCGCACTGTTGGCGGTGACTGTGTAGCAGCTGCGTTGCTCCAGGCTATGAGTTGGTGGCACGCCACGGTTTGAAGGTGTGCCTTCGGGACGACGAACTGCCGTGCTTGGTGTTGCGAACCGTTCTTCATAGCACGGCTGGCTAAAATCTTATCTACATCCACATCTGTGTGATTCTGGTCATCCACCGAAGTGGCCACTGGGACGTTCTCACATTGTACCAGTAGCCGTTGGTCGGTATTGCACTGTGGGCTATTTCCCGCTCCTTGTCTGGCAACCTTCTAGAGAGTTCCATCAGGAGCATCGGATTTGGTGCTTCGTCTGTGATCCGCCGACACGTCCTGTGCCGAAGCCGCCGGACGCCTACCGGTTCAGCACGAAGAGCACCAGTCGCGTCAGGTGTGGACATGGGTCGTGCTCGGGCGCCTACCGGCTCAGCACGAAGAGCACCAGTCGCGTCAGGTGTGGACATGGGTCGTGCTCGGGCGCCTACTGGCTCAGCACGAAGAGCACCAGTCGCAGCAGGTGTGGACATGGGTCGTGCTCGGGCGCCTACCGGCTCAGCACGAAGAGCACCAGTCGCGTCAGGTGTGGACATGGGTCGTGCTCGGGCGCCTACTGGCTCAGCACGAAGAGCACCAGTCGCGTCAGGTGTGGACATGGGTCGTGCTCGGGCGCCTACCCACGCAGGATGCGATCTGCAGGGGTCATCCGCCTCGCCTGGTGCAGGGGCAAGGGTTCCTGTGTGGCAGGGGTCAACCATCTCGCCTGTACAAGGGCCGGGGTTCCTGTGTGACAAGGATTGCGAACTCGCCTGGTGCAGGGGCCTGTGTGACAAGCGTGAACACCTCGCCTGGTGCAGGAGCCATAGTCCCTGTGTGGCAAGGATCATCCGCCTCGCCTGGTGCAGGGGCCAGGGTTCCTGTGTGACAAAATCACTTGGAAAACAATAACTGGGAGCAACCACTGGCAACAGTCACTGGCAACAGTCACTGGCAGCAACCACTGGCTGCAATCACTAGCAGCAATCACTGGCAGCAACCACTGGCCCTTTCTGAATGGCAATGTATACACGATGCAGATATCTCTGATCCTGATTCATAGCATGCCTGACGTCAGCTGTGATCTCAGTCACTAAACCTAGCGCGTCCTCGTAGCTGACCACCGATCATTTGGTAGGTCGTGCTCCTGTGTGTTTCCCTAGAACACCATTGTATGACCCTGGATCGCTCGCTTCATCGGCTGTATCTTTGAAAACGTTTATTAGAGACATTTCATTCATGTGAAAACCACAAACAAGGGAGGGACATGTGAAAACCACAAACATGTGAAAACCACAAAGGAGGTGGAGAGGCCTTTTCAGGGCCTATCCACCTCACTTTCAGGGCCTCAGGGCCTCTCCACCTCCGCCTCTCCGTTCTCAGGAGGGTTGGAGTGGCATGGTGTACCTCACGTGAGATAACATCGGCAGCAGGGAATATCGAAGAGATCATTGGAACTACCCCTCACTTTCGTGAAGCTTTCATCCCTACCATCATCCTCTTTCTTCTACTTTTTAGTTTCCTCGCATCACTGTGAAGCATCTCATCTATTCAATTATTCTGTTCTCCGAGACTACATTACCTCTAAGCCAAGTTAAATATATTTTCTTCTTATCTCCCACGGGATTTTCTACTTGATATTTCATTCAACTAGATCTGATTTATCCAATATTTCCAGCGCATCAGTCATCACTTTGATAACCACTTGTGCTGTCACCAGCTTGTCCCCTGTGGAATTGATTTCGCCCTGTACTTAACCCACCCCGTCTCGAGGGATCATTATGCACCCTGCACCCCCTGAGGTTTCGCGCGGACAGTAGAAAAACGGCGCGTGGCAGCACGCCTAAGTTTGGCACGCCTTTTCCCTAGTCTACGGTGAACGAGTTATTCGGGTTCAAGTGAGGTCACCTCCAAAAATGTTCAACTAGTCGTCACGCTTTAATGGATAAAGGTATTTGAATGAAGCTTTCAGCGTTTGCTTATCTTTAAGGATGCAACAAAACGCATCAGAGGATTTTTTCTCTCCATTTTGATGACGTATTAGTTTTGCAAATTTGCTTATTTGCACATTTTCCATGGCTAGAATCAAAGATTATGGCTGAAGTAAATATTTTTTAACAGTGCAAGTGGACTTAAAACAACGTTTCGCAGTCCGTTCTATTCATTGAAAAAATCACGAAAATTGGAAACTCAAAATTGTGAAAGTTTCAAACAAAATTTAATGTTGATTTTTGGGTACGAAGACATATAGGGCCCTGGCCGATTTTTCCTTACATTTCTGATTCAAGTAATTTTTGTCTTTTAAAAAACCCAACATGAACTCCCAGAGCCAAAAACATGATGTCAGTTGTGATCACATAGACTCAACCCCCTAGCGACGTCGCTTTTGGGGAAGATACAATTTTTGGAGTAGTTTCAGTTCCTACTCGCCGAGCGCTTTCCGATGACACCACTTTCGTTTTCGTGCAACGCTTAGTTTTGAAAGTAGAGGGGGTTATATATGGACCTCCCCCCCGGTGCGGGGGACGAAACGGGAGGATTTAACTAGGATGACGCGGCGGGTTACGAAATATCTGTACGCCTTCACATTATTTAACAGCATCGATGCCGGGAGATCATTTGAAGTCAAATCTATTTCACTCGGTATTCAACTCCTCGCTTTTATTCTTGTCGATGAATCTGGCCTGCTAATCTTGATGTTTATAGTGAGCCCTCACCAGACCGAGAGACAGGCTGTTGAAAGTTGCCCTCTAACATCCGACCTACATAAGCTAGGATTACTGTTTGAAAGCCTCAAGTCAGGGAGTGCCAGAAGCATAACGTCGATGTACATTTTTACTGATAATGGTAACAAGAGGTCTGATTATGTCAATTTACGGACCTGGAATGAAACTCCTGGAAATCGTTTATAATATGGACAACTTGTTTTCTTTGGACATTGTTTTTCCAGTTCCAGTCAGGTCGGGTCAAATCAGGCTTGAAAACCAGCTTCCGAACTATGCATGCTAAAACACAGGGAAAACGCCATTGACAAGCCAATGTAGCCAAGAGCTCATAACGCATCATATTTCTTTATTTTAGCCCGCTAAGGTCGTTGAAGGCCACAAAAGGTCGTCCCAGTGACATGACATTTCTCTTTGGGAATGACCGGGAAAATATAAATATGCATGTCTCGGGTTCTTTCAACAGAACCATTCAAGCAAAATGTTGCATCTGATTTGCATCCGGAAATTAAAGGTCATGTCAGGTGAAGTAAGCTCCAGCTCGAATATGTCCGGACCATCACTTTTGAGGTATGCAAATTGTTCCTAGAAGAACTGGCATCATACTGAAATATATTCGTAAATTGTACAGCTTCTTACCTCGTCACCTGCTCTCAGGTCACACTGGGACAATGCATAGATTGATAAAACTATCTATTCAGCCTACGACTAAGTGTACACTGATTGAAAGGCAATTTCAAGACAAAGTCAAATCAGGTCAAATAAGGTCAGAGCACACGAAGTAAAGTCATCATGGCACTCGTTGATCATCCAATGTCGTGTTGCACGACATGGGCGGTGCTTAAACCGAATTAAGATATCACTTGGCGAGGAACAGCATCATTCTATATCAGATGACATTGCGTAGGATATACATGGTAAGTGACCTTGCCTTATGTCATTGGCCCTGCACACGAAATTGAACCCAGAATGCATACTGCATGCTCATCTTCACTTTCGGCATGAAGAAGTACCCACAAATCGAATTCTCCCCACAGTTAAAACACGGAAATTGACTGGCCTCAGTTTATAAACATCTACCTTCCTGAAAATATTCAAATGGGAGTTTGTTCGTCACGATGAAAGGAGAACACGATCCGAATTTCGTGCTTATTTGTCGTAACTACAAATGACGGTACATGTTAGATTTTGGAGCATAATTCACTTTGGCCTGTCCCAGGTCAATGATCTTTGATGATATAAACTTGATATATTACAATATGTGTAGACCAGACGCATAAGACGTCATTTTTATAGTTATATTTCCGGGACTACTCATTCGGCCGCTATCACGTAAAAACCCGATGGGCTCTCGAGACCCCCTCCCCCACCCCGGGCCCGATGAAGGTTAATATCTGAAACACCAAATTTGACACGATGCAGAATAATCGGAGGAGAGTGGGGTTGATATGTACTGCCAATCACAAAATTATACGTAGTAAAAGTCAGGGTTACGGCACAGCCTGACATTTTTACATCTCCTGGAGCATTATTTGCACGTGAAATAAAAGCGAAGCAAACGAGGTTTCATGACACTTTTTGATGACTTTCCGTCCTTAAACATCCATAGGTAAGTCACATAACGTCTACCAAATAGTGCTCATTGTGTATCGGACCTAATGTATATCCAGAGATAGGGAGTTAGTTCCCAGCCAAGTGCGACTCCAGTTAGCGCCAGCTGCCTCGCGTGTCCCGTCCTAGCGTGGGCTGACAGCCGTGTACCGACACGTACGACAGCAACTCGTACCCATTCATGGCTGGGATCAGTCTGGGTACGTGCATAAGTCGGCAAATATATTTTTAAAACGAAGGGGTTTGGTTTCTAGGCATCCACATGAGCTTAAATGTACATTTGGGAGACTGGGTCTAGTTGATACGCGGGATGGTTGATGCAACATTTTCTTCAAAAGCATGAAGCCGGTTGCCATTGCTACCACACATGTTGCTACTGGCACAGTCTTCTCGCGGCAAAAACAAGCGCAGGTTCTTCCGACACGCGGCTGCGGGATGGTGACGATGCGGTACATTTTTGGAGCGAAAGTAAATTCCAATGTCTGCGTTTCGCCTTTAAGTTCAAATTTGTCTCCCAGTTGCTAACTTTATAGGTGTCGGTTATCATTACCATGTTCTCTCAGCCTTGCAACGGTGGAATGCTTTTATCGTTTGCCATTACACTGTACTCGCAATGTTGCATAACATGGTGCAGCCTGCACCAGAAAACCTGCGGGGTAAATTGATACAGCCTGCATTAACTTAATTAGCCTGTAGCAACATCAATCTTCATCAACCTTTTGTGGACTGGAAATGCAATACAATAATCACAGAATTACCTAGTTATAGTAAGGTTTTTGCTAAAACTGTTTCAAGAAAATGTTATTCAATATTTCCACGGGCATTTCTCACCAAACGGAAAAGATTGCAAGAAGGAAAAGGTGGAGCTACGGAATCAACGTTTGGGCATTCCATAAATGGCATAAACTATGAGCTATGGTCCGGAAGGGCACACATCAGCATTATTACTGTAACCGTGAAATATGCACCTTTCAGGTGGCGTAAGCTAATGCCACCTATAAATAATATGTTTTGCTTAACTGGCATCTATCAACTTTCCCCATCGTCAGTAACAACTTACCCCTACAGCGGGGAAAGATGATGAACCGTTAGTTGCACGATGTTTTGCTCTCTGGTGGAAAGCCCAGAGGATGCCATGGAAAAAAAACATTATCGCGGATGATACTAGAAGGATTAGGCTTAGCGTATGTGTGGCTATATCCCCGATACATTTCCAAAGTAATCAGTTATTTTGAGTTTCGCCAAAACTGTATGAACTAGACCCGCCTCCCCTAGCTTGTTCGTTATTATTTTGCTGGCATGTTTGGAAATCACCTTTCATCTCGTCACTTGCTATCATTGAGTGAACTTCACTATTTGCTGAGCACTATATATGAGCTTTTGACTTTGGTTAGCATTTATCCCTGAACATCACGCCGCCCAGCGATTTTTTTTTCGTGGATAATTTACTTTGTTTGATTGGATTATGAACCATGCCAGGTACCGATGAGCATAGCATGTGAGGCCTCCACGTACGGAGAGACGGCTCGGCTCCCATAGCATGGCTCCCGTGGCATTTGTGGTGCGCCATCGGAGAACGTGCAGCACGTCGCGCTGCCTCAGTGGCGCCAAGTCACGTCAGCGCACTGCAGAAGCACCGGCGCACTTCCCGGATCGGCGGCAGTACCGGCGCACCCCCGACCAGTGCTGGCAGCCACGTCAGGTGTAGTTAGCCGGTGGTCAGGAGCGGCTGCGGCAGTACCGGCGCACCCCCGACCAGTGCTGGCAGCCACGTCAGGTGTAGTTAGCCGGTGGTCAGGAGCGGCTGCGGCAGTACCAGCGCACCCCAAACCCCCGACCAGTGCTGGCAGCCACGTCAGGTGTAGTTAGCCGGTGGTCAGGAGCGGCTGCGGCAGTACCGGCGCACTGCCTGTATCGGCAGTACGGGCACCCCCGACCAGTGCTGGCAGCCACGTCAGGTGTAGTTAGCCGGTGGTCAGGAGCGGCTGCGGCAGTACCGGCGCACCCCCGACCAGTGCTGTCAGCCACGTCAGGTGTAGTTAGCCGGTGGTCAGGAGCGGCTGCGGCAGTACCGGCGCACCCCCGACCAGTGCTGGCAGCCACGTCAGGTGTAGTTAGCCGGTGGTCAGGAGCGGCTGCGGCAGTACCAGCGCACCCCCGACCAGTGCTGGCAGCCACGTCAGGTGTAGTTAGCCGGTGGTCAGGAGCGGCTGCGGCAGTACCGGCGCACCCCCGACCAGTGCTGGCAGCCACGTCAGGTGTAGTTAGCCGGTGGTCAGGAGCGGCTGCGGCAGTACCGGCGCACTGCCTATATCGGCGGCAGTACCGGCGCACCCCCGACCAGTGCTGGCAGCCACGTCAGGTGTAGTTAGCCGGTGGTCAGGAGCGGCTGCGGCAGTACCGGCGCACCCCCGACCAGTGCTGGCAGCCACGTCAGGTGTAGTTAGCCGGTGGTCAGGAGCGGCTGCGGCAGTACCGGCGCACTGCCTATATCGGCGGCAGTACCGGCGCACCCCCGACCAGTGCTGTCAGCCACGTCAGGTGTAGTTAGCCGGTGGTCAGGAGCGGCTGCGGCAGTACCGGCGCACCCCCGACCAGTGCTGTCAGCCACGTCAGGTGTAGTTAGCCGGTGGTCAGGAGCGGCTGCGGCAGTACCAGCGCACCCCCGACCAGTGCTGGCAGCCACGTCAGGTGTAGTTAGCCGGTGGTCAGGAGCGGCTGCGGCAGTACCGGCGCACTGCCTATATCGGCGGCAGTACCGGCGCACCCCCGACCAGTGCTGGCAGCCACGTCAGGTGTAGTTCGCCGGTGGTCAGGAGCGGCTGCGGCAGTACCGGCGCACCCCCGACCAGTGCTGTCAGCCACGTCAGGTGTAGTTAGCCGGTGGTCAGGAGCGGCTGCGGCAGTACCGGCGCACCCCCGACCAGTGCTGGCAGCCACGTCAAGTGTAATTAGCCGGTGGTCAGGAGCGGCTGCGGCAGTACCGGCGCACCCCCGACCAGTGCTGGCAGCCACGTCAGGTGTAGTTAGCCGGTGGTCAGGAGCGGCTGCGGCAGTACCCACGCCAGGCGGCACCCCCGACCAGTGCTGGCAGCCACGTCAGGTGTAGTTCGCCGGTGGTCAGGAGCGGCTGCGGCAGTACCGGCGCAACCCCGACCAGGAGCGGCTGCGTGCTGGGAAGCCGTTGCTCAGGTGATCCTTGTAATTCGGAGTATCTAATGAAACGGTAGTCGGCGCCGGCGGCGGTGCAGCACACCGGCACCGATCGTGGGAACAGGCCGCTGTTCAGGTGCAGCTTCCACGAGCTGCCGGGCGGGCGGGGGCGTACTGCACGCCTTACGGCCACTGGCCCTCCTCCGTCCCAGAGATAGCTCCTGGGGCGGGATCTCCATTCAGCGCTGGCGCACCGTCTGGGTCTGCCGCAGTCGCCGCGTGTAGGCTCACTTTCATTGGGGGGGGTGCTGCCTTGCGACAGACAGATTCCCGATCCCGCCATCCGTCATGACAGCATGCTGTTTCTGACGACAGCAATATCATAACTAGTGTCCGCTCTGTGTACGCTACGTGGAACACCGAAACTAGCAAGTTGAATTTGGACAAGCCAGCTTGCAACTTGCCTTGCCTGGCTTCTCCGCTCAGGAGACATTTTTTGCCTCATGGTCTGGCCTCTCCACTTCGGAGACCACCAGTTGCCTGGCCGGGACCACCCTCTACGGGAAGGTCTTCTTACCTGGCCTGGCCTCTCCACTCCGGATACAACCACTTATCTACTTTCCTCGTCCGAGATGGCGATACCTGGCTGGGTTTTTAATCCTGAGGTACGGACCCATGATCGACCCTGTTCATTCTGGTGACAGTCTCGTGGTCAGTTTTTCCCACATTGCGAACAAGCTCGAACCTACGGACATCGATCTAACGATACCGTCTTGTTCAGAAGTAAATAGCTAGCTAAATACATGGATATATATATATATATATATATATATATATATATATATATATATATATATATATATAAAATATATCTATATATATGTGTGTGTGTGTGTGTGTGTGTGTGTGTGTGTGTGCGTGTGTGTGTGTGTGTGTGTGTGTGTGAGTGAGAGAGAGATGGAGATGGAGTAAGGGATAGAGAAAGAGAGAAAGAAAATGGAGAGGGAGAGGAATAAGCGGGGTATGCGTCGGAACTTCTCACACCTTGTCGACGTATCGCGATGTACAGGATGCACCAGAGATAGACAGATATTAAAATCCGACCTCACCGCGAATATGCATTCCCTGATAATACTTCGCAATGTGGTGCTACTTCTGATTTGTCACAAACATCTTGATGCACAGTTGATTCTCGGTTAAGTTGGTTGATAAATGTTTTTGTTTCCCGGATAGAGTTCATGGTGGTGACATTAGGTATCAACCAAGTATTGAGAGGGATACAAATAGAAATTGGTCAAGCTAACACTTTATTGATAACTCGAACTTTCGGTTCTAGACCACCCTCAGGAGTGTTAATTCATTAAGATATCACACCGCGTGGTTATTAAGCAGTTTTTTTAAGCAGGTGGAAGGAGTGGCCATAGGGAATCGATGCTCCCGCCCTCATTGTAATCGCTTTCATGTACGTTTTTAGGAAAACATTCCACAGAAAGTGTCCTTGAAACCCGCGATGTGCTGGCATTGCATTGACGACATATTTTGCATCTGGCTGCATGGAATGACTAGTTAAATGGAGTTTTGCGTCTGGGTCAATACGGAGCATCCACACGTTTCGTTCCCTATTGAGCACTCTTTCCATGGCGAAAGTATTCCGTTTATCGATACCTTGTGTTCACCGTACGTCCTGACGGTTCGTATTCCACAGAATTGCATGTGAAACATATGGCGGCACCTATTATTCTTCACTATCAGTCCACCCACCCCAATGAGCACAAAAGCATCCGTTCTTTCTTCCTAGATGACTAGGGCAATACAGATTTCGTCAGATGAAGAGGCCTGTAGGCGGAGTCATGCATAATTTACCCATCGAAAACGGCTACCCCAGGAATCGAGTGGATTTAGCTGTCCAGAACGCGCTAAGGACCGACCTAAGCACATGCATCCCACAAACAGCGTACAGGGAAGAGGAAACACGAATATATCTATGTCAGGCTCCCTTTCATACATGATATGTTGTCTAGGGGAGTTTTCCAAATCATTAGGTCCACTCATCTTGGAATCAGAGCACCTTGGATTGTGAGACCAATACTAACATCTAAACAGGTCAGATCAGCCCTCGAAAGTCTCCCGTGTCCTTCGGGGTCAAAGTATGCCACATTTGCAAAAACGGTTTGGAGGAAAATGCACTAGAAAACACGTTGCTGACAAAATTCCATGTCAAACATGCCCAGGTGAATTTTATATAGGAGAAGCTAAACATCCAGTGAGGGAACGATTCAATGAACATCTCAGTGATCTACAATTAAGACATGCACATCAACCACTGCGCGAACATATGATCACAGCCATGGATCATACAAAAGCCAACAGTGATTTTGCTGTTAAGATATTGGACACGGAGAGAGACAACGCTGACCAAAGCATATTAGAGTCAGTTTTTTTCTTCGACTGTCAGGCCACGATAAACACACAGGGTTATTCTTGGTGAATGACCTAGTTTCACCAGTTCACCTCCATTATTGTTCCTTGCCACAACTTTTCATCCCGCGTCACCCTAGATGCGGATCTTAGTTCACCTTAACGACAATGTTTCAGTGCGGTGCCTGTTTATCACTGGCTGAGGTTTACATTTTGTTGTTTTATGTCTGGCGAAATTTCATCGGCAAAAGCGAGGATGTATTCGTAATTCTGAGTGTGTTTCTCATGGTGTTTTAAGTCGCATGATTGTATTTTCGACCTGTGCTGCAACACTGCTGACGATGGTCTAGAACCGAACGCTCCAGTTATCAATAAAGTGTTAGTTTGCTCACTTTCCATTTTCCCCTGTCAATGAAGGCCAGCTTGATACTTGGTTAATACCTAATTTCCACCACCATGATCATCGGTTATCCCATCCCGATCACACCACACCGACGATGACCAGGAGATCGTTTCAATGAACCCATTGTTGCCAAATCAGCACGTGCACCCCGTGCAGGGGTAATAGCTCACACCGCTACCCACCGGACTACCCGCAGTCATGCTCAGCACCGGTGTGCATGTCTGCTGAGCATAGACAGGAGCGCCGGCCATTCCAGCGTCCAGTGGCCTCTCGGTACACCGGCAGCCGGTGCCACATAGACGGCCATAAGCTACGTAGAAGCCTCTCCAATCATTGTGATCTCAGTGTTCGCCGTGTTTCCATTGTCGTATTTGAAGGGGGGGGGTCGAGCCCTCTGCACAGAGGTAGAAGGAAAGCACGAGCCAGCCAGGCGCCTCCGAGATGCCAGCACACCACCACCGGTGGCATTATTGTGTAAATGTCCGTTGGCCGCGGTTTGTGTTGTGCATGCCATTTTGCAGCACACATGCATGTTGAACATTGCCTAATTACAAATTCAGGTTGTGTGCCTGATAGAGGGAAAGACGAGTCAAATCTGCACCATCACGTGGTAAATGCCGAGCAAATCAGTAGGTGTGCTTCTAAGCATTACATCACATGTCTATGCTCCGCGCCACGAACTTTGGGCAGGAGCCGCAAGACATGATCGCTTTGCGGTTCATTCTTTCCATGCAACGCCGATGGGCTGCCTAACTTCACGACGTTTCAGGTACATGTCCACCCCCCCCCCCCCCCCCACCCCCCGCACCCACCCATCCTTGCATCACCCATGCACATATTCATATTCATGCAATGTTAACGTTGTTCAGAATGTTAATATCTACAATGACCAACTCACCTACACTTGGAATGCCCACATACAACTGGAAAGGTGAAGAAAACAAAACGAAGCCAAGACCAAGTTAAGATGTCAGACAGCTAGAATTCCCCGTAACCATGCAGTACAAAACGGCTGAACAGCACAATAAGCTAGTCCTAACAACCCTCATCCTACGTTTATTATGCAATGAAATAATTCAGAAGCAAATGTACTGTACTTTAAGACCAGACCAAATTGAACTGTGTTATAAAACACTGATGAACACGCGGTTCTCTGCTCGCCATCACTATATAAATTACCAGACGTAGTGAGCATGGATCACATTATTTACCCCTTATCAGGCCAACGGTTGTTTACTCGGGTGAAGGTCAGAATCAGTTTGTAGCATGCTTTCCCATGCACAAAACGCCGCTAAGACAAATGTAGCTGAGCCCGAGACACTGCCATGCAGCAGAGAGGTACATCCTGTACCACAAGAGGCCAGCCGTCTGGCGGACGGATGGGGTACAGTGTACCCGAGCCCGAGACACTGCCATGCAGCAGAGAGGTACATCCTGTACCACAAGAGGCCAGCCGTCTGGCGGAGGGATGGGGTACAGTGTACTCGAGCCCGAGACACTGCCATGCAGCAGAGAGGTACATCCTGTACCACAAGAGGCCAGCCGTCTGGCGGAGGGATGGGGTACAGTGTACCCGAGACCGAGACACTGCCATGCCGCGGAGAGGTACATCCCGTACCACAAGAGGTCAGCCGTCTGGCGGAGGGATGGGGTACAGTGTACCCGATCCCGAGACACTGCCGTGCGGCAGAGAGGTACATCCTGTACCACAAGAGGCCAGCCGTCTGGCGGAGGGATGGGAGCACAGGCGCGAGACAGCTCACCTCTGAACAGTATCCCGGGTTGACGCCTTCAGGCAAGCAAAGGCTTCGGCTAAAGTGCATTGGAAGGCGCAAGTTAAAAAAAAAACTAGCTGGACCCCGAGTGCCTACGTGAATAGCACCCATAAATGCTTACATTGAACACTTCAGAAATAGCAAGTAGCCATTATCAACCTGTAGGGAGTTTCACCACCGAGCCATCGAAGGCCAGGCAGTAAGACGTCTGTGCACCCCGACCGGAGTATTCCCAGCGGCGTCCAGCCATTACCGTGCAGGGATAATTATGGCCGAGCGAGAGCAGCCCGGAATACATTTACATGCAAGGAAGATCACATGGTACGGTATCGAAAGGGCAGCGTGCACTCGGTAGGCAGCGACTGGTGTTCATAGCCATCCTTCTCGCAATTTATTGCGCAAGGTAGTCGAACCGCTGCTGCTGCATTCGGCTGGTAGTGTCTGACCGAGCCTGTCCATATTTCTGGCCGTTTGGTGCAGTGAGGTTTGTTGTCTGTGTTGCTGCTACATTCGGCTGGTAGCGTCTGACCTGTCCATATTTCTGGCCGTTTGGTGCAGTGAGGTTTGTTGTCTGTGTTGCTGCTACATTCGGCTGGTAGCGTCTGACCTGTCCATATTTCTGGCCGTTTGGTGCAGTGAGGTTTGTTGTCTGTGCTGCTGCTACATTCGGCTGGTAGCGTCTGACCTGTCCATATTTCTGGCCGTTTGGTGCAGTGAGGTTTGTTGTCTGTGCTGCTGCTACATTCGGCTGGTAGCGTCTGACCTGTCCATATTTCTGGCCGTTTGGTGCAGTGAGGTTTGTTGTCTGTGTTGCTGCTACATTCGGCTGGTAGCGTCTGACCTGTCCATATTTCTGGCCGTTTGGTGCAGTGAGGTTTGTTGTCTGTGCTGTTGCTACATTCGGCTGGTAGCGTCTGACCTGACCATATTTCTGGCCGCTTTGTGCAGTCAGTTGTTTTGTATGTGGTAATATGAAGAGATCTTACCACTGCGAACTTTGTTATTTCGGAGAATTAGTGTCCCGACAAGAAACATGAAGCAAGACGGCCTTATGTACAGCACAAAATCGAGTTCTTACAGTTTTACATGCAACATTTTGAAGAGAGTGGAATGCCAAGAACAAACGCTAGGTCGTATTTAGAAGGAACCGCATCACTCCCTAACCCACACGGCACCGTATCCTAGTTCTCATCTCCGTGCGCTATTTTATCCGGCCCCTTTATCCCGTCATATCGAAATGGTCAGAGAGCTGACCGAGAAGATTTTAATTCTAACGCCAAACCATTAAGCAATTATCTTTAACAGATTGACGTCATTACACTACGGTACGGTAGATATGACGACTGGCGCCATAACACTACGGTCCGGTAGATATGACAATGGACGTCATTACACTGCGGTCCGGTAGATATGACGACTGGCGCCATTATATCACGGTACGGTTGATATGATGCCTTAGTGTGAATATTGAACCCACGGCCAGCAAACCAGTGCCTAATCTAGTTTCGTGTTGTAGCGACCATTTCCATAGAATCATTAACACGCAGTCAGCAAATGTGTTGTGCCGCTACCCATGTTTGAACGTGACAAGCACAGAAAATCAAGAGTCGTATATTCTTTCCTCCTTAGATTGATTCCTTTGACATTAGTATGTATCATGGGGCGCTAGCCAGATAACGTATCCGAGAAAGCTGGGCATATTATCTGTTCAAAATGTGGAAGGACGCAAATGGCATATCGTGCGGTATTTTGAACTCGACTGAGGAGAAAACAAGGTATTACCTTGATAAGGTATTATGCCAGGTGATGGGAATTCACTTCCTACCATGGATGCAAATATTTGCCACCAACCGATGGCTTCCGTCAGCGCTCACTCCGCCCCAAAATGGCCGCTGTACATGAGACACCAGGTGAACATTCGTGACTTTTCCTGCGGCAATCCTATGGATCTGTTATAGAGATATGATCAAGTCTCCTTTCAATATTAGTCAAATGGCACCAGCAGTGACGCACCCAGTATTTTTTTGGTGGGGCGGGCCGACCGAAAAAAATGTAATGAAATGGAAAAGAAAGAGAAAATTTCGTTTTGCATGGTGAAACTCACAAAATTTCTGGCCTGATGTAGTGTATTTTTGGTTGCTAAGGGGTGTCACCGTCCCCCCCCTTGGCTGCGCCTCTGGGAATTGGATACCTGAACATACTATTCTTGGAAAAGAACAATGCCCCTGTTTGAAATTGTTGTTTCGTAGTAGTTAGTTCTGTATTTGGTGAAACTGGACGCATTATTTCCGAGGCCAGGGCAGGGACAGACCAGTAATATTGTCTGCGTGCACATGCACATGCGAATGTGTCTGCGATATTTCCCAGTCTACTGTGGACAACAGAAGTTGCCCGATCACCGTTGGCTGGTCAGCTCGTCTAAGTTTTCTGCCGCCAGGGGCGCTAGTGTACAGCCGGTCACGGCCTCCCCCGGTCGCGATCGTTCGACCCTTCCGCCACCACAGCTGGCGAGAGCTCTGGCCGGCGCTCGGCCGAGTCCAATCGCTAATTGGTGGCGTTCATCACGGGCTGATGGTTATCACACAGTTGGGCTGATTTGATGAATCGTGAAAACCGGCGCTCGGCCCGCGAGCAGCGTGAGCCGTCACCGAACAGGTGCGGCAACTGTCGGTGCCAGTCAGTCCGCGGTGGTGCCGGGAGACTTACGACAGGTGTCACACCCCCTCACCTGAGGCGAAAACCATCCAATGACTTGCCGGGAGACTTACCACAGGTGTCACACCCCCTCACCTGAGGCGAAAACCATCCAATGACTTGCCGGGAGACTTACGACAGGTGTCACACCCCCTCACCTGAGGCGAAAACCATCCAATGAGTTGCCGGGGACTTTCGACAGGTGTCAGACCGGCTCAACAGTCACACCCCTCCACCAAATAAAGCTTCCCGGCCGACTGTTTCGCTGTATTGTGCTGACCTGACGTGGCTGTGTGGCAGCATTGTGTTGAACTGACGTGGCTGTGTGCATGTGTGGCTGTATTGTGCTGACTTGACGTGGTTGTGTGCCTGTGTGGCTGTATTGTGCCGACCTTGCATGGATGTGTGGCTGTATTGTGCTGACCTGACGTGGCTGTGTGCTTGTGTGGCTGTATTGGGCCGACCTGGAATGGCTGTGTGGCTGTATTGTGCCGACCTGACATGACTGTGTGGTTGTATTTGGCAGACCTGACGTGGCTCTGTAGCTGTTTTGTTCCGACCTGACCGGCCGTGTGGCTGTATTGGGCCGACCTGGCCGACTGTGTCGGGCCCACATAAAATGTCTTGCTATCGTCTGCATGCAACGTCTTGGACAAGTGTGCCGAGATGTTCGCCGTTATGGTCGTGCTCTCACCGGCGGTGTTCGTCACTGGTCACTGCCGACGGCCAACAGAGGCTCTAATGACAAATAGTGATGGTCACTGCCGACGTCCGACAGAGGCTCTAATGACAAATAGTGATGGTCACTGCCGACGTCAGACAGAGGCTCTAATGACAAATAGTGGTGGTCACTGCCGACGTCCGACAGAGGCTCTAATGACAAATAGTGGTGGTCACTGCCGACGTCAGACAGAGGCTCTAATGACAAATAGTGGTGGTCACTGCCGACGTCCAACAGAGGCTCTAATGACAAATAGTGATGGTCACTGCCGACGTCCGACAGAGGCTCTAATGACAAATAGTGATGGTCACACAGAGTGGTGGTCACTGCCGAGGGCCGACAGAGGCTCTGATGACAAATAGTGGTGGTCACTGCCGACGTCCGACAGAGGCTCTAATGACAAATAGTGATGGTCACACAGAGTGGTGGTCACTGCCGACGGCCGACAGAGGCTCTGATGACAAATAGTGGTGGTCACTGCCGACGTCAGACAGAGGCTCTAATGACAAATAGTGATGGTCACACAGAGTGGTGGTCACTGCCGACGTCCGACAGATAATCTGATGGCACAGAGTGGTGACCACTACCATCCTGGCGGGTGCGGGCAGGCATTGCAGCCGCTGCTCATGCCGCATGGTCCATGGTGATTCCAGGCCAGTCCATGGTGTCCATGGTGTCCACGGTCCATGGTGATCCCAGGCCAGTCCATGGTGTCCATGGTGTCCACGGTCCATGGTGATCCCAGGCCGCTAGCGGTGGTTCCACTGTGATGGAAACGAATGAAGCACAGTTACAGTGCTGCTGTGTTGCCCAATGCCAGTATCCAGGGATTTACCACAGATTTACCTACGGCAGTAGAACAGAAACATTGTGTGTGGGGACGGAGGAGGGCGAGGAAAATGTTGATCCGAAGACCTAATGAAAACTGTCAGACCCGTGTGAAAAAAACAGAATGTTTTTGGGTGGCCAAAGATCTCTTCACAAATGTTTAGCATCCAAGTGTTGCTTCCGATCGCGTGGTTGGGTGCACCACCGGTGGCCGTTGCCGCATCTCAGGTGGAAGGATGTGACTCCATATCATCGAGGTACGTCCGGGCTATCGCTACCGACCTCTGTATCTCTGCCCGAGATTACTCCTGCCCACCTCTGCACCTCAGCCAGAAACTGCTACTGCAGATGCCTACCCCTCTGCCCTAGCTACCTCTACCCATGTCTACCCCTCTGCTCTTGACTACCGCTACCAACATCTGCATCTGCGCCCAAGACTACCACTACTCATGTCCATCCGTCTGCCATAGACTACCATTACCAACCTCTGCATCTGCGTCCAAGACCACAGCTACCGGCCTCCTCCTTTCTGCGGCCCTCAGTCGGGACACAAATCGTGGCCACGACCCCCTAATTAGAGCCGAGCACACCAATTAATGACGACCTGTCAGGAGTGGGGGCACTTTATGGGCCATTCTGACCTTGCCGGAGCGCGCACCCGCCTTAGCCGCCGAGCCGTATGCTTTTTCTGCAGCGTTATGAGTGGATCAGGCGCTCCAGTAAATCTTCAGCATGAGCGGCGCCTGCTCCGTTTGAGATTTATAGTCGTTCTTCTCGTGGCGCTGGATCCCCCGGTTTTGTATTGCACGGAACGTTTGGCTGATTTAGACCGACCAGGACACGTTCAAGATGACTGCAATGCCTCGGGAACCGAAATGTTTGGCAGCGAAAATTCGCTGTTATAAATTACCTTTCTTCTTTATGTTCTCAATCACAGTTGCCATGTGAGGCTCGCAGCTCCATAGGCGCATAAGTACGGGATAGAGAACATAAGTTAAGTTTAGGAGATCTAACAGCTTTTCCGTGTTTATCTAGCCGTAAATATGATTATACAAGGATAGGAAAATTCTGATATAACACACAAAGTTCATTGACAGATTTGATTGTACATCAACGAGATTAAGTTTTCTTCCAGAACTGTTCCTTTCATATGAAGCGAACATAACGCAACTGTGCTACATACATTTCATTCAGCCATTTAATTGTACAGTCGCTCTCCAGCGGGTGATGTCATGAAGAGCACAGAAGCAATTATCCCCCCCCCAACGAAAGTCACTGCATATCGAAGGTGATATAGCCATCATGTAAAATGCGCACTGTCGTGCGAGAAACCAACATAGAGCCACGGCGGACAGTTTTTCACCCTTTTTATCCCTCGTTTCCAAGGTAAAGGAACCACAAAGTTAGCCAAATTGTAGAGATGATGGTAAGGATGACGGTAGGTGTGATTGTCCATCCAAACAAAAGTTGACTTGTTTTCTGCCATGCAGTAATGATTGAGACCGCCCATATACTTCCTCTGCCCCAGCCCTCCTACTGGTGTGTGTATGTGGTGGACAAATGCATTTTCTGGCGGTTTAAGGCCATCTAGCCGATTAATGCTGTTCTTTAGCACATTGGCTCCCACGTTGTGACTTCAGCTGGCCTGGATAGCAGATTGCATGCATTTTCACCTGAAGAATCAGTTCCATTATCGAATAATTTTTCGAAGATTTCGAAGAATCAGTAAGGCATCCTTTCCTGTATCGCAAGCGTTTTCATTTTCAAAAAGGATTCAGAATGAAGCAACAGTATGAACCAAGTATCTTGACTATCAGCATTAATAGCATGAAATACCACATATTTCATTCAGTCTCCGGCATCTCCTTCCTTGCATTCCGCCATAAAATTGACAACGTTGCACAGACGGTCAACTGAAATAGCCCATCGCGTCCCGAGCGATCTCCCTTCAGTGGCTTGGCATAGTGTGTCGGACGACGGGCGGGACATAGGCTGACATGCGGTTGACACCGACTTCCGCCACCTCTCCATCATGCGCATAGCTGTGCCGGACGTCTATGTGAGTGTGCGGACCACAGCATACATTCACCAGCCCCCGGTATACAGCCGGGCCCAGCAGATATTTATCAGTTCTCGGTATACAGGCGGGCCACAGCAGACATTCACCATGCCTCGGTATACAGCCAGGCCAAACCAGACATTCACCGGCCCTCGGTATATCGGTACACAGCCGGGCCACAGCAGACGTTCACGATCCCTCGGTATACAGCCAGGCCACAGCAGGCATTCACCAGTCCTCGGTATACAGCCAGGCCACACCAGACATTCACCGACCCTCGGTATATCGGTATACAGCCGGGCCACAGCAGACGTTCACGAGCCCTCGGTATGCAGCAGTGCTACGGCAGACATTCACCAGCCCTCGGTATACAGCCTCGGTATACAGCCCCGGTATACAGCCTCGGTATACATCCCCGGTATGCAGCCTCGGTATACAGCCGGGCCACAGCAGACACTCACCAGCCCTTCAATATATCAGAGTAGAGCCAGCCTCTGATACTGTGAGGCGATTTCTCACTGGTAGGTGGACACCCTTTACAGCATTCAACTTAGTCAAAGAAATTGCGAAGTAGTCCTTGAACACATTCAGACCTTCGCAATAACGCAAACACATATTGTGGAAAATCATTGGTACTGGAAGTCATTGGAAGCCCATGCTGAAAGCATTGGATTTTCTGGGAAATAGCCTTGCTGCAGTTCATTGGTCTTATATGTTTCACCAAGCAATACTTTTGCTGTCACCAGCGCCGAAACATTGATATCAGACTGAATCGGTCAAACTGCATCAGTAAAGTTTTCATCCCAAGTTACCTCATGTGATGCAGCTTGAGAGGAATTCGTTGCAGCCAATTGAACAAGCCAAAAATAATGCAAACTATGGGTGGCAGATCCTGTGAGAAACCCGTGGCTGGTGTACTGCGCCCTCTCGTTAATAACAAATTACAACGTTAACTCGGTGGCATCGGCTGCAGAGCAAGAGCTCGAATGCGGCCTGCATTTCATTAGAATATTCCACCGCTGCTGATGCACACACTGAAGCAAAGTTTGCGGGCGTCCCACACCGAAGTTAGTCCTGCAGCTGCGGTGGCCGCTATGCGATCTTGTTCCTTCACGTCCGTCTCGCTGAACCGAGTGTGCCACGCACAGCCCCTTCACATTATGCACAAACTTGTCATAGCGGCCAGGGTACGGCCACGATCATAGCAACTGGCACGGCCACGATCATAGCAACTGGCACGGCCATGATCATAGCAATTGATAAAGCCACGATCATATCAATTGGCACGGCCACGATTATGATATGACCATGGCAAGGGCGACGACGCGTTGATTTATGCTCGCCCGTCACGAATGCGGCCGACCATCGAAAATCCATCGACGGATCGGCAGTCGGTTGACAGAAGAGGACGGGAAGGTGTGCGCCGTCGGCAACGGCAGGGGCCCGGGGCGCCGCGGTCTGCCGTCTCCCGTCGGCAGCGACAGGGGCCCGGGACGCCGCGGTCTGCCGTCTCCCGTCGGCAACGGCAGGGGCCCGGGACGCCGCGGTCTGCCGTCTCCCGTCGGCAGCGACAGGGGCCCGGGACGCCGCGGTCTGCCGCCTCCCGTCGGCAACGGCAGGGGCCCGGGACGCCACGGTCTGCCGTCTCCCGGCGGCCGACAGTCGGATCTCGACAGGCCCATCACACGCGGCGGCCGCTGTAATCTGGCCGGCGCGCGCGCCGCCGCACCGCAAATGAGCCCACCAGATGAGCTGGAACGGCGCGCGGGCTGAACACATTTGCATGCAAAATATCCTGCCGATCTCCGGTGAATTCAAATCAGGTCGGGGCGGGCCGGGCGGCGGACTGCAGCGGCGTAGCTACCGCGTGCCGCCAGCGTAGCCCGCGCCGACTCAGGCTCGCCAGTAAGATGTTCGTGCTACGCTTTTTGTTCATGACTCTTTATCTCAGCATCAGTTTGTAGACGCGTTATTAATACCATGCAGGCACCCCAGTTGGACATTTCATTTTCTGGCCGGGTAGCAGCGGCGCTAAGGAAGCGATTGGTCGCTGTGTGGGCAGAGAACCAGCCTTGCCGGTCGCTCAGTAATGACTGTTTTTGTGCGGCTGCGGATGGCGCCGCTCACGTGCCCGCCTGGGTGTTGATTGGTGGCCGGCAGCGCCTCAGGCGCCTGGGTCAAAGGTGAACTGTGGTGGTCCGTGTACGGATCGGCCGTACGCGCTGCTCGACCAGTGGCGGCACGTTCTTTGTCGAGGCAGTGACGGTCACGGCGGGGTATTGGCAACTGTCGCAACAGGTTCTCCGTCGCAGGGGCGTGGGAATACAAAGAGACTGAAGGAGCAGCCCAGTTTCACACTGGAAGGCATGGGGCGTGCTCATCTTCTCACCTTAAATATCAGCTGTTCCGACTCAAACACTTATTGGTATCCAATGTGTTTCCAACAAAGGTGGACTCTTCTGACCACACAGAGCTCACTGAACTGTGCGTACTATGTTTCAAGTGTAGTTCATTGCGGTTTCAGAGCATGAAGGAGTTATTTCTAGTTCCTTTGTCGCGCTTCATTTTCTCTAGCGCTGTAGCTGCTTTCGTGTTTGTGGCATAGGTGTCGCCACGGTTTTAGAATGGAGGGACGAAACGAGTTTTAGTTCGATTTCGTCCACGTAAAGTCATAGGCCTAACGTTGAATTTCACGAAGTTTGGGGGGACGCTTTCCTCCGTCCCCCGCCGTGGTGACACCCATAATTGGTAATGATTATGGCTAATTACGATCGTGTGAAATCCAAGCACGGCTTATATTCATAATTTTAACTATGAATTGTGGAAGAAAACTTCACAAAGCTGTGAGTGTTTCATTAATATTACCCATATTAAGAAGTGTCGCTACTCGTGTCTCCAAGCCGTTCGCGTTCCTTGTTACGCAGCACTCAAACGCATGCGCCAAATTGGGTGCAAATGCAGTCCAGATGCTCAGTGGCTAGAGAACGTGAGGATCAGCACCAGTGTCCTCTGTCTCTCCTGTCTCTTCTGTCTGCAGTCCAGATGCTCAGTTGCTAGAGGACGTGAGGATCAGAGCCAGTGTCCTCTGTCTCTCCTGTCTCTTCCGTCTGCAGTCCAGATGCTTAGTTGCCAGAGGATCAGCACGAGTGTCCTCTGTCTCTTCTGGTGACACTGGTCTCTTGGACGCTGTAATCGGTGAACTGGTGGAGATGACGGAGAGTAAATAAAGCCTTCAACGATGAATTGCGACCTCAGGAACATAATCCGAAGCCTCTCGATTCTTCTTCCTCTATAATTTCCCAGAATCCAACTGTCAAGGGCGATAGAGTTCATGACGGCTGCGAATCCGTAAGAAAATGGCACCTAAAACCACCAGCGAATATACAAACTCGCCGGATCAATTAAGCCTAATGTGTTATTGATGAGACTGGCCAGGACGACCGTGAGCGGTTTGAACGTGCCGCTAGTGAAAATTGCCCTATATTATGCAGATTGCGCGAGAAGATGGCCGGCGTATGGGGCCTGTGACACGCACAGGTCAGACAGTGTCAGCGTGCGGTTGGCCCGCGCACATTTTAGGCCAAAGACCCCTCAAAACAATCGTTTATTAATTTTCCAAATGGGCCCAAATGACTTCTTACAGGTCGCGCGGCGTGGTCATTTATCTCGGCGAGGTCAGCGACGCCAGCAACTGCTGCCGAGTTATGCTAACAACCGTACAGTTCTAATCATAGCAGCCATCTTGCTGCCGTCCGTACGGGCGACATACATCTCGGCCAGCAATAAAGCTCACTTTTGGCACGAAACGCTGGCCTGCACAGGCCAAATTACTCGCGAAATCTGTTGGCGTAATGAGTCAAATAACCCAAACTGTGAAATTATCCAGCCGGCGGTAAAACCCGGCGGAATGCATGAGAGCCGGCCGGCGGAACCACGGGCGTGCTCAGCGACGCCACTCGAGAGGACCGTCGGATGGCAGGTCGGCCGTGTGACGTCATGCAGAGCACGCGACCGGCGCGTGGTGCCCAGTGTGTGGTCACGTCCGCCAGTGGTCGGCGCATGGTCGTCCTCTGCTGCCGGGACCGCTCACTCGCCGCCACCGCCGGCCCACGCCGTACCCTGACGTCGTCCTGCACCGCGTCAATGTTCGTCTCGTTCTCTCCTCGTAAATACTGTGAATCCGGTCATCCACGAGCAGATAATAATGATAAGTGGCGTCATGATAAATCAGCGGCGTCGCCCTGGCAACTGCTCTCGATCACGGATTTTATTCTGTGTTGAGATTAATGGATTGGGTAGTAATGGCTGTGTGGTACCGGGACGTACATCTTACCGACGGATTGATGATAAACAATCACTTGTCGTGCTCTATAATTTTGGGCCGGCGTCATTTTGTTGTGCGGGAGCGGTCGTGATAGTTCCACGGAAGTGGGCAGGGGCAGGGGCAGGGACAGGGGCAGGGGCAGGGGCAGGGGCAGGGGCAGGGGCAGGGGAAGGGGCAGGGGCAGGGGCAGGGGCAGGGGCAGGGACAGGTCAGGGCAGGGAAAGGGCAAGGGAAAGGAAGGACCGAGCAGGGCAGGGCAGGGCAGTGCAGTGCAGGGAAGGGCAGGGACAGGGACAGGGGCAGGGACAGGGACAGGGACAGGGACAGGGACAGCGACAGCGACAGCGACAGCGACAGCGACAGCGACAGCGACAGCGACAGCGACAGGGACAGGGACAGCGACAGCGACAGCGACAGCGACAGCGACAGCGACAGCGACAGCGACAGCGACAGCGACAGCGACAGCGACAGCGACAGCGACAGCGACAGCGACAGCGACAGCGACAGCGACAGCGACAGCGACAGCGACAGCGACAGCGACAGCGACAGCGACAGCGACAGCGACAGCGACAGCGACAGCGACAGCGACAGCGACAGCGACAGCGACAGCGACAGCGACAGCGACAGCGACAGCGACAGCGACAGCGACAGCGACAGCGACAGCGACAGCGACAGCGACAGCGACAGCGACAGCGACAACGACAGCGACAGCGACAGCGACAGCGACAGCGACAGCGACAGCGACAGCGACAGCGACAGCGACAGCGACAGCGACAGCGACAGCGACAGCGACAGCGACAGCGACAGCGACAGCGACAGCGACAGCGACAGCGACAGCGACAGCGACAGCGACAGCGACAGCGACAGCGACAGCGACAGCGACAGCGACAGCGACAGCGACAGCGACAGCGACAGCGACAGCGACAGCGACAGCGACAGCGACAGCGACAGCGACAGCGACAGCGACAGCGACAGCGACAGCGACAGCGACAGCGACAGCGACAGCGACAGCGACAGCGACAGCGACAGCGACAGCGACAGCGACAGCGACAGCGACAGCGACAGCGACAGCGACAGCGACAGCGACAGCGACAGCGACAGCGACAGCGACAGCGACAGCGACAGGGACAGGGACAGGAACAGGGACAGGATAAGCTGGCAGGAACTGTCCGTATCAGTTAGGTGATCGCCGAATCGCAGATTATCACAAAATTGTGCATACTGGAACCGTCACGGATGACGTCACTCGTCACCCACCTGAGCGCCGATTGGCGCCGAAGACCAGATGATCACAAGGGCACAGGTGCTTACGTGAACACAAAGAAACACTGAACAACAGATGGCTGCATGAGCACGGAAAATCACAGGTGCACAAATAATCGCCAGAGAATAGACGATGATGGAACAGAGAGAATCGCAGAGGGACATGTGACCGCTGTCCCAGGTGCAGCTGATGATATAGGATGTGCCGCAATGGGGTGCCACACCATCGCCAGACCCGTGATCGATTACCAGACCAGTGCGCGATTACCAGACCAGTGTTCGATTCCCAGGCCATTGCTCGATTACCAGACCAGTGCTCGATTACCAGACCAGTGTTCGATAACCAGACCATTGTGCGATTGCCAGACCAGTGCTCGATTACCAGACCAGTGTTCGAATCATCGGAAAACCAGATTCATATCAACTTATGCGAGTCTCGGGCTTGTATGCAAATTCAAACGGGTATCACGTTCGGAATCTACCCGGTGACCGCCAGGCAAACCATACTCTTTATTCGTACATTGGCCCGCTCAGCACGAATGAATGCAACGACGCACCAAACGATAACCCTAGAGAAAACTGACACCACACTGGGCGCCTACAAACGATAACTGACACCGCCATGAGTGCCGGCAAACGAAAAATAACACCACCATGAGCGCCGACAAACGAAAAATAACACCACCATGAGCGCCGACAAACGAAAAATAACACCACCATGAGTGCCGACAAACGAAAAATAACACCACCATGAGCGCCGACAAACGAAAAATAACACCACCATGAGCGCCGACAAACGAAAAACCATTTCCAGTGGTGCAAATGTGGAGGCGAAGGCAGCGCAACCCTGCCCATGCTTCTGACTGTGATCGCCGCCAGCTCTAGGACACCCGGCGGCTGTGATTGTCGCCAGATCTAGGACACCCGGCGGCTGTGATTGTCGCCAGTTCTAGGACACCCGGCGGCTGTGATTGTCACCAGCTCTAGGACACCCGGCGGCTGTGATCGCCGCCAGCTCCAGGACACCCGGCGGCTGTGATTGTCACCAGCTCTAGGACACCCGGCGGCTGTGATTGTCGCCAGCTCTAGGACACCCGGCGGCTGTGATTGTCGCCAGCTCTAGGACACCCGGCGGCTGTGATCGCCGCCAGCTCTAGGACACCCGGCGGCTGTGATTGTCGCCAGCTATAGGACACCCGGCGGCTGTGATTGCGCCAGCTCTAGGACACCCGGCGGCTGTGATCGCCGCCAGCTCTAGGACACCCGGCGGCTGTGATCGCCGCCAGCTCTAGGACACCCGGCGGCTGTGATTGTCGCCAGCTCTAGGACACCCGGCGGCTGTGATTGTCGCCAGCTCTAGGACACCCGGCGGCTGTGATCGCCGCCAGCTCTAGGACACCCGGCGGCTGTGATCGCCGCCAGCTCTAGGACACCCGGCGGCTGTGATCGCCGCCAGCTCTAGGACACCCGGCGGCTGTGATTGTCACCAGCTCTAGGACACCCGGCGGCTGTGATCGCCGCCAGCTCTAGGACACCCGGCGGCTGTGATTGTCGCCAGCTCTAGGACACCCGGCGGCTGTGTGTCGCCAGCTCTAGGACACCCGGCGGCTGTGATTGTCGCCAGTTCTAGGACACCCGGCGGCTGTGATCGCCGCCAGCTCTAGGACACCCGGCGGCTGTGATTGTCGCCAGCTCTAGGACACCCGGCGGCTGTGTGTCGCCAGCTCTAGGACACCCGGCGGCTGTGATTGTCGCCAGCTCTAGGACACCCGGCGGCTGTGATCGTCGCCAGCTCTAGGACACCCGGCGGCTGTGATTGTCGCCAGCTCTAGGACACCCGGCGGCTGTGATTGTCGCCAGATCTAGGACACCCGGCGGCTGTGATTGTCGCCAGCTCTAGGACACCCGGCGGCTGTGATTGTCGCCAGCTCTAGGACACCCGGCGGCTGTGATTGTCGCCAGATCTAGGACACCCGGCGGCTGTGATTGTCACCAGCTCTAGGACACCCGGCGGCTGTGATTGTCGCCAACTCTAGGACACCCGGCGGCTGTGATCGCCGCCAGCTCTAGGACACCCGGCGGCTGTGATCGTCGCCAGCTCTAGGACACCCGGCGGCTGTGATTGTCACCAGCTCTAGGACACCCGGCGGCTGTGATCGCCGCCAGCTCTAGGACACCTGGCGGCTGTGATTGTCGCCAGCTCTAGGACACCCGGCGGCTGTGATTGTCGCCAGCTCTAGGACACCCGGCGGCTGTGATTGTCGCCAGCTCTAGGACACCCGGCGGCTGTGATCGCCGCCAGCTCTAGGACACCCGGCGGCTGTGTGTCGCCAGCTCTAGGACACCCGGCGGCTGTGATTGTCGCCAGCTCTAGGACACCCGGTGGCTGTGATTGCCGCCAGTTCTAAGACACCAGGAGGCTTCAACTAACGGCGAGCACCTGGCAAGTCAACACCGGCATCGGTAGCTGGTGGCCGTGGTGTGACTGATGGCCGTGGTGTGACTGGTGTGACTGGCGGTGGTGTGACTGGTAGCCGTAGTGTGACTGGTAGCCGTGGTATGGCTAGTGTGACTGGTGGTGGCGTGACTGGTGGCCGTAGTGTGACTGGTAGCCGTGGTATGGCTAGTGTGACTGGTGGTGGCGTGACTGGTGGCCGTGGTGTGACTGGTGGCCGTAGTGTGATTGGTGGTCGTGGTATGGCTGGTGTGACTGGTAGCCGTGGTGTGACTGGGGGCCGTGGTGTGACTGGTGGCCGTGGTGTGACCGGTGGCCGTGGTGTGACTGGTGGCCGTGGTGTGACTGGTGGCCGTGGTTGACTGGTTTCCGTGGTGTGGCTGGTGGCCGTGGTGTGACTGGTGGCCGGCCGTGGTGTGACTGGTGATCGTGGTATGGCTGGTGTGACTGGTGGCCGTGGTGTGACTGGTGGCCGTGGTGTGACCGGTGGCCGTGGTGTGACTGGTGGCCGTGGTGTGACTGGTGGCCGTGGTGTGACTGGTGGCCGTGGTGTGACTGGTGGCCGTGGTGTGACCGGTGGCCGTGGTGTGACTGGTGGCCGTGGTGTGACCGGTGGCCGTGGTGTGGCTGGTGGCCGTGGTGTGACCGGTGGCCGTGGTGTGACTGGTGGCCGTGGTGTGACCGGTGGCCGTGGTGTGACTGGTGGCCGTGGTGTGACCGGTGGCCGTGGTGTGACTGGTGGCCGTGGTGTGACCGGTGGCCGTGGTGTGACTGGTGGCCGTGGTGTGACTGGTGGCCGTGGTGTGACCGGTGGCCGTGGTGTGACTGGTGGCCGTGGTGTGACTCGGAGGTGGCCGTGGTGTGACTGGTGGCCGTGTGTGGCTGGTGGCCGTGGTGTGACCGGTGGCCGTGGTGTGACTGGTGGCCGTGGTGTGACCGGTGGCCGTGGTGTGACCGGTGGCCGTGGTGTGACTGGTGACCGGTGGCCGTGGTGTGACCGGTGGCCGTGGTGTGACTGGTGGCCGTGGTGTACGGTGGCGTGGTGTGACTGGTGGCCGTGGTGTGACTGGTGGCCGTGGTGTGACTGGTGGCCGTGGTGTGACCGGTGGCCGTGGTGTGACCGGTGGCCGTGGTGTGACTGGTGGCCGGTGTGACCGTGGTGTGACTGGTGGCCGTGGTGTGACCGGTGGCCGTGGTGTGACCGGTGCCGTGGTGTGACTGGTGGCCGTGGTGTGACCGGTGGCCGTGGTGTGACTGGTGGCCGTGGTGTGACTGGTGGCCGTGGTGTGACCGGTGGCCGTGGTGTGACTGGTGGCCGTGGTGTGACCGGTGGCCGTGGTGTGACCGGTGGCCGTGGTGTGACTGGTGGCCGTGGTGTGACCGGTGGCCGTGGTGTGGCTGGTGGCCGTGGTGTGACCGGTGGCCGTGGTGGCCGTGGTGTGACCGGTGGCCGTGGTGTGACCGGTGGCCGTGGTGTGACCGGTGGCCGTGGTGTGACTGGTGGCCGTGGTGTGACCGGTGGCCGTGGTGTGACCGGTGGCCGTGGTGTGACCGGTGGCCGTGGTGTGACTGGTGGCCGTGGTGTGACCGGTGGCCGTGGTGTGCGCCGTGGTGTGACCGGTGGCCGTGGTGTGCCGGTGGCCGTGGTGTGACCGGTGGCCGTGTGACCGGTGGCCGTGGTGTGACCGGTGGCCGTGGTGTGACCGGTGGCCGTGGTGTGACCGGTGGCCGTGGTGTGACCGGTGGCCGTGGTGTGACTGGTGGCCGTGGTGTGACCGGTGGCCGTGGTGTGACTGGTGGCCGTGGTGTGGCGAATCCGAACGAATGACTCTTCTGGGTCTAGCACAGTGCAGATCCAAGGCAGCTTTGGGGGCTAGTTGAACTGATTGTGTCCTATGAATCATTGTTAAACTGACGCCAGTAGGCGAAGGCCTAAGTTTACAGCTACAGAGAACAAGCTACGAGCCGTCACTCGACGTCACGTCACGTCACGTCACGTCACGTCACGTCACGTCACGTCACGTACCCGTCCGCCACCGTCGCGCACACGTCGGCGGAAGCAATGCTCAGGCCGTGCGTGATGTGTTGATTTGCGGCCTGTGTGTGAGGCTGCAGAGGAGCCAGATCGGGCTGGACAGCCGCTTCACGTCCTCCCACCGTCGGAAATGTGATGGATGCGGTTGCCGGCTCACGAAGGTAGAGCTGCCAAGGCGAACGGGCGCGAGTCAGAGCACCGCAAACGTCGAGTCGCCGCCGCGACGGCCGCTTAACAGTTATCGATGGTAGGGAGCGCAGCGAGTCTTGCGATGAATATTCATGGGCTCAGTCGTTGTCTAATCACTTATTTATTTACCCACCGGCTAAATCTACCCAAAAACATGCAAATTTGACAATTAAGAAATATCCGGTAATTTTCGCGTGAGCCAATGAAGCGCTCGCATAAATGTTTCATAATCACAATGGGGATGACTGTTTTTTTTGCTCCACGCACGAGGATAATATTGTCATTAGCACTCTGTATCATCGTAGCATCTGCTCCCAAACCCACGACCGGTTTTTATCCTACATCTTTTCTACATCGATACTTCGAAGTTGGCTGTCACATTGTAATGATATTCCTGTCGAGACAGCCATCATATGGTACGGCGGCTTCTCTAATGATTGATGCCTAGCATGATTATCTCTGGGCACCAAGAACGAATTACGCTTGAGGTGAATATGTGCACAGCAATAGATTCAGGCCTGTAACTAAGTTGAAAGTTGTTCTGTCTCCCCTCGCACGCCCTCCCGACTGCCAACCTGGCGGGTTATCTACGGGTTATCTTTTTCGGTCTCCCCTTGCACGGCCTCTTGGTCACCAGCTTGGCGGGTTATCTACGGGTTATCTTTTTCTGTCTGCCCTCGCACGTCCTCGTGACTGTCAGCTTGGCGGGTTATCTGCTGCACCTCACCCTTCCTCATTCAATCGTCTGTATTCTGACGCACGGTTTTAAATCGATTCTTCTCAGGTCGTCACCTCAGGTCGTCACCTCAGGTCGTCACCTCAGGTCGTCACCTCAGGTCGTCACCTCAGGTCGTCACCTCATGTCGTCACCTCAGGTCGTCACCTCAGGTCGTCACCTCAGGTCGTCACCTCAGGTCATCACTTCAGGTCGTCACCTCAGGTTGTCACCCAGCGCGGACATGGTGGTGGCATCACCCTCATCCTTGGTTTTCAGTCCTGACCGGGAATCAAGCTGGATTTAAATATTATTTCCATCGTTTTATTACCAAGCCTGTGAATGAAAGGCATTCGCGTTAGCATGCACAAGCTAATGGCATAATATCAGAGGTCGGGGATGTGATAATTATCACGTTTTCGAAATAGTCTGGAAAATAAGCGGTCTAGACTTAAAAATTATATATAGCTCAATCAGCGGAGCGCTGATTGAGCTCTGAGGCTTACGGAAAAGCATTGCCATCCTTCATGACGGTGTGTCCAAAATGCGTTCTTTAAAATCTAGAGATTGACGCGAGATGGAGAGCAATGAAATTAAGTTCGAACATGAAGATTGCTTGGTTCTCTGTAATTAGCAAATGTTGCAAACAATCTTTAGTGCAAGCAAAAATGTGTGCTTTTCGCTGGATTCAAGATTTACCATCACTACGATGGGGGCAGATGGTTCATACTTTATTATGGGTTGCTGTCCCACAGCTAACATGCTAGACAAGGCGCCATCTTTGTTCCAAAGACCAGCAAAAATTGACTACTAGATTTCCCTGACCACCATGGTGTAGTTAGCAGGCGGCACTAGCAGGCCTATGCGCAATATGTTTACCCACTGCATCACTGCATGAAGACATGATTTCTGAATATCACCTACATGCTAGTCAAATTTGGCTGTGTGTCTCTGTTTATGTCAGTACTGTCTGGGAAAGATCCAGGAACCAGCCTCAGGCCAATATCCACATCAAAGCAGGCCAAGGCATCTGAGAGAGAAGCACCCTATGAAGCCTGCAGATCAGTGATGCCATTTTATGAAAATTGTCTGTGCTGGTCAGGTTGTTGAATGTGCTAGGAACGAATGAATTTCATCTGGTCCCAATTACAATTCCAGGATGGTTTGGGATTTTCTGGTGGGCAGCTAAGTGGCCTTCTGAAGAAGCGCTAGTACACTTTAATAATTGTGAGGGGCAACACCACTTTCTGAGACTATGGTCTTCAAATTTGGAGTTTTAACCTCGTAATAGTACGCAGATGGTTTTTGTTTAATGATGTCCGAGCAATTATTGAGAGGGCTTCAGCCACGGTTCTAATTGTGCTCGCACAATTGAGAGCGATAAATATAATCCTCGGGAACATATTCCGCTTCTCCGAAATCCAGGTGGCAATGAACTTAAAAAAGCATGCTTGTCTCCAGAATACTGAAAGGGCAAATGTGCGTTGTCAAAATGTTGTAGACACATTTCCCTCGCAGACACATCGCAGACAGCTCGCAGGAGACTCACAGACCACTCTCAGATGCCTCGCATGAGACTCGCAGACGCCTCGCAGGAAACTCGCAGACGCCTCGCAGACGCCACATTCGTGCCACGAACTGACTGAGAAGTGAACTTATCGAAGGAAAAGGTCGAGAGGACTACTAAAACTGCTACACGCATCTGCCAACAATCCCCTGCACGCAACCTGGAGCGGATCTGCGCACCATGGAATCTGGCCGGTCAGCAACACCGCACATCGGCATACCGCCACCGTCATCAGGCAGTTTTCGAACTACCGCTACGGGAGGCGGAGCTTGCAGCGACGACGATGCACCGCGCATTATTCTGCAACACCGGAGCGGAACAGGCGGCCGCGCCGCTGCCGGCTCGCGTCGCCCGGCCTGTCGCGCCGCACGGCCCCAGGCGACACCCGGTGCCGCCGCCGCCCGGAAACTACCGGATTCCGGCGGTATGTACGTCCCACGGCGTGCCTGTGCGCCGGGCCGTGGCGAGCCGCAGTGGCCGGTACGATCGGCGCCCGCCCGAGCCCGCACGAGACGTGATGCTATCCGTCTAATTATCTCCCGATAAGAGGTACAAATGTAACCGGATGGGAAGATGAGCTCAGATGAAGCCACGCGGAACAGCTGGCGAGCGTCGGACAAGCCGGATTCTGGAAGCGAGGAATGTCGGAGGAATTAAGACAGACAAATGCCTTTTTACACCCCGACCTAATCGAATATGAACGGACGCAATGAAACTCACCAGGTGAGTGCCATTCGGACATATGTTTAACATCTAGGTATATTCATCGGCAGTAGGACGGCGCCAGTACCTTATCGGCAAGATGAAAGCGCCAACACCTTATCGTCAGTAGGGCAGCGCCGGCACATTATCGGCAGTAGGGCAGGATCAGAACCTTATCGGCATTAGAGCAGCGTTAGCACCTTATCGGCAGTAGGGCAGCGTCAGCACCTTATCGACAGTAGGGGAACGTCAGCACCTTATCGGCAGTAGGGCAGGATCAGAACCTTATCGGCAGTAGAGCAGCGTCAGCACCTTATCGGCAGTAGGGCAGCTGCAGAGCCGTAGGGTACCGTCAGCAGTATATGGCAGCGTCGGTACCGTACCCACTGACCGGTGCCGGTCGACCTCAGCTGGTGGGTCTGGGCGGCGTAGGGCACCGCCAGGTGGTGGGTCTAGGCGGCGTAGGGTACCGCCAGCTGGTGGGTCTGGGCGGCGTAGGGTACCGCCAGCTGGTGGGTCTGGGCGGCGTAGGGTACCGCCAGCTGGTGGGTCTGGGCGGCGACTTGCAGCGGCGCGACGTGGCCGACGATCGGCCCGGTTGGCGGCCCGGCGGCGCTGCGTCGTTCCCAGGGTGACGGCTGTCGGCCGGGCTGGCGGCGGTCGCGTGGACATGCCGGGGGCCATTCCCAGCCGGGCTGGCGGCAGTCGCGTGGATGCCCGGGTGCCCGGGGCCACTCCCAGCCGGGCCGGCAGTAGTCGCGTGTGCTACCTTCCCATGGGCGGCCGCCGTCGGTACGGCCCGGAAAAACGGCCGTTCGCCCGAGAAACGGCGCCCGCCGCCGTAAAAAAGCCCGGTCGATGGGAATGCGGCCGGGCCGCGGTCGCCCCGGTCGTGGAGTCTGCCGCCCTGCAGAACTATCTGTCACTGCCGACAGACGCCGTGCGCCGCCCTCCCCTGGCGCCGTACCGGTCAGCTAGCCTGCAGGGGCAGCCAACAGGTGTGCGCCACTCCAAACAGGTGACGACGCATGCTGGCCGGCCAGGCCTACGGCGATTGCGGAGCAAAAACCGCCGACCGCCGCACTAAAGCAAACTGGCGCCGACGACGCTCCCGTAGACGAACACGGCCGAGCAGCGGAAGTTTGTGACTCGGGTGTAATAATGGGATGTCGGAAGTTTGTGACCCGGGTGTCGGGCACGGACACTTGGGACTCGGGTGTAGTGATGGATCCGGGTGTCGGAAGCGAACACTTGTGACTCGGGTGTAGTAACGAACCCGGTGTCGATAACGGACTCGGGTGTAGTAACGGACCCGGGTGTCGGACACGGACACTTGGGACTCGGGTGTAGTGACGGTCCCGGGTGTCGGGCACGGATACTTGGGACCCGGGTATAGTGACGGTCCCGGATGTCGGGCACGGCCACTCGGGACTCGGGTGTAGTGACGGACCCGGGTGTCGATAACGGACTCGGGTGTCGCTGGTGTCGTTGATTGGAGCTAATTCTTCTCGCGCCAGTTGCCTTCGAGGCTATGCGCCAACCACTCAACGTCAGACTATTAAGTGTACAGCCAGGACTCAACGTCAGGCTGTCAAGTGTGCAGCCCAAACTCAACGTCAGGCCATCAAGTGTACAGCACGAACTCAACGTCAGGCTATCAAGTGTGCAGCCCAAACTCAACGTCAGACTATCAAGAGTACAGCCCGAACTCGACGTCAGGCTATCAAGTGTACAGCCCGAACTCAATGTCAGGCTATCAAGTGTACAGCCCGAACTCGACGTCAGGCTATCAAGTGTACAGCCCGAACTCAATGTCAGGCCATCAAGTGTACAGCCCGAACTCAATGTCAGGCTATCAAGTGTACAGCTCCAACTTAACGTCAGGCTATCAAGTGTACAGCCTGAACTTTACATCAGACCATGAACTGTACAGCCCGAACTCAGCAATGTCCTATAAGTGAGTCTTTCTGTAACCCTACTGCATTTGCTGTTCTTGACTCCAAATGCAGCTCCAATAGGCTCCATAGACATCCGGGCTGACAATTATTGCTTCCATTTGAAGTGGTTGGTGTCCAATAGTCCTTTCATCCGTCACCAAGCTATCTCGAATCTCCATCATC